>JAODKF010000001.1:26503522-26522793 GCA_026779585.1 Mormyrus proboscirostris
ATGGCACAGCCAGACGCAGTGATGAAATGGGCAAAAGCGCACGTAGGACCAGGATGGCACAGCCAGACGCAGTGATGAAATGGGCAAAAGCCCACGCAGGACATGGCAAGATAACATAAAAAATTAACATTAAGTAGCGCAGCAAAACAACAGAACAAAACAGGGTTATGCAGTTATTATAATGTATGCATTACGATGCAATTACATGTATTATCTGCACATAAACACCAATGTTGATATACTGCTGGCAGAAGCAGACTGACAGTGCTGACCATAGACGGGCAAGATGGCCTGTTTCCGCAGCATCTCTAATTCCCTAAGGGCTTGAATGATATCATATATACTTATGATAATTAATGTGTCACACTAAGTCTTTGGGGAGTTATCATTTTCTCAAATTGCCATAATTAAAATGTAGCCTCAAGGACATAGATTTGGGTATGGTTGGTTAGGACATATCCCTAGCAATATCGTGGAAGTAGCATATTTGTTTATGGCGATGAGGAATTAGGGAATAATTTGGTCCCCACCAGTGCTGAAACCAAACATTCATCCTTGCATAGCCTACAGACAGATTCACTGTTGAAGCTTGGTTCTTGCTGGAGGTTAGATGCAGGTCCTCTCACTCTGAGTAGGTCAGTTTTTCTTAACAAAAGTTTCAGATGCATTTTTCTGTGTGTGTAAAGGTCGGTTCATAAAACTGAGCTTTTCTATGAGAAATAAAACCAGCTATTGATGTTTTGCAAGTATGAAAATGTAAATATAAGATTAATAGAAGCTAAAAGGGCGCTGGAGGACTTTGCTTGGGTCACCTTGATGTTCTCATGGCCTGAGCTCACATCCCAGTTGGGCATGAGGCTGGAAGGAGGTGGGACCCGCAGGCGCTTTGCAGGGTTTATCAAGGACATCGCTCTAGATTTGTGTCACAAGGTGTCACCTGGGAGAAGATGCCGGAGACTGTCTTCAGCTCTGCCACAGCGAAGGTGCATTCAAACTGTCCAGAGATTTACTATGCTTTTTAATATAGAAACTAAGTTTTCGCATTAGAATTATTAAGGAAATAGTATGGAAAAGAACTTAGAAATTATATACTTCTGATGATTTTTTAAACAATTAAAACCCCTTTTTAAAGAGGCGTGAACAGCTGCATATAGAGGAGGAGACCTCTAGAAATTCCCCAGTATTGTGCATTTGCTCTCAAGAACAGAAGATAAAGCAAATGAAAAATCAGGTGTCCGACACATTGTGCACGTAGAAAGACATTAATCTGGCTCGGGCCTCTACGCGGACGTGAGTAGTAATGACACAGCTGCATATACCTCGCCCAGCCCCCAACGCTGATAACCAGCTGCTATGAGGTACAAGATGACTTACGTGTACAAGCAGGTGCAATGCATCAGTGCAAAGTGCAGGGCAGATTCGTTAAAGGGACGGTAAAGGTAACTGTCACCCTGAAGGACAGGCTAAGGTCACAAAACAGGTCAGAAACAGAAGATTGCAAATACGAAAGACAGGGACAACATACCAGGCAAAAATCAGAACAAAACCAGAGCAAAAATCACAATGAGCAACTAGAAAAAGGCACGTCTACGGATCAGCAGAGCAAGTAGAATAGCTCACAGAAAGAGATGGGTGCCTCAAGAGGTTAGCGGTTGGAGTTGGAGGTGTGTGGAAGGCCCCACATTTAAGTATGGAGCAGGCCAGGTATTTGGGTGATTCTGCAGGTTTGTGCCTATGATTGGATGTTTGGCAGAGTGATGTCACCATTGGGGCCTTAAGCAAGGCCCTTAAGGCCAACTGCTCCAAGCACAGACTGAGCCTGCTTACTCAGTCATAAGTTGCTTTGGCTAAAAGCATCTGCAAAATGGATAAATGTGAATGTAGAATACAGAAAGTCATTTATATGCCTCCAGATAAGTAGACAAACTGCCACATACGCGTAGGATTTAGGGGCGGCAGACAGCGGCCTGGGTCAGTCACCGTGGGAAGCTCTTACTCGAGGCAGGTGTAAGTGAATTTTCCACTGTTGAAGTTGTTTTGATCTAACGCCTGTACAAACTCCTTCCTGTATTTTATCATGTACCTTTTTCACGTGAAAAAAAACAGCTTCAAAGACCATATGTGAATTCTGGGATTTTATTAAAACGTGGAGGGGGGAGAAAAGCTTTATCACTTTAGTTGATCCCTGCAAACAATATAGCAAAACGAATCCTAGTACATGGTCTCACATACCAGCTCCTCTGAATACCAGAGTAGTGACTTTGATCCATGGTAAATATGTTCAAATCTGTTACAGCAATATCCCAGGACAATCAGTGCTTGATGGCATTGAAAATGAGGAATGTTTCTAGGTAGCTTAATGGTATTGGCCAAATACGGAGCACAGCGTTGGTACACGGGAATACTTTTGTTGCCGCATTCACAGAGCACAGGCACAAACACAGGGAGGCAATCAGGACCACTGTCACAACTCCTAAGCCTATTGTTCCAAGGTGACAGAGCGAGATATGAGGTAATGTGATGCGGAAGTTGATTTCTCAGTGACCTCTTCAATCTGAGGACGATTTCTGAACCAGGTGGTAAAAGAGCAACATTAATCAAGATCAGAGATACTATGAACAAAATTCAACAATCGTCCTGAAGAATATTTAGGGGTTTACAGCAATATGTAGTTCCTACAAATTAAGGATAATACCTTTGTAGTGTATAAAGTAAATGCTCTTAAAATGTTGTGTCAAATCAATCTAAGGGGTGATTGAAAGATATCAAGTCCTCTCCTCCGTTGTCAATTGCTTTCTTTCTTTTTTCTTTCTTTTCTATTCTGTCTTTCTTTTGTCTATTGTATCTTATATGTATATCAATGTGTTCGAACACATCCATGTAAAGTGCCCTGGGACAACTCTGTTGTGAAGTAAATATAAACTACACATCTCACAACTTTGGGAGGATTATATAGTTATCAGGTTTCTGGTGGCAATTCATACTAACACAGAAAAAAATATGCAAGCATACACTGGATTTGAACCTACAATGCTGGGACTTATTTAAATTTAAGTAGGAAATAAATATTATACATTATATTGTAAAGGGTTGCACAGTGGCTCAGATACTCTAGTATTATTAGCAACCTTGATGTGAAAACTCCATAATAGTTTAATATTACCTGGATATTAAATGTAAGTAATACATAATATTGTGTTACATCTATCTCTGAAGCTGACTTTCATTGTTTGGTGACAATTCATTTTCTTGTAAGTCAAAATATGAATTATTTCTGATTCTTTATACTCAAGTCAGTGCATAATGCGTCTCCATTTCTTTTGGAGATATATTGAACCCACAAAAAGTTCCATTTCATCTATACAAAAGGTCAGACCCTGGGCACTGCAAGATCAGCAGCCTGTTTTTACGCCAGCAAAACTGACAAAATTTAGTGCAGCCTTGTCAGACTTCATTCACCAAAATGATGAAAAGGAAAAATACTCTAAAGAGAAACGGGGCAAACGTACATGATTGATGAATTTGGCAAAATGTTACTGTTTGCAGGTTTTTGCAAGAACCCAATTCATCCTACAAAACTCACAATGCTAGGCTGCAGAAAAATCACTAGCAATTCACTGGAATACCACAAGCATAGCTCACTACCAAGTAAGCCCTGGATTTAGCTTAGCTGAGCTTCGAAACCTACACATTTGTCAAAAAAGAAAACATTACCCTCTCCAAATACCTGATGATGTGCGTGCTTAATTATATCCCCTCCCCCAACGTGATGTTACCTGCTCAACTGGGTGAGAACAACTGGAATTCGGAAGACCACATCTGGAAGTAGCAGCCAGAAACACACAGATGATGTGTGAGAGAGGCCTCTGCAGTGGCCTTAACGCCCCAGTCCTACAGTAAGTGAATGCTGTGTATTATCTCCATTTAAATGATCGCACTTATACTTGATATATCTCTGCACATTGTTTCACTGTTTTCAAAGTTGTGTTTGTACTGATCTAACAGACAAACAAAAAAAGTTATTTCCTGATTTAGAATACCTCAATAATGCTTTACCAATTTAGCACAGTTACTAGATTTATAGTTTCTGAACCTCCTAAACAGTGCTGATGTTAATTTGATTAATTGTAATTACACAAAATGAATTATTTTATTAAGTACGAGGTCCACAAATAAAGTGATAGTAAAGTTATCCAGCCATCCATCTATTATCTATACCGCTTTATCCATCTGGGTCGCGGGGAAGCTGGAGTCAATCCCAGCATCTTCGGGCAAGAGGCAGAGTACACCCTGGGCAGGTCGCCAGTCCACCACAGTAAATTTCTATATGAACACATAAATGTATAATACCAACCAAAAGTTTTGGACACACATGTTTTTAATGCCTTTCTCTGTATTTTAGCTATGCTAGTTACCATTATTCACCTAAAAGTAATACATCAGATACTGTAACGAAGATATGTTTTCAACATCTCAAAATTTCCTCAGATTTTAGGCTCTTCAAAACAGCCCCCTTTTGCTTCACTGACACCATTGCAGACTCTTGACATTTTCTCACCCAGCTTCCAGATGTAGCCCTCTGACATGCTTCTCCAACAGGCCTGAAGGAGTTTCCACAAGTTCTGGACACAAGTTGGTTACCTTGCTCTTACTCTTCAAAGCAACTCATCCCAAACCAGGATTTAGGTCGGGAGACTGTAGGGGTCAGGTCATCTGTCTCAGCTCTCCATCTCTTGTCTTGGTCACAAGATAATATGTACTACATAACCTCAATTTGTGCCCCTTTGAATTAAAGACGAAGTTTTACAGTTGAGTCCCATCATAATTGCGTAATTTCTAATCTATTATGATGGCTACGGAGCCGATGTTATGAATATTGTCTCACTATCAAAATATTTATGGACCTAACTTCATTTTAATTTATTTGTAAGAACATTTCCTGAATGTTGGCCTACATGTTATCATGAGTAATCAAGAATTTTATAATTCTTTATACTATATTTGTTTTTGCTTAATTGCAGGTATATTTTTGCATCGTGTCTGATCCTTTCCTACAGAATTCGCAGTACGGCTGAAACAAAACCCTTTCCCAAACAAACATACTGCGACCTGCATTGTGCCCATTTCACATGTTTCTGTTTGCTCTCCTGTCGCAAGGCGCTCACGCCTCTCTCACACGTTAATGTTTCACCGGCTTTGCCGTTGAAACTTGATTAATGGCTCATTTCAAGCCGGGATCCCAACTTGGGAAATATTTTCGACCAACAGAAATATCTTTCGCTACAATTTGGGCAGAAAAGACAGCATGCCGTTTTGTTTTGTTCGGCTATTGCAATAAGGTCACTGTGGAAGAATAAATACTGCATGGATAAATGAATAACTTTTTAGGCAGATTTTACTTTTGCTTTAATTTATCATGAATTATTAATAATAATAATCAATTTATTAATGTCGTTTTACACCTCCCTCAACTTGCTCTTTGTAAGCAAGCTGTCCAGTCAAAGCTTCCCTCCAAGACAGTTGACAAAATAATATAGGCTAAAGATAAGGTACATTGGATTTTAACGAAGCAAAATTATAAATCTCTTTGTTTTAGCAGTATGTCCAGCAAAAGCCCAAAAACGTTTTTCCACCTGCAAATGAAAAAACTATAGATAAAATAATACAGTACTGAAATACCGTAGGTATAGAATTAATGCAGTGCTACGTTGCGTTATTATTGTTGCATACAATTATATCTAAAGTGGCTAACAATTTTTAGCTCTATGCTTAAATAATCTGAACATGCCATTAAATTAATCCCAATTAAGAGTCATTCCCAAGAACAGCTGTGCGGTTTACCCTATGGAACCACTCATGTGTCCACTCAACAGACGATTTAAAACCATGCAAATAAAAATCAATATACATAAATGAATAGAATGCTAAGAGTAAAAATAGCACATTTGAACTTCTATGGTTATTTTATTCAAAGCAAAAAGATTTTCGATTTTACAACTATAGATCCGTGAAAAACGCAAGATTTCACAAGACAAAAAGCTAATAACATTCTTGTTGTGCCTCACAACTACCCCAGTGAAATGACAGGTAACTGAAAGTTTTCCCTTAAGATTAAATATCATAATCGGTAGTTTCCCGGGTTGTTTACCATTCCGAAAACACGTGTCTTTGCATTTATTTGTTATATATTTGTACAATGACAATAAAAACTTGGAATTTTTTTTGTCTTATTTTTTTTTTCGTCATGTTTCATCGCAGCTGAAAATAAAAATATGCCACTACGCATCTTTAGAGTTGAAGCAGCTTGAAATCGGAATGTGTAAGTTAATTTATACGTTAAATATTTCGCGCTTTGCTTACGCTAGTTCAGCAGGGACTGTACAGGCCTAGTTTATAAAGGATGATGCAAACTGTAGTTTTAAATGTTTTTGTTAAAACCTTGAAAAAAATATTCGTATTATTAGGCCGATTATTAAAAATATTTGAAAAATGCTGCTACTGATCCGTTGAATACATTGTCACATTATTAAAAATGGTCCGGAATAAGCAAATATTTTCATTTTTGTAATGGTTTTAGATATTTCTTGGAGTGGCTTCCAGTGTTCTACATATACATATCTACTTTTTTGTTCGTTTTCTTTTTTCCCCCCACTCTAATTTTGCTTAAGAATTAAATACATGACAATAAGAATAAGTAGTTGTTTGACTCTTGGCGTTACTGTATTTTATATTAATTAAAATTCGAGTAAAATTGAAATAGAATGACAAAGTGAATTTCGATATAGGCTATTGGCCACACTAAGAGGGGTATTGCACAGGCCTAAAACGCGCATCAATTTAAATCTCAATTAAAGTGCAAACGAAACCAAAAAAACAAAAACAAAACGAAACTGATAAAATAAAGAGCACAATGTCTTTTCTAGAAGCACGTTTTGAGGAAACACTGGTGGGCCTATGCTAAACATTACACATATACAGGAAACGATTTAAATCCAAAATTCTGAGTTTTATGCAACATCTAAAAATGGCCACAATCACCTTTGCTTTGATTTTAAATATTAATGATTCTCATTGACACCCTATCTCACATCGCTGATAAGCTTTAAATCCAATCGGAGAATGACGTCCGCTTTCCATCTCAAACTAGAAGAGCCTCCGCCTATTTTCCAGCTTCGTCACGGGCACTTAGCGGCTCCGCTTCTGTTTCCTCCCGAAGAGAAGCGGCATTAGCGGGCAAGTGGCAGGATGGCGCACTATCCATAGGTCTGAGAATCGTTTTTCACTATAAGTGTCTTTCGGACTGTGCTCGATCACAGTCCCACTTCCATCTAAAATACTGGGGAGCCGCTCTGATATAAAATGCCCTAATAATATTGGTAACCTGTTGTCGCGGTTTCCTGGCTCTTAATGTTATCTGATATGTATGATATGATTATCTAATTACCGTAATGGCATGCTGCACTTGTTTCCTATTCGTGGGCGCTATTCACTTTTGATTTCTATGTTATGATTTTTAACTATAATAAGTTGGAAATATGTGTTTAAATATACGTACCTAAAAATTCCGGGAATGTCCTTCAACGCGACTGCCCTGTGGTTGATAAGTAAATGTTTGGTTTTTGCTTAGTAAAATAAACTACATACGTACAGCAAGTAAAAAATACAATGTAAATATCTGTTTTGTTCGGGCTAAGAAGAGGACAGAAACTTATGGGCACTTGTAGCTAAGGAAACTTTCCCTTTCCCTTTGCTCCTAGAGAATGACATGTTTTAAAATAGCTTGATTGTTATACCAACAACAAAAAAGCTGTTATAAAAAATAAATAATATGAAAACCGTTTTCTGTAGTATAATTATTTATTATTATAGTTATTCCATTGATCAAATATCCGTAGTGAGACTTTCGGATCTGATCAGCTTAAGTAAAATGGTTTTAATGCGGCTCATTTTTCCCACCTACACAGGAAACTATTCACTTTTTTCTTCATCTCTTGGCGGAACCTGAATGGACTTAAGCGAATCCGACGAGCCCATGGTTAAGCCGACAGTCTCCAGTCTATATTGTCGCCAGTGGAGTAAATCGGTCTAGCGGGCGACGGCAAAGCCCACCGAGGTCACCCCGCCGGGGACCCCTTACATTCAACGCCTTGTACCCCAGTTTCGAGGACTTTGCACTATTATCAAATTTAGACAAAGCTAATTAATATATTGCTTCCAGCTGAGCAGCGAAAGGGAGCCGAATTGTCGACCCCAACGATATGTATCAAACCCTTGCCATCGCGGCGGGCCCGGGTCAGGCGGGGTACGACTGTCATGCCGCCGCTGCCTACATGCACTCGGCTCCCACCTCTCCGGTGTACGTGCCGACCACACGGGTGGGAGCTGTGATCTCCAGTCTCTCGTACCTGCCGGGCGGCGTATCCTCGGAGGCGGGCCATGCGGTCAGCGGCCACTCGGTGTGGTCACAGCCCGCAGCGGAGAGCTCCCCGTACGCCGCTGGGAGCCCCCACGCATCCAGCCGCTTTCACTATTCACCGAGTCCCCCGGTGAACGGCGGAGCCTCCAGGGACGGCAGCTTCGGCCGGGAACAGTACGCCCTCAGCCGGCCACCCGGCGGCTCTTTAAGCAGCCCGTACTCGGCTTACGTAGGACCGCAGCTATCCGCGGCCTGGACAGGTGGATCATATGACAGCACCGTGCTGCATGCGTTGCAGACAAGAGCAGGACCGCTACCAATCAGACCCTGTGCAGGTAAACATTGTATTTCTTAAAAGTATATATATATTTTTTTTAATAGTGCGATAAATTTGTTTATCCCGTATAACAAGCTTGGCCTCCTACGCATCTTCATATTTTGATTGCTTCCAAAGTTCTTTTTTTTTTCTCAAGCCGAATCTGAAATGTTTTATTCGCTTCAAGTTGTTTAACTTAGCCTTGTAATCGTAAATGACTAAACAGACTCATGGATATTCTAACCCTATACATGTCAAATAGGTCAATGCTTACTGTATATATATGCAGCCTACGCTTATAGGCCTATACCGACGTGCGTGATTCTCATATATTCCTCACTATAGAGGTCTACCACAATCAGATCATAGTCATTTAGAAAATAACGTTTTATTGTTATCCTTTTTGCCAGTATTGCCAGTATTAAATCTCTGCATTTTTCTATTTACTATTAAAGCAAGCTTAATTATCATAAAACATATTATCGGTACAATCAAATACAAATAAATCCACCCATCCACTTTGCCATGTAAATAATATTTCATTTTCCTTCGCAGTTTAACGCATCCCTTATTGTTCATATCCAGCGTTATAAAATTAATAAATGTATGTACATTTGTTTCATAATGTTTAAACAATAAGTGCTTTTGTTGTTTATCCTTAAGGCTTGGAGATTCAGAGTACACCTGTTAAGAACATACAAATGGATTTTATGCATTCAAACTGCAGTTATCTTTACAAAAATGTTGTACACCAAGCAATATAAATAGAATCTGATGAAAGGTGGGAAATGAAAGCACAAATAAAGTCTATTAAGCTCAGAACTACATATAAAAAGCGAAATAGGAAGATTCTTCATATAAATATAAATAGTATTTAACGTGGATTTTAAACACTGGCAACATGTCGTGTTTTCCCCATGTAGGCCTACCTGTATGCAATGAAAAATAAATGTATAAACGGTACATTGTAGCTCTGTTTTCTTTATCCTATATCATATTTGACAGCTGAGCTGAACAAAAAAGCCCCATTGGAGTTCATTTTTACAACATTTTTATTATGTTATAAAACACTATTTAAAATCATTGAGTCTGTTGAGTCAAGTGTAGAAGGGAGGGGGGGGGGGGGGTATGGTAAATAAACCCATATTAAATTTTGCCCCCCAACCCCCCTCCTGCTAGTGTCCCATGCGTACAACTTGACTTAATCAAAGGATGGTGTTGCCGTTCTACCTGTAAGTGTGAACTGCTGCTTTTGTACGATCACAGTGTGCGATTTTCCATCCTGAAATCAGACGCGCTGGATGACGTGGGAGACGGCCGAGAGTGCGTGAACTGCGGCTCCGTGTCGACGTCGCTGTGGAGGCGTGACAGTGCAGGACACCACCTGTGCAATGCCTGTGGACTGTATAGCAAAGTGAATGGATTCTGCCGGCCGCTTATAAAGCCACAGAAACGCATGGTAACCTCGCTTCCTCTGAAGTTTGATCAGTGTTAGCTCTTTTAAATGTGATCATTTACTTGATCAATTATAATGCTAAGTAGGTTACCATTTTTTAAATAACCAGTTATGTCATACAAACAGTATTCTACTTCTTCTCATTAACATTATTATGATTATTATTATTATACCAATAATAATGACAATAATGCAGTAATTTGAAGAACACTTCAGAATAGTCTTTGACAATTAGTTACTTCAAGCTTCAAGTATTCAAAATGCCTTCTCAGAAAAAAGATTGGTGCTAGTGTTGTTGATTAGTCAGTTACCTTTAACATTGTGTGTCCTGTGCCTTTCCTCAGTCGTCGACGCGACGCCTCGGTCTGGCCTGTGCAAACTGCCAAACGAGCACGACCACGTTATGGCGCAGGAACGCAGAGGGGGAGCCGGTGTGCAATGCGTGTGGTCTGTACACCAAACTGCACGGGGCAAGTTCAGCAAAGCTCATACTTATCGGATAAATGACAATAACATGACATGAGAGGCAGTAATACAGCGGGACGCTGCTTGATTTCCAGAGTTCATATCCAGGTCAAATGATTTCTTGGAAAGCCTCACTCTTCTCCAGTAATGTACTTTTCATGATTTACACTGTCAACTAAAACAAAATGTATTATTTATTTGCACAATGATCCGATAAATGTCCTTAATGCATCCTTTATAAAATGAGAAAGACATGAGTAAACATTCCAGTTAAGATACTATCTATAAAATCTATGACTAAAGAAGTTTTTTACTCTCTGGCATGTGTTTGTGGGGATGCCCTTAAGTATAGGGTGGTTCAGTGGGTAGGTGCTCTTTGCACTGTTGGGCTTTGAGGCCTGTCTCTGCCCTGCATGCATCTTAACCCTGCGCTGCCTGGAGCTCCTCCTGCTGTCTATCTTCCCTGTGCTGGGGGATTGTGCTGCCTGCCCCAGGGTTGGGGCTTACGGATACTTCACATGTCGAGATCTGGTGTTTGGTCAAGAATATCACTGAAACTGACTTAAAATGATGAGGTAAATACCAGGCAAAATGCCCATCTTAACACTACAAAAGCACTTAAGTTTAGTGTCCAATGTGCAGTGAAGCCAAGTGGCTGAGCTCATTCTCAAGTCAGCTGCTCTTTATAGGGCATTTTTCTGTACTTTGCATAGCTTGCTATGATATTATTTTAGTGTTAAAGTACTTTTTGGAACGAATCCCAGGTGGTGCTGTGGTCATTTTATTGTTAGGGTTATATAAACTTGTGTGGCTCTGCGGTTTAAGTATTTGTGCCTGTGATCAGAAGGCTACTGGTTCAAATTCCATAGTATGCAGGGTGACTTCACTGCTGGGCCCTTGAGCAAAGACCAGTTCGTTCAGGGACTGTCTGACCTTGTGTATTACTTTTTATGTTGCTTTGGAAAAGCAAATGTAAATAAATGTAATGTGGTAAATAAAATGTACATAAATAGACTCTAATTACACCATGATCTTTTACAGGTTCCGAGGCCTCTTGCCATGAAGAAAGAAGGAATTCAGACTAGGAAAAGAAAACCAAAGGCTTTGAACAAGAACAAGAGTACAAACGGTAACTGCCCAGCACGTACTGTGACATGGCTATAGCACATAGAACGCTGTCCAAGGTTAGTTTTCATAAAGTGTATTCAGCTTCACTCTGGTTATCTTCCCATAGGGACCATTAACCCAACTCCCATAATCCCAAACTTATCCACCAATCCTGACGACTTCTCGAAGACACGATCTCCACAAACAGAGCAGTCAGTCACTGAGGTACGTAGTGTTCATGGGTGTTTTACTTTCCCAGAAATGTTCTGAGGGCAGAATGATGTCATTGGTTCAGAGAGATAACCTCCACTACAATCTGATTAGTTATATCTAACCAGTCATTTTTTGTTCTGCCCCCAGAACAATGTTGTGTAAGTAAAACTCCCACAAGCATGGAGAGTATTTGCTAGAAATAAGATTTTAATTAAAATATTCAGTTTTGCAGTAAAACACTTGTATAATTTACCTAAAGCATAGTTGCTAATTACGTTAGTGACTTACACATTTAAAACCATGCAACTGAATCTAAGTTGCTTTTGGAAAATGTGCCCCCAGTTCAGCAAATTAATATATTTTGTGGAGTATTTCATTGTGGTGTTTAGCAAACCAAGGCATCACAGCAGCAAAAACAAAACTGAAAAAGACAGTTTCCGAATGAAGCTTGGCATCCTGATCAAGACTGAAAATTTATTGTCCTAATATTCATTTATTGTTTTGTATTCTCCCAGTAATATATTGTGATGCACTTTTTCTTCATCTGCGTTTAATTTGTTGCATGTTATAAACTGCGAAAAGGCTGTCCAAACTGAGGGGTGTGGGGCAGTTACAGTGACATTCCAGACCGACGGACCATTGACAGTACTGTATGCAAACTATTACAGGTGTGATGACACCTGTCTCATCAACATTCATTGTGTACTGTAGGCTTAAAAGAAAGTAGTGTCTCTCCAAAATTCACTTCACGCTTTAGTAATCAAACCTCGTGAAATCTCTGAATGTCTCGCTTGCCTGTGTATAACCAACCCCTATGTATACAGGTGCTCCTCTACTTACGAACGAGTTACATTCCCAACTGCCGTTCATAACATGAAATGTTCATGACAGATAAACTCTTTCAAGGTATATTGTTACATGTGTTCTAAGCGTCACAATGAAATTCTTATGCTGCAGTTGCGGGGTGGGGCATCGGGGATAAGTGTGTGTCAGATAAGAGAGCAAAGCAGTATGCGTTAAAATCAAAGGATTCCTGGGTACTTGCACAAATGGTGAATGAAGCATCATTCACAGATCTTACAAGAGAGACAGACGAAGCAGACCCCATGTCCAGCTTCCTGTCATCGTGTATAGTCTCGGCACTTGCCTGTTGTTTTTTGATACCCAACTGTTGTATTTGGTGCTTATTACTCTCCATTGGTTTTTTAAACCACCAAACTCTCCTAAAGTCCTGCTTCCATCTTCCCCTCCTTGTAAATGGACTGCATTTTATACTGCAGCATCTTCATCTTCATGCATCTCCACAGAGCTAACCATAGCAAGTCTCACTCATTATTATATAGACTACCATGTTTTTATTACATTACACTATGGTTTGAGTTGCTGAAAAGACAGATAGTTTTCCTTCACTCCATAAAATTTTATAAGGGGGAAAAACGGTTTGTGAATGATCGTGTGGTATTTTCAGACTGTCCATAATCTCGTAATGTGTAACTGTCTGGTGCTGCAGGTGAACTCCTTGGCCATGGGGGGCAGTGGTGAGGCCCTCAACTCAGGGAGCCCCTCTGCGAAGTACCCAGAGCAGGACAGCTTATACCCTGGCATCAGCCACACTTCCGCGCCGGAACTACCAGTAGACACACGGGGGGAGTCATGGTGCCCCCTGGCTCTCGCCTAAACCCTGAAACACTGACAGCAAATGCTAGTGCCTTACCGGAGCTCACATCCCTACTCCTGCTGGGAACAGGCTGAAGGAATGGGGAGGTACAGTGGATGGAAGTTTACTTTCAGGACGAATTCTAGGATTTTTTTAAGGTGAGCAACACAAGAGAGGCCATGATTTATACAGAGGAGCCAACCGTATCATTAACCAATGATGGGTGAGTGACAGGCGAGGGGACACTACAAGGGCCAATCAGCTGTCAGCTGTGGCCGATGCCTTTGTGACCCCAACCTGGCATACACCCTTGTACTGTATCTGGACAAGAACAAAAAACAGGTTTAGATTGAAATCAACTGCCTTGAAATGTATTGTTTAAGATATATCATGTATGTGAAAAAAGTGCATTTTCTCATGTGTAAGCACATACATGCAAATGGGATGCTGACTGAACATTGAACGCCTTGCTATTTCAATGACACATTATATATTTTATAGTTTCCTACTTTTTTAAAGATTTTTTTGTAGTGCACCTACTATTTTTGACAAAAAAATCAGCTATTGAATATTATTGTCTCAAATATGTATTTGAGTTATTTGTATTATTTTTTAAGAAAACAATATAATACCATTTTTTAGGATTAAATTAATTGAGATTGTACAATACATTTCAATGACTTAATGAATTCCATCATGAATTCAAGAGCATTTTACACTACAGCAACACAAGAGGTTGACATTCCCTTCATGGTCGTTGAGTGAAATTATGATGGTCATATGCAGGGTATTGTTTGCAGGCAAAATGTTTTCTTAACGTGCAGTTACAGTACGCACTGTACAGTGTGGGGCCTGCGACGGACTGGCATCCTGTCCAGGGGCCCTATTGGCTCCAGATCCCCAGTCTCTGGAACAGAACGACTGCAATTATAATGCAATAAGCTGCTGTTTTTGCTATTCCTCGTTTCAGATGTCATTAAATACTACAACTAATTTAAAAGTGCACAATGTTAATGGTACTTTAATAAAGAATCGCTAGTCAGGGGGACCATACGCACCTGCAGAAAGTTTTGGATGATTCCCTAAATGACAGGGGCTCTGAAACTATGGAACATAACTGGATTGGTCTGGTTTGGGGGCCCAATTTGATAATTGATATGCTGTCACAGGGCCCAAAATCGCTATCAGTGCAAGGTAAAAATGATTTAATGATTAAATCAACAATAATTAAAATAACAGTGAGTCTAATAAACTTCGAAGGACTTTTGTCAAACGAGCTTCAAATGTGTTGCACTGGGTTGAAGCAGCTGCCTGAGCTGGATGGAAACCACCTGATATGTACATACAGGAAAGTGTACACTGTATAAAACGTATGTGCGATAATTAAGCAGTCGGGATTTATAAATCATTTTTTACACTGTATGTATCCAAGTGATCTGTAAGGACCGTTTCTCCTTTTGACACATAAACCCCGACTTAATCAAACCAGTAGAGAGCATTTTTTTTTTCCTTTTTGCTATTATCTTCTTGTAATTGCTAGTACAGTTCAATGGTGATCAGCATGTATTCTACCATTGGACCTAGGTGGTCTGGACCAGGAGCTGTCCAAACAAGACACAGCTGTCTAGTTTCCATTATTACAGAACAGAAACCCTTCTTATTGGATACATGGATCTCATAAAACTCTTCATAAAAGTCTCCTAGAAACATACAGTTAGTCAGTCAAGGGTGTTGGTTCCAATTCAAGGCCATTCTGTCAGGTTCAAAGGCGATTGAGTCTGCATCTGTGTAGACTAAGCAGTAGTTTGAAAAAAGGCTTCAAATCCATGCCTCAAATCAATGTACTAGAGAGGTTGGGTGTGGATTTGCTCAAAGCAGATTCAGAACCGCAGAACAGCAAAAATGGATCTGATGGAGTGCAGTCATGTGGGTGTGGCAATAATTTGTGTGTGTGTGGAATAGGTATCGTTATCCTAATTTCATACAGCCCTCATGTAACGTTTTCCAAAAGAATTTTCACATTTACTATTGTTAACCTCTTTGAAAATGTAATGTTTTGTTTGTAAATCTATGGTGTGGCAAGAAGTTCGGCACATAAGTGTTCATTTAAACATTGTCTGTCTGGCCTTTTGTTTGTCTGTGGGCCTGCCTGTTCACCTGTCTCTCTGCCTACCTGCTTGTCTGTCATTCTGCCGGCCTGTCTGTCTAAGCTTCCAGTGCACCCTCACCAAGAAGCCTTTATGTCACTTATGGTTTAGCTGCTGAATGAGGGAAATCATCCATTTCCATGGATTTGAACTAAGAATGGGGCAGATTAACTTATCTGGAGGCCCTAGGCTGACATCATCACGGACATTCTGGTGTTACTGATTTAACGAACCATTCCATTTTTCCCCAAGGTGGGGCAGGAAGGGACTCTAATGTTTGATAGGGCCCTAGGCTATAGCCTAGGGTAGCTCATACATTAATCGACTCCCCATTAAGTTGACCATGAAATTCAATCTTGCTGTCCAGTATCGTAATACACACAGATAAACATGACGCTTGGGGTCAGAGAGCTGAATCAGCCATTTTTCCTAGTAATACAGCAGTGATTTGGATTAAAGGCTTGATTTGAGTTGATGACCTTCCGGCTGCAGGTAACTCACAGAGCCACAAACTTCCCACCACCTAACAAAAGCCACCTGCACTAGAGTATAACATTTAATTTCTTAGTCACCCACCATCTAGCACTCTTGGTAAAATGTTTATGCCTCCAAACACATCAGAAGTGCTTGGAAGTGAAAGACGAGCAGCTATTTTAAACGAGGCTCAGATTAGTGCCGTTTTGCATATTCCAGCGTCAGCCATATTTTCAAAAGTCAGTAACACAAACTATGGCTCTTTACTAGACAAAGAGACCCTTGAATGATTATAAATATTAGAAAAATATGCAGTTCATGAATTACCTGCAGCACCAAAACTGTCAGGCATAACCTATCTGTGTCATGGACTCGGGCGGGTTTTGAGCGGGGACATGGCATGGCGCAGGCAGAAAAGGTGAGCGACCCACTTACGGCTCAAAACACCAAACAGGGTTCATTAACTGAACTAAAAACACAGGGAAGGACTAACAGAACAAAGGGCCATGAGGGCAGGTAAGCAGAAGACACATCTCAATACAACTCAAACGTCAAACAACAATGAACCACCGGGGAACAAGACTGAAGCAGGGACTAAAATACTGAGGGGTAACGAGACTAACAGGACAGGTGAGGCTAATTAACAAAGACCGGGAAAACGGGGATCAGATGACACTAATGAACTCAAAGGGACTAAAACAGGCAAACTAAGAACTAACTAAGGAAACAGGGAAACAGAAACTAACACTGGGGAATTACAGACAGGTAAAGACACAAGCAGGGGCACAAGGAACAAAACCAAAAACTAGATACCAAAATCAGACACAAGAACTAGAAAAACTCAAATGAAACGCTAGAGAGCAAAATACAGAAACTGAGGAGGTGGGATTTAAACACAGGACAAAGGTCACAGGCAACCGCATGCTCAACACATTGAGCCATGTGGCCAAACTAGTAACAGAAGAGACAAAGACTAACATGAAGAACGGGATGACCAGCAGCACCTGCTGGCCAAACGAGGAAGGGACACAGAGTGGGACAACAGGGACTGACCCTGACAATCTGACTTAAACCAAACTACCTGAATTTTAAATTGACTGTCACGCCCTGCATTCCTGCCCCCTTGCTCTCTCCCTAGTGTGGCTCTAACGAGCCAGTCCTGTTGATTGTTTTACCTCTCGCTTCAGCCCGCGTATGGGTCACTGCAGCTGCCTCTCGTCTGCTCCCTCATTAGTTGCGTATAAGGGTGCCTCTCAGTCCTGTGCTCCACTGTCTGGTCATTGATGTTGCCCCAGTGTGTTTGCCATCGGTTCCCCCCATTTGCTAAGCTGTACCTTTTGTTTGCCCTGTTCTCATGTCCTCAAATCCTTTATTGTTTGGCCCTCACACCAGCTCTTGAATCGTCAGAACATGATATTCACAAAATTAGTTGAAGGCCTGTAGTTCTATAGAAAAGAAAAAGGTAAAAACAATATTAGTTTTGTAACTTTGTTTCTCTGGATTTTATTCAAGATTTCAATTAAATATTCTACAATGCTGTATTCAGAAAGTTATATTTGTGGGCTTTTAGCAATATGCACTCCTGGGCAGAGAAATGAGCCATCAAACTGCACAAACTGCATTAAGCTTTAGGCTATGTTTTTAATGGGGGAAGAAGGTGACGCAGGAAGTAGTGCTATCATTGGGCAACCAGATGGTTGCAGGTTTGAGCCCTGATTCCTCCTGACCCCATCGAAGTGTCCTTGAGCAAGGCACTGAACCCCTAATTGCTCCCGGTGAGCAGGTTGGTGCCTTACATGGTGAATGGGTGAAGGTGAGGCATGTATTGTAAAGTGCTTTGAGTACTCTTAGGAGTAGAAAAGCGCTATATAAATGCAGTCCATTTACCATAATCTACATAAAAACCTCTGCAAAGTCTGTGTTGTTGATATTAATGCAAAAGTTATTTGGGAAGTTAATTTTACGTTACCTCTCATTTTTTAGATTTTCAGTCCTGGGCTTCCACAATGGCCATCATTTCCTGTACACCCGGCAACCACTAGAATGTTGTACTTGTTGACAGCGTCTTGCACAGTTTCTGTCATAAACTGAATTGATTCTCATCCCTGTGCAAATAAGTACTACCATTAACAGTGAGCAAAGGGCAGGCTTTTCAATGTGTTTACCAACCCACCTTGCTAATAAACATGAACTTTGACCGTCCAGCAGGTGTCACACATAAGAATCTTATGCAAAACTTTTTTGCAGGTCATACAGGAACGAGTGACAGCAGTATGTTTAAAACATCACACATTTCTTTGAACTTGACACCCATCAAGAAATTCAATTCAGTGTTAATATTCATTCTGACTGTTTCATCTGGTTTCGACGACAAGTTTAATGTGTTTTATTTAACGTTTTCCTTCCACAGAGGAATATATACTGTAGCTTTGGTGTTTCCATGAATGTTTAAAGGGCTAATATATGGCCATACATTTTAGGCACTGCACACTACTGATAAGACGTGAGAATTCCCTAATAAGGCCTCTTGGAATGATAAGAATTACATTTTCTTACTTTCAGGCAATTAAAAGAGGAAGAAAAAGCAGAGTAGCTTGCCCTGCATTCAAATGAATGCTAAATTCATGCATGTGGGTCATGACCACCGAGTGATGCAGTGGTTCACTGGGTTGCACCTCACACCTCCACGATGGGCCTTTGAACCTGCCCTGGGTGTCTTCAAATTTAACAATGGCAACAAAACATGCAGTGAGGATGATCGTGGCTAAAGTCAATCCCAGGATAGAGTTGAAGCTTTGTGTACAGCTAAAGAGTGGTATCTGTGCTGATACCATTTTACCTTGGCTGGCTCGGTGTTTCAATGGGTCATGCCCTCGATGGGGACGTCTTCCTATTGTCCATCCCTAAATCGTCACCATGGTTGCCGACTCAAATCCCTTTGGGTGCTTTGAGTTTGCATGTACTTCCGGTGTCATGTGTTTCCTCTGGGTGCAGTCTAAAAGACATTCAGTTAGGTTATC
>JAODKF010000001.1:26538216-26557009 GCA_026779585.1 Mormyrus proboscirostris
CCCCAAGCAGTGTTATTTCCAGATACAGTAGGTCTCAGGTGACAAGCTTCTCCACCGCAATCATAGCAAAGGAACTAGTTAGTGAGCTTGCTGGTTGCTCACTGCATGCTATGCACCACAGCTCCCCCTACTGGTAATCTAAACTAAAAGGGCTGCAGCACATTCCTCTTCTCCTCTGTTGTCCCCTTACAAATACTTTCTTTTCAACAAATCAATGTCTTTGACAACCAGGGGCAAAAGGACACATGCATTCTGATTTTCCTGTGCATTCCCCTCTGGTAATTAAACAAGAACGGTCTGGGGTGGCAGGGGGGCTCAGTTGGTGCTAATTTAGCCTCACTGGCTGGGTGTTTGCACACTCTCTCATCAATGGACCAGCTTCCCATACAGGCTGTACTGTGCCTCAAGCCCTGTGCATTCTGGGAAGGACGCCACCGACATTCTGACCATGTAATCGATGAGTAGTTGTTGGTTATTAATGAATGGAATGCTGATTTTCTCAATTATTACCTAAACGTAGGCCTTTTTTCAAATGTATTTTATAACTTGAATTCATTTTCAACTGCATTTACTGAACACCACAATAATCTTGGGCTAACATTTTTGTTTTATTGACACTTCAATTAAATGGCTTGAACTCTTGTGAATGCCAGTTTTCTCAGCTATGATTAGAAATGCTACCCTGTGGCAAAATGTCGATTGCTGCATACATCGCTTTATTTTTTTAAGAAACAGCTCACACTGCTATGCAACACAATAGGTATAAGGATTGTGAGAATACATAGAGACAGGATGATTATGTCTATTCCGTGTATTAAGTGCAGCAGACATACTACAAAGACAAGTACAAAATGACACAGTTCTCCCAATGGACACATTTTGGACACAGACTTCTTTGGAAAAACGCATGCATTATTTTTGTGTGACACAGCCTGCAGGGTTATGGGTCTTAATCCCACCTCTGCTCTCTGTGTGAAGGTTGCATGTTCCCCCTGTGACGTAAAGTTAAGCTAGTTAGCATCCCTCTGTTGGCCAAAGTGTGCATATGCCCTGGGATGGACTGGCATCCCACCCCTTCAATACTCTGAGCAAAATTAACAGTTTGAAGATGGAAGTGGAAGGTCTGAGGTCACCGGTCCATATGTGGCTTTGATTCCAGAGGGCCAAGCTCGAGTATACGGACATCTGCTGAGTCACGTGGCTCATGCACCTACTTATCGAAGCACCGGTAGTCAGTTTCTGTCTCGCAGTCCTCACTATAGGTCTATGTGGACTATCTGTGATAGACATGAAGGGAAGTGCAGTTACAGACTTTCCTTCGTAAATGATGTGCAGCACCACCAGCGTCGTTTTTTTTTTCAAGAAAATAAAAGCTAAAATAAAATGTTAGCGCCCGGCCGACCGAAGCATCACAGCAACAACGAAAAAAGAAGAAACTTGCTTGCGAGAAAGAACACACTCTTTTATCTGCGTCCTTATAAGGACTATAACATGCACCCAACAAGTATGCAATATATACATGGTATGGAAACCCAGGGAGGTTGGACCGTCAGATGCACATGAGGTTGGTAATTTACATAACAATAGAGACACGCAAGTACCGCACAAGGTTCACGCAAAACACAGGCAACGACAAAAGGGAAATATAACATGAGTATTTACAATAAGAAATACATACAAGGGGTTATTTGCAATTACTTGAGGAGAATGCTGGGACATGCACGCCCCGCCCATCTGTGAATATATATATAATACATGTATATATGTATTAAAAAATATTATATACGACATATGAAAGAGGAATACAGTTGAGAAAAAAAAAATCCTTGAAAAGATTCTACCACACTAAAAACCACAGAGAGACGCACAGTATGTATTTCATTTTATGTTATGGAGAAATAAACTTGAATTGAAAATGCCAGTAAATAAATACAAAGAATTGTGATACATCAGCAATTGTAGCTCATGAAAATTTCCTCACTTGCAGATGTTTTTTTTTTTTAGCGTGCTTGCAGTGCAGCTTAGGCTGGGAGAATACATTTTTCATGCAGTCTGTTATGATATTATGCTTTGATTCCATGAGGAGTACAGTGGAAATCTGTTTCCTGAGAGGTTTTTGAGAAGTGCAGTATATTGCTTTGCTCACTTGTTAAAATGCTGAATGAGTAATTGGATTCAAAAAATGTTGAATAAACAAAAATATTTGTTGGGATAGGAAAGGTTTGTAGTTTTATGCACATATTATATACATATACAAAATACACAATTTAATTTTAAATGCATTTTCTTCTGCAGTTTTCTCACCTCAAATTAAACCTCCAGTTAAACTAAGACCATTGTCACCTGCATATGGAAAGAAGTGAGGACAAGCATAGGGAGTCACAAAAAGGTCTTTACTGGGGAAAACAAAACAGAAGCAGGGAAAACTCAAAGGACCACACAGGATCAAAACAGGAAGATGTGGGTTGAGCAGGGCTAAAGCTCAGGACAAACTCTAGGGACACATGCAGGGAGCAACATCAATGATGACTGGGGAAGCACATGACTGGGAGGCACTTTATAGCACCACTGATGAGGGCGCAAACGAGGGGCTGCTGGAGTGATTCACACGAGGGCTGAAACGAGAGGTAAGATAAACAAGTCACACTAGGGAGAGAACAACAGGGGCAGGCAGCCAGGGCATGACGACCATTCCTCTAATAACATAATTAATATAAATTGACCTTGTTTTGGACCCACATTACAAACAAAGCAATCCAAAACAGCTCACCAAAAGCTATACAGTATGTACTAATGATCGAGTTACAGAAAGTACCTTTGAACAGCCATACAGTATATAATGGTAGTTCTTGTAATTAACCATCATAATAAATAAAAAAACCATAGGACTATTCCATCAACTATGAGATCCAGAGTTGCAACATTGTCTATTTTCTCCAAAATCACAAGCACAACTTGTGTGCAAGAACACTGTTCATCTGAAATTCTACGTCAATACATATCAATTGCACGTAAAAATCGCAATTTGCTTTAGTATACGTCACTTAATTGCAAGATTAAAGTAAAAAGACTTTAATCGATATTACCCATACACCTCCTTTACTACAATCTCAGGCACCTTGCACAGCCTCACTGCTGTAATGAAGCATACAAAGATTTGTGTGTATTTCTTGGTCAAATAAGAAAGCTAGAATAATTGTTAGTAAGTGTGTCATACTGCATTATTTTGTGGTTAAGGTATATCTGTTGAGGTGAGACTGGGTGTGTTTAAATTTCCTATGACAGGTTATGTAAGTCACTTTTGCATATCAGAATTAGAATCTCAGTCAGATTTATTGGCCAAATAAAGTGATACTTGCAAGGAAATTGACTTGACATTTTGCTCCAATACAAACAAGACAATAAATGTTACACAATTAGATAGTAAACATAGAAGAAAGACAGTGGCCTGTACTACGAAGCGGGTTTACTTGCTTATCGGGGTAACTTTGTGAGTAACTTCATGACGTGTGGTGTAACTTCGCGATTAACCCGTACTACGAAAGGTCTGTAGGTTTTACTTGATGCATGCTGCCATGGCAATTTACGCTAAGTCTCAATACTTATCCGAGCAGTTTTTGTTCTTGGTTAAGTCGAGGTTTCTGCGTAAACCAGCCCTATATCAGCATCGGCCGTCCCACTACAATTTCTCCGAAGACAGTGCTGGCGTACCTGGATTATCCCTACTCGTGAGGGGCTCTCTATGGCTTTATATATGAAATGGAGCAATGGATATGCATACAATAATAACTGTTAGAGAGAAAGTTATTCTTAAAACCCAAGAGGTGTGCATTGTTCCCTGTTGTCCACTTCACTAGATATACCTGTCTTATTTAGTTTTAAAGTTAACCCCTTCATGTATTAACCCATTGCACGTTATACGGATACATTCGAACATTCAGAAATTAATTAAAATTTGTACCTAAAGCAATCTGGGAGACAAAGGCGTGTGCAACAGTTGCAATGAGCCCAAAATGCTAAACCACCATGTCATTACAGCCAAAAGGACCCATTATATATTAACTATTAACACGATTTGGCACAAATCACGAAAAGGTTTGAAGCGGAAAAATAATCGGTGTGCATCGATGTCTATGCACATCACAATTATGTCATTAAAAACGGCCCACTTTACTTACGTAGTTATTAAAGCCAGAAAACTGAATATGGAATATGAGGCTAACTTAACCGCGGTGACAGGTTCCTAGTCGTTTTCTCACTACACATATGCTTCTGTTTTGTCCTGTTGTAAATCATTTGTTTGTTAAACAATGGCTCACCTTCTATTAAGTGTAATATGAACAGACACCTTTTTATTATTAGCTGTCAAGCATAGAAACACGCTATTAAGTGGAGTCTAGTCACAAGAAATCTTTCATGAGTAGAAATATAAATACATAGCCCTACCACTTGACATGATGTTTTTATATTTCATCTTGACTTGCCACGTACGCTTTCCACTACTATTGCATTTGAAATCGGATCATTTACGTTACTGTTAAAATTAGGTTTACATAATTATGAGTAACATTACAGTAATGGAACTTCAGGAAGCATTACATTACTTAACAGCAAATAATAGCTAAGTGGCTTCTGAATTGTGTCGCATGTGTTAGCCTCTGTAATTATTAACAGTATTTCAATTCTTTTCAGAAAACACATCATTGTTTAATACTCGGTCGTGAGATATTTTAGACCACGTTTTATAACCATGAAAATTTACGTATGCATTTTCTCCGCCGGCAATACGTTGCCAACAAGGCTGCCCGGTTTTGTTGGCTGCAGTGGTATTGGACTTTCTTTACAGCGTTAATTTAAACTCTTCCTAATCCTGCATAATTAGCATACAGTTTTCCTCCATGAAACATGGACATCACGCCATGAGTCAAACGGTGCCTTGCGTTGCCGACCGTGCTCCAGTCATATGAACGCGCACAAACTCCAATGTAGTTAACACCGATTTAACAAATCAACTTCTTAACTGGCGTTGTAGTACTGATTAGCCCAGATTGAGTCACCCTGATTTTGTCAAACCCAGGTTCGCAAATTACCTCCGGGTTAAGTCTAATTTGGTTAAACCCCTTTTCGTAATACAGGCCACAGGACAGGCACATATATACGCAGCTAACAAAACACAATGCAGTACAGGTGAGAACCATAACCAATTAACCAATCACAAGGACACGGGGCAAACAAGGAACAGGTGTGGCATATTACAAATAAACAGCACTGGAGAGTAGGGAAAATTAACAAACACTAGGGGTTGACTACAGCAAGGAAAACTGAGTAAAGAAGGTACAAGGACCCAACTGAAATACAAAAAACTCCAAAAACAGGAAAGCCAAAAACCAAGTGAGGATTGTTCTTAGCTTTGAATCCACAACTTGCAGGTTCATAATCTGAACCACATACTCAGCCCATTGAGCTATGCAGCATAGCACAGAGGGGCTGAAGGGTGAGTGACATGGAGGAAGACAAGATGGCCAGCAACACCTGATGACCAAACAGGGAGGAGATGTGAATGGCAGGATCAGACAGGTGCTGACCCTAACAAAATGGCTGTGGATCCTTTAGCATGTAACAAGAAACTGAAATGTCATAAGATGTAAATGTATGTTATATCTATGCAATTAAATTCCACCTAAATATCTGACATTTATTAAGACCTGCTAATAAAACCTGTCAAAGGCATAAACTAATAACAGACAAGCATCGAATGACCAATAAGAGTGAACAGTCAGTGTGATTCACTGAATAAGCACAATAGTGCCTCACTGTGGACATTGTGGTGAGGAACAAAGAGGGATAAAAAGAAGGAAGAAGTTTTGGTGACTTAAAGACATATGCTCCTTTAATCATCCTTTTCAAATATATCTTTAAAACATGTTTAATTGTTATACAGTGCTGCAATTGAGCTTTAATTTATGACACTTTGTAAAAGTAAGAATTGTGATAAGTATACCCTGATCAGCACTTTTTCAGACACAGTTGAAACATTTCTACAATATCTGTAGAGAACATTGGTGAGATGTGGATCAATGCCTACATTATCCCAGACTCTGGCATAGCACCCTCGCAAAATTAGGGACCCCACCTTGCCTTGGAAAAGATGGTATGGTTAAATCTCACCAACTATGGCAACTCTAGACCTTTCTCCCAAGTGGTGAAAGGTAGTACGGTCCAATCAGTCATTCACCCAAGTGGTGAAAGGTAGTACGGTCCAATCAGTCATTCATTACAACCTATGCCAATCTGAGCTAAACATAAAAAACAGTAAATATGTCAGGATCAGCTCCTGCTCTGTTGTTTCCCTGAATGGCCATCATGTGTCACTGGTCGCCCATTTCCTGGTGTTTGAGTATTTTGTGATTTTCAACCTATGTTTTTCCTTGTGTGGCCTACCTACCTTAAAGGTTTTTACTCCTGATGGTCCCTTTTGTTTCATGTTTGTGTTCTGTTCTAATAAAGTTCCCTGTCTGTTAGTAAGCCGCACTGTGGACCATACCTCCATCAGGCCCTGCCATGGGAAAATACATTGACGAAAAATGATTACATATTGATATGACTAAGACAAAGCAGAGTTTGAAAATAGATAGATAGACAGAACTTTACAATATAATTCAATTTTACTGCTACCCAGCATTGGGCAAGTGGGTACAGAAAATGGATGGATGTTTGAACTCAATATGTTCAAATAGCATTTTCATCTGACAATGGAAAGGGGGGTGGTAGACTCTCTTATGTCCACTGATTAAGCTGCTGATGCAGTATGCTCCCCAGTCGGTAAGTTTTATTGCTGGCACTGAGCATGCTAATTAGTGGATTATTGACATTACATCATTTTTAATTCTCTCATGTTTGTCTTTCAGCTCCAATAAATATCCCGAGTGGCCTGTTTGGGGTAGGGGGTGTTGCTAGGCATGTCAGCCTAGGGCCCCCAGAGAAATTAATCCACCCCTGTTGGTGAAACAGTAATTCTAAAGAAGATGGGCAGCATGTTTGGGGAGTTACAGATGAAATATTAAAAGTATCTTGTAAAAGGAAAAGAGGACAGAAACTGAAGTGTTTGAGTATCTCTGTGAGCACCATTGTCTCAGTAATCAGTGTTAATAACAAAGGGTGGATAACCACAGCATGTGTAGTAGAAGGATTTGGACTTGGACAGGCAGTTTTGAAATATGTACATTTTCGAGTGTTCAGGTAATTATGTGCAATTTTGACAGTTACAGCACCGCAGCCACCGTACCACCCTATACAAAAAGCACACAGGAATAAATAATTGCACAAAAAACATCGAAGTTTAAATTGGGGAACTGTGGCTTTAAGACAAGGCGGAAGCCGGTGTTGAATTCCCATAATACACTGCAAAGCGCGAAATGTAAAGGGACGAGGCGCACTGCAGTTGCGGGTATGTTCAGCAGAGTAACTTTAAAAAGCCAACGGTAATGGTTATTTTATTTATGAAACTCGTTTTTAAGATAAAATAGTAAGCCACACGTAATACTTTAAAGTTCTCGGTGCGTATCTTTGTATATGTGCAGGGTTTTTGGGAACTCTTTAAAATGTCTCACTGTAATATGTGAGCTACAGCAGTGAATGACAGCTAAAAGTCCTTGGGACAATTATCATTATTCTTCTGCATATTAAGGGTTGTCCGCTCATTACTTATAACTTTTAAGTACTTTTCGAAATAACGGCGTTTTCTACGCTTTGCTTTGTCGGTAACCTAGAATTGCGAGCTTTTTCCAATGTGGCAGCTACCACAGGTTTTAACATGTTAGCATCTTTAGTACTTGTGTAAACCAATGCTGAACTATAGCCAGCTATGAAGTGGAAAGAAGGATGAGATAAGGTTTGATGTCACGTTTGACTGTACACCCCCACCCCTATATTTTCCATTTTCCTTGTCATGTATTATTTGTGGGCAAATATATTGAAACCAGTTTTAGGCCTTGGTTAATTTCAGTAGTTACGTGGTTTGGGTGAAAATAGTGGCGTGTATTGCATGACAGAAAATACCGAATTAATCAGATCTAGGAATGAAATTTGTGAAAATTATTTAAATCTTATTTAAAAACTCCTGATAATCTATCCGAAAACTGGCGTATCTGGTGATGCGTTTCCATATGGGAGATGCGTGAGAGAAGAAGGGAGTGTCTCAGTGTTTAAATATTAAAATGATAAAAATGCTCTAATGGCTTTCGATCACATTCTTTCTGAATGCTACGCGGCTTTTTTCCTTTAACCAGATTGTCAGTAGATGTTAAATGATCATTGTGGGGTGGCTGTTTGGTCGTTAAATTCGGCTATAGGGTGTAGTTTATGTCCTTCCCGGCAGGTGGCGGTGGGGAGCCGCGCTCCGGTGCGCAGTTTGCACTGGCCTTGCTGTTAAAATCTGCTGCGTTTTGCGTCATTACCACGAAAACGACAAGGGAAAAGTTTGTATTTCTTAATATTCCCGATTTCTTGCTTGTTCCTTACTACTTTCCTGAATCAGTTAAAAATAGACCAAGGGTGTAGATGTGGGTATGGACGGCAGGGATATCTGCCTACCAATACAGTAGGAGTATCGTGTGTTTGTGGGGCGTTCGGGGCTGATTTGGTCCCTGTGTCTAAACCAAACCTTCGCCCTAACTATGGACTCTTCTCCATAATCGTATATTACTCACTCATATGTATTCCTGCTAAGTATTTACAAATTATGCAGAATTAACGATTTAGTATTTAACAACCTGATAATTCTAATCAACCTGTTGATCATTAAACAAATGTTTGCACGGTAAAGTTTCAACTATAGGGAAAATATAGAACATCAGTAGAATGCAGAATTTCTCCTTTTAAAACCACAAAACAATTGATTGTGTTCTTTTAGCTGAATTTGGTCTAAAGAGTCGTAAATGCTCTTTCTTTCTGGGTCGGCCGATAGTTTCTCGACAATGACCTCGTTTTTTTCATTTTAAAATATTCATTATTTCTTATGTTTGGTGCCACAGGACAAGGGAATACATCTCTTCAACCTTGATTGTTAAAATGTAGCCTAGTAATGTATATGTAGGTGTTTCAGTACAATTTAATCATGCGCCGATTTTCTGACAATTAGCTTACCTTTTTGCTTGCAGGAAGTTTTTATTGCATTACTGTTGCAGCCTCTGGACACGCAGCATGGTATGCGTTTGCCGGTTTGCTCTGTCGTTATAATCATGTGAAGTAGTGCACTTGTAACTAGGCCTTCATTGGAAGCTCTGCTTGGCCGCATTTGTCGACTCGACAGCACGCATGTTTATGATTTAGTATTTGCCTTACATCTGTGTTGCTATGGAAAAATTCATCTGCTAGATAAAGTTAAATGTAAATGAAGTGCTGTATCGCAAAATCCGGTTAGTCGCTGATCTGTTGGTGCATCCCTACTTAAATTGCATGTTTTTGGACTGAGAGGAAACCTGATGATCCAGCTTAAACCCACATACCCACAGGGAGAACATGCAAACCCACCCCACACAGAGCTTGTGTCTGGTGACAGTGCTACCTACCCCCTAATTCAGGGGTCTTCGGATCTGGCCCTTGGTTCCAAATCCAGGCCTTGTTTATGGTTCTCCCAGGTACTTAAACAAATGCAGATTCTGATTGGCCTGAGGTTTCACACCTGGCTCACAGGTATAGAAAGGCTGGAAAATCGGCAGTGCCTAGGAAGCCTTGATTCCTAAATCCATGTCAAGAAGGACACTTTGAATTAGGGCAGGATTTGTAAACTATTTAAATTAAAAGGACCTGGATTTCACTTAAGTAATGAGTTTTTGCTGTGGGCTGATTGGTCAGTCTACTATAATTGTATTTCTAATCTCAATGTGACAGCTGGATGAATCTTTCAATCAAGGAAACAAACCAGTAAAAGTATAAGATGAACCAAACAATTTAGCTGAGCACAGGAGCCTTTTAGTTTTAAAGTAGTTTGTAAAATCTGAAGTATCTGAAAGTGTCCTTCCTGGCATGGGTTAGGTGGTAACCTTGGCCTCCCGCCGTGTCGCCCTCAGCACTAGGCCTTGCATAGACATTGTGGTGTGATTGTGAGAAATTTAATAAAATGAACGAGGAGGAGAAAAGTGAACAAGAACTGGTATCCAAAAGACATTTTATCTTCTACTTTATGGAAATTGAGAAACGTGAGGGGAAAAAATTAATAGTTGACAATGCTTTGTGTCAGCACAACCTGCGACAACACCGCCAGCTTGTTTGGCTGTAGTTTGTTCTGAGTACATTTAAGTTTTTTGTTTTATAACTATCACAATACTTATTGCAAAAAATAAAATGTTGAGCTGTGAACTTTTTCCAATATTGTCAGCGGTATGTTGACAAAATGAAAATATACATGTGTCATGTATATCTTGAGATGCAGGAAAAATAAATTAAGCTAAATAATTTGTCAAAGTGATGACAAAGATGGCCTTGGCTACCCCAATAGGCTAAATGGCACGTAGCTTATCTGTGGCTGCCCGTACATTATTGGGTTTATGGATGTCGTCTTTTAAGATGTTGCTTTTTGCAGTCATGCTGTTGGGATGTTTAAAGTCTGTGATGACTGCATGTTTATTCGCTTTTAAATTCGAGTCCTCCGATGGAGCTGACTCTCATTTTCTTCCTGTTTTGGATTCTGTTCCTTCTGTCATATAGGCCAGTGACGGAGAGGTCAAATTTTAATTGAGTTTAATCGTGATGAATGAATTAATCACATCAGCTCTTTTACATTCATCTGTATGAATTAGTTTATTTGGCAGATCTTTTACCGTGTGGTCTGTGTCCAACCCTCATGTTTGCACTCTTGTACTTCACCCCTGTAATCATGTACATACAACTCCCCATGTCTTGTGTTCACCGTGGTCCTGGGCAAATGATGTGTGGCCGGCACGACAAAGGCCACTTTATTTGATTTGCCTTTTATCCAGAGTGATGCACAACTGAGAAATCACACGGGACTAAAGGCCTTGTTCAAGAGTGAAATCACTCTGCCATCATGGGATCTGAACCGGTGACCTGCCGCTCTGAGTTCTAATCCACCGAGTTACGCAATATGCATTTATATTGCATATTTTAAGCACTTCATAATTAGTGTTGAAAGGAGAAAGTGTTTGTCTGAAAGACTCCTTTTGCCCTGTAATGTTCTGTAGATCCTAACCCAGGCCAGCTACCTCTGAGTAAGAGGATGTGCTTCTGACGGCTGGTGCTCCGGAATGTGGCAGGCTAGTAGGCAGGCTGGTGGAGGCTTGTCTCACCTGATACCTTAGATCACATATCACCTCACCCCCTTCCTGTTTGCACTTGTCAAATAAAAAAACATTGTATTTTCCTCATGCTGTTCTGTTTTTATTAAGCATGAAGCTCTTAAAAATCTTCAAGAAGTCTGAAAGCATTCAGAACAATTGAAGCACATTGCCAGTCTGAACACCAAAAATATAATGTATTTTTTGAAGTATGAAATATTTTTTATGTTTGTGCTTCATTGGGAACCTAGGCATTTTTTTTTATAGAACTATATCCAAGATAGGTGTGTACCGAGACCTGCAAATTCCGCATTATTCTTCAGAATGATTATTCAAACTGGAGATTTACATCATTTACATAGTAAATTTCATCAATTCAGGACAAATAACCCACTTCTTGTTCTAGTTTTTTACACTTAGTTTTGGAGTTTGCCTGATGTACATTGAAGCTATTTTTAATTATTAGGTTTTTTGTGCAGCTTAAACTTTATAACAATAGTTCTGAACCTCTTTTGGGGAGCAGAAACGGGAGCTTTCAGATTCCCTTGTTTAAGTCGAGTCGTGCCGAGCGGCAGATGTTTAACGCTGAGTTTTAGTACATCCCTCTTTAGAAAATATGAAGTTTTTAATGAGGTCTCTCTCCTCTATCAGCGGACACGCATTAAAACCTCGGCGCTAACGAGCGTCGTGTCTCCACTTGCTCGGAGCAGGGCTGAGGCGTCTCTGCTGCCGGGAAGGCAGGGTGTGGGAGCGGTCTTGGCGTGAGGGTGAGTGCGGGCTGCCTGGAGCCGCTGCGTAGGCCGCACGCTGTAACGTGAGGCGCAGGGAGCCGCGTCATCCGTAGCTGGAGGGCATGAAATTCTCCTTGTGCCCCGGCCAGGCCTACTCCCTGCCCCTGCTGTCGCTGATTGCTTTAATGCCTTATTGCCTGCCGCCATAAACCTTGGCTGTGTTTTTTTTTTTTTTTTTTTTTTTTTTTTGCTCTGTTAGCATTGAAGAAGGTCAGTTGTTAGAATAAAAGATAGTGACTGTCATTGGCCCAAAAGGGACGAATTTCAGAGTGAGGTTTTTATTTCTGCACCGTGCTGTTTACGGTCCTGAGTGAATCAGTTTGCACCCATTTTGCTGTGATGTACCATATATGGATTTTAATACTTGTATCTCTGGCAATCTGCAGAAGATTTTACTAAAGCAACTATGTCTCCAGAAGTTAGAAACTGCTTCTTTGCCATGCCTGCACAGAGTGAGGCTTGTGCTTCCATTTAACCTTTTTACGTAGGCCCTTTCTCACTTCGTTATGCATGATTTTCTGGGAGGAGGTAGCAGGCTAAGCTGCTAATTCTTGGTCATAAGTTATCCATCCGTTATCATGGAGAGCCTGAAGCCTAACCTTGGAAGTGCATAGTATGGGTAGAACATGCTGGGTAGCGTGCCCGTCCATCGCAGGACATGCGTCCATCGCAGGACATGCGTCCATCGCAGGTACCCCTAAGGATACCCACAGTCATGCAGAGACCATGCCAGCTTTACAGATTAATCAGACATTTGGCATGTTCCGTATGCACTCTGCCTTAGCTGCTGCAGAAATGTCATTCCTAGCTTTTTATATGCCGTTACACATTGCGTCCCACATTTTTACATGATAGCAGTGAAACCTTAAGCAGTTTTTCTTTTACATGCATCCCAAGCTGTATTTCTCTATGAAGTCCAAAGTCTTTCATAATTATGCTAAACTGACTGCCAAGAACGTCATCCAGTCAGTTTGGGATAAATGCTTCCTTAAGGGGATCATTCATCTGTCAGTCAAAGTTGTACCTGCACTGTTGATGTCCTCTTCCTGCTCGACGTCTTCGTGCTTCATGCTTCATCAGTCTGGTCTTGAACCTTAGCTAAAACTCAGCGTGGTGTTGGTCCATTTCAGACTGGTATTTGCGGTTCACCTTGCAGACACGATGAGTGAGGGTAGTGTTTACGTTTATTTATTGCTCGCCTTACTCTTGAGAAAGCAGAGTCCATCACTGGAACAGATGGGGCTAAGGGCATTGCTTAAAGGTCCAGTGAAGAAATCACTCCGCCGACTACGGGATTTTGAACCAGCAACTTTCTGATCTCATGTGCAGCATCTTAACCCCACTGAGTTATTTGTTAACCCATGAAAATCCGTGTATACATGCAGTAATAAATGTCGTCTCCCTGAGCCCTATGGTGCTCCATTTACACATTTACGAAACAATATATTGCAACACAGTAACATTTACTCATTGACTAGACTATATACTTCACATACATTTATGCAGTGACCAGGTGATGTTTCACGTTAAAGTGAATCTTTGTTTCTATGACACACTGTCACTTTAAATTGAGATTCTCCTCACTGTAAAAAACAAAATGTATTAGTTGTAATGTAAATAGCTCTTGATGTTTTAAATAAAGCATTTTCACTTTTCTTTATGCTTTGGACTCAACTGTTTGATTAGTTGATTGCTTTTTTTTTTTATTAAAAAAAAATGTTTTTGCAGCCCTAATTGCTATCACAGCATACGTTTCTTTTATTATGATGTGTCTTTGACTGTGGCAGAGCAGCAGTACTTTACCTGATAGCAGATTCTGTAGTAACCTCACTATCGCCTGTGACGGGGACCCACAGAGAGGTGAATGCTGGATGGAGGCTCCATGATGCGGGTATGTGGGGGTATGTGACACGTGGGGCTCTTCAGGTGTAGCTTTGTGGCTCTATAGCTGCAGGCTGGTTAGCGGATTACAATGCCGTGCCTGTGATCAGAAGGTTGTGTGTTCGGATGCCGGGGTCAGCCGAGTGCTTTCATTGTAACCCCCGGTTGCTTTCCTGCTTGCTCACTTTGGACCAAAGCAGTTGCTAAATAAATGTGAATTGAAGCTTGTGTAGCCTTATTCAGCTGTAGTCATCTGGGGCAGATTGATGGATAATACTCAAGAATTTAGTGATCCGTTTTTTTTTTCTTTTTATTAAGAATGTGGGGCTGTTCCTGGAAACAGACAGAGAAGCTGCCTGCTTCCCAAACCCTATTCAGCAAGTTGAGACAAGCTAGGCAGAGAGATTGGGAGTCATGCTTTAAATACTGTGGCTATCCGGTTCTGTACAAAACATGGGGTGGGGAGGGGTCGCTTCTCAGGTCTTTGTAATCCATTGCTCTTTAGCTGAAACTAAAGTGTGGTATGAATACATGTAAAACTGTAGTATTAGTCCAGGATGATTTTCACAGGCTGTCATTGTAGAGATGTCATTGCATTTGTCCTATTTTTTTAAATGTGTTTTTGGATTATTTTTAGGTAGTTGGTTCTTCTGGATACTGGAATATAAGATATTCCCTATGATCTGTCATCACAGACATGGGCTGTGCCAGCATTTCGCTGAACCCCTCAGCAGTGCAGTGTCCAGTGTGGTGGTAGCGTCAATGGCAGCCATTCTCTCTTTTCCTTTGCTGCGATTTCTTCAGGCGATTTACAATAACAGTGCCAACAATCAGCCCACTTGTTAGCGGCATAAATATTTTGGAGAGCTGGGCTGCTGGTATTCTGCGCCTTATCAGAGTCAGTTCTTTCGGACTTGTAAGCTAGCACGGTTATGACAGTACACTCTTTCTTCAGGGGTTTGTCATGCGCTGATGTAAACGCAGTGAATTCTCTGATGGTAGTGAGATTTTCTCTCAGTAATAGGGCTAAGGAGCCACAGACTAACATTCGGATTTCCCCTTCCCTAGAATTTTTGATTAACCCAAGTCTAGATGTACACTGGCTAGATTAGACATGCCTCAGTATGCTTGTGGGTTGGTGACAAAGGGCTGTAGTTGAGATTTTTGTTTCCTGTTAGCACGTCTGTAAGCACTGAATATTTATTAGGATCAAAGAACTGCAAAGCTTTACTGTAAACTATTGATTGCAGACTGAAAAGCCTCCCTGAAGACACTTCTGTTTTCTTGACCATAAATGAGAGTGAAATCTTTTCTTATTTGTGCTTCAAGCTCTTTTAGCAAATCTGTTTAAGCCTTAATATTTGTTTTGCCTGTGATGAGTATTTTTGCAGCTGTACTGTGCTGAAATCCCTGCCTTTTCCGTGGAAATGTTTCACTTTTTAACTGAAATGTGTAGATATCGTGACGAATATATCTCCATGATGTTCACAACAAATTTTTCACCATAGGTTCTATAGCTGTTCATGCTCTGTGGGTTATTAGCCCCATGTTGACTACGTAATATTCTGTAATCTATAGGGTCGTCTGATTTTTACCTGGTACAGTGATCAGTAGCTGTTATTCCTGTAGATTAATGTAATGGTGAAGGAGAGGACCGTGAAGCGGTGCTTCGTTTAGAGATGGAGCAGTTGGAGGAGGTGCTTCTTTCTTGGTGTGTGTTTAGACACCTTCTGTGCTAATACGTCCTGATGGTTACTCAAGGCTTCCCTCTTCAGAAATGCCTCTTTCTGCACGCTGATGCGCTGCTGGCTGAATCACCATATTGACGTGGTTTATGATACTTGCTTGGATATCTCTTTATTCTGAGTTACTGCAGTTTTCTGACATTCAATAAATGAATTACGCAATGAGTATATAACTGATTGATATTTACCGCACAGCGTAAATGTGCTTTCTTGGCATCTTAATGATGCCGCTCAGTTTCTCTCACTTTCTCCGCTTTATGTGGGTATAATGAATCCACTCTCCTTTGTTCCGGACTTGCTGCTTAAGTAACAGGGGCCATATTGCATTGACAGTATCATATCCACAGCAGCACCCCAGTACAGAAAGTTCTCAGTCTCAGTCAGGGTGCTTTATGAGGACTAAAGTCTGCATGCACAGGTATGCAGGCCAAGTTCAGTTTGATGCCGATCTTGACGGTAAACTGGAAGTTAAAAGAGCTGTCAAATGGTTAGGGCTTCATCAGGGTTTTGGGAGAATGGGGCTCTCCCTCTGCTCTGCTCTGTGCTGGTTAATTCTTCTGTCTGCTGTCTGAACTTGAGGAAGGCCGTGCGGATGACACAGCGCTCTTAATCCCCCTCTGACCTGCGCCGAGCTGAGCTGAGCTGGGCCGGGCTGCGGCTGCGGCTGCTGGGGAGCCATGCGTGTCTTTGCTAGCTGCAGGCTACATCATTCCTCCGTCGTCCCGCACCCCGCTGCCAGAAGGGCGTGTGTGAGACAGAGCTGCCACAGCGAGCCCGTCCTCCGCACATCGGGCCTCTACACGTCCTCCTCGTCCTCCACCCCCCACCCCCCGTCTTTGAAGCACACCCGGCAGGACCGGTTCCTGTTTGATTGGCAAACCGGTTTTTCCAGCCTCTTATGCCAACAAATTCTGGTATGATCCCAGGTCCCAGGGAATGTAAAAACCTGCCCAGCCAGTTAGATGAAAGGCATATTAGGTTTTCTGTTGCACATTATATAGCGTGCAGGGGAGAGCCGATCTACAGAGTCAGGCAGCTGTCCTCTTCCAGACATCTGTCTCTCTCTCGCTGCCTCTCCATAGGATGGCCCTGAATCTGTCGTTCTTGGAAACGGAATTTTTCCACACCGAGTTAAATTGAGAGCTTCTTCTAGAAGGGTGAGTGGAGATAACTCAGTATTTTTTTTTCTTCATTTATTCTTTTTGTAAGCATGAATGATTATATTTTATTATTTTTAAGCTTTTTCATTTTTAAGCTTGTCCATTTCTCTGTTATTTTTATGAGAGAGGAAAAATCTGAAATGTTAGTTAAACTGTAACTCGCAGCGGGAGTAGGGCTGGTTTAGAGTTTAGAGCTGGTTTTCCTTATACTGGAAAAGCGACATGCATGCACTTTGTTGGTAAATGATTGTCCAGAGTGAAGCAGTGGAGAAAACTAGGAACGGAGGCAGACTCGATGGGGTCTGTCTCGCCGCCCAGGCTGTGGCAGTGAGTGTCCGGCCCCGTGGGGGTGTCTCATTAAAGCCCCCAGAGGCAGGCTGGAGACGCCGGTCTGCTTTCATGTTCCGAAAGTCCGGATCTGGGCCAAAGTTTATTTTGCTGACTCCCGGTCTCGTTCAGAGCGTGGCACTGGGTGTCTCGCTGTCTTAAAGTGCTTCAGGCATTTTTGCATGGAACGCTAACGAGGTGGGGATTATGTTCGCCCCGTCACAAAGAGGAGGGGGCTTGGAGTAGGGGGAAGATTATTGAGAATGCTTGATGACCTCCCCCCCCCCCCTTTGGAAATGAGGCTTAGAGTCTGGCTGTAACTCGAGCAATAGCTATCTCTAATCAAAGTCAGGTGTGCTGGGGCCACCCACAGCAAATCTGCTCTTCCGTGTTACGTGTGTGTTTCTGCACAGTGCAGGTGCTGAACTGTAATCTGTGTTTAGTTTGGAGAAAGACAGAAATAAGTGGCTACCCTGCTGGAGGCTGGAGGCCTTGAGGGTGAACCAGTTTGACACTCACTGGGCGTTCTCAATGGGAGTTGTGGAAGGTGCTGACTTTGTTTTTGCTAAGAAGTTCATACAGACTGTATGTGTGCGTGAGCATGTGTTTGTGTCCACACACATGCTAATCATGTGACTAAAACTGCATGCGAAGAGTGCATGTGTGCATCTATCAGGCTCCAGTTTATCCCATCTTATACGGTGTTTTTCTGTCTACACACAAGGCCATCATGTCACATGCGCGTATATATGCATCAGGCTTCACTTGTCCCAGTGTTTTCGTCTAACTCTCCCCTCCCTTGTACTTGCATGTTTTTTTTTTTTTTAAATTTATATCCTTCTGTCACAGTGCCCCGCCCCCGGCGATCTCCCTGGCCCCCGTTCCCGCCTTTCGAACCCAAGTCACCCAGGCATGTGAGCTGCCGCCGACCCGGAACTGGAAGCATGAGCAGAGAGATGAACAGCTCCGGCGTCAGTGGGGGTGGCAGCCCCAGCAGGCCTACCGACGCGCCATGTGACCTCTTCAAGGAGCTGTGGATGCGCTTAAAGGAGAGCCACGATGGCGAGGTGCAAGGTGCGAGCATAGATGCTTTAGGCAGCTCGCCGTTAATGTGTGTCCTGAATGATCGTGTGTGTGTGTGTGTGTGTATATACTGTATATGGATACATGAATATGCCTGTGTGTATACACACATTAATGTCCAAAGCAGGGGTAACAATACTGTAACGTGTGTGCATCTGCATCCTCATGCCCGGCCGTAGTTTGTCTGCCCCTTTCAATGGGACGCTCTGTTTCCCCCCGGCTGGGCTGGGGGCAGATAGGGTTACATGGCGCAGCACAGTCGCCCCCTGCCAGCTCTCCCCCGGGCTCGGGTTGCCCCGGGTCCGACTCGAGCCGCCTGCGAGCACAGGCTTGGCTTTGTATGCATCCCTCCCTGCCCCCCGCCCCCTTCTCTTGCACGGGCGTGGGTGTGGATTAAAGTGCACATTTGAGGGGGCTTAATTGCACCTGCATAATTGATTTGGTGAAAAGGGAACAGTTTTTTTTTTTTTTTTTTTTTTTTTTTTTTTTTTTTAATATAACCAAACCCCCAC
>JAODKF010000001.1:26559049-26582493 GCA_026779585.1 Mormyrus proboscirostris
CGTAAGAAAATCCAATCCCCCCCCCCCCCCCTTAGGTTCTGGTCATTCTAATCGGTGTCTGTCTGTTAACCCCCTCCTCAGAGATGCCCAGCGTCTGGAGGAATTCTACAGCAAGAACCACCAGCTGCGGGAGCATCAGAAAGCCCTGCAGGAGAACGTGAAAGTGCTGGAGGACAGGTGCATGCTCCAGCGTCACCATGCCACCTGCTGGCCGGTCCAGACGATGACACTTCATTTTATTCTACAGCTGAGAGCCATTGCAAAGGCTGGATTGGAAATATAGCCGACTATATGTACTCGTTAATAAGACATTGTGCCCTGCAACGATAAATGTAGCTAATATTTACAAAGACAGTTATATAGTTACTATAATGCCTCACCATCTGGTAATCAGTGACTCTTTAGTGGCGTCTGGTAATAGTGTCACTGGAAATTATTTATCCAGGGAAAAACCATTTATTTAATATTGAATAAAATGTTGATTTAACAGGAAGACTAAGTTGGCGTGGTCATACCCCTGAACATGGTGCATCTTAAAGCCCTAAGCGTCCTCTTTAAAGAGGAACAGCACTTGCTAGAGTGGCATGTACAGTAAGAGAGATGAATCAAAACATCTACAGAGGACAGAAATGAACCGCTGGATCTCGGGAGGATATATGTAACTGAGCCGTGGGTGCGAGTCTGCGTGTGAGGGATGTGACCCCTTCCCCTTCTGGCAATGCAGGCTGAGAGCAGGGCTCTGCGACCGCTGTGCCGTGACTGAGGAGCACATGAGGAAGAAGCAGGTGGAGTTCGAGATGGTCAGGCAGCAGAACCTGCGGCTCATCACCGAGCTCAGTGAGTGACTTGAAAACGTCGCTTTAATACACCCATCTTATGCGTCGGTGTTCAGCCAGATGGCCCGATCCCAGGGAGGGTTAACCGTACTGTCTCCTCTGAGCATCTCCAAGCTGGCCCAGTGACGCCTGCTGTGATCCTATCTGACGCCGTCACACCATCCACGTGGTTATCATCCATGAGCTAAGAGCTGACCGGCAAAATGTGGTGGCCGGACTAATTAACTTTTGCAGACGTGTTATTGTCGTTAAACTCCATGATTATTCATAATAGTGGTGCGACACTGCAGCTTGGGCCTCTGTGCCTGTGATCGGAAAGTCACTGGTTCAAATCCCGTGGTCGGCAGAATAGTCACATCACTGTTGGGCCCTTGGGCAAGGTGCTTAACCTCTAGAGATGCCCAGGAGTGCTGGATAAAAGCACTGCGCTCACTTGTATATGCTTCTAAGGAGAGCAAGATGGGATATAGGATCTAAAGAATCCCTGCCTGGTCTCATATGGTGAATAAAATATGACCATCATTCCCTTATTGATACCAGACCTGGCAAATATCACCTGGTTTACCAGCAGATGTACCCTCATTGCCGTTTGAGTGGTTTACACTGTGTCTCTACAGTCAAGCCACCTCTGTAGACACTCACACCCTCACGAAAGCTCAGGTCAGCCAGCCACACATCCTGCTCTCGGCACAGAGCATTGCTGTCTTCCAGTTTTATATAAGGAATGATGACTTCCACGTCCAGAAAAACAGCCGTCCGCAAGGTGGCAGACTCATTCAGCCGGTCTGTCGTACTACCCTGCTGTCTGGAGCAATGTGGAAACCCAACATCGCCCTTTTGGGCTTGGGAAAGCTTTGAGAAAGCTACATTGAAGTAACAAAAGAATAGTTTGCCTTTACATCTGTGATGCTAAATGTCATGTTAAGAAATGTATTTCATTTCATCGACATTTAGGACTGAGTTTTTTTTGCTTTTTAAAGTCATGAGCCACATTTTGGTCAACAACCGACCGCATTTACGACAGTGGTCTCATAAGATTATAACGGAGCTGAAAATTTTCTATCGCCTATTTATTTATCTGCCCTGCTCATTCTCCCATCTCAGTGAACGAGAGAAACAACCTCCAGGATGAGAACCGCAAGCTGGTCCAGCAGCTAGAACGCCTGCGTAGCTCAGGGTGAGCAGTGAGGGCTCGCCGCCGTCCGTCGCCTTCCCCAGCACCCTCGCACCAATGCCTCCTCACGCCCGTGTTTCCCAAACACCCCCAAAGGTGCGAGAGAGCCCAGCCGGAGCAAGAGGAGGGCGTGATCCCAGACTCCCCTCACCATCAGCCCGTCATGCCCACTGTCAACAGGATGCGGCGCAGGAAGGAAAATCGGCACGTGCGCTACACCGAGAATTCGGGTATGCTGCCCTCGGGGTTAGGGACGGAACAGAGTAGGCAGGTGGAACATCTGCAGAACGACTTTGATCCGGTCTTTTGCACAAAGTAAGGTTACGAAGGCAAGATTATTTGCAGAGCATGTTTTCATGCATGAAGCAGTTTATAGTGCTTTACATAGAAGACGTAAAATAAGAAATAAAATTTACAAAGCTAATTGCAGCTGGCTAGTTTTACCAACGATTTGTGATTAAAACATTTTGCTAAAAAGCAGAGATGGTGTGTTTATAATGACTAAGTGTGGTATTCAGTAAATCAGGGTTTTTGATCTTGTGTTTGATCCCATGTTCTCACGTGTTCCGCGCCTGTGTTCAGTCGTGTTTATGCTTGGTTCTCTTCAGAGCTTGGCAGGGTCTTCTCCTCCCAGATGCCGCCTTCCTGCGGCCTTGCCGACGCTGTGCTGGTGCCGGAAACCTGCACCATGGATGTTTCCCCACCCAAGAGTAAGAACGGCCCTCATCTCGTCGCGACTCCAGACGCGACTTGGCGGATTACGGGCTTTGTGGGGAGCTTTGGTACCGTCTGCGGCACTTCCAGGGGCCTCAGCTGCTTCACAACTCAAAGCCTCTTAAGTTACCTTACAGTGCTGCTTATGCTTCGTTGTAACGTTTGAGTTTGGACAGTGGTGCTCATGTGTTAATTAAACTAAAAGCTGATTCAACTGGATTCCAAGGGACTATCAAAAGAGAGCCCATATTTCATGCCTAAAAAAATTAAAATAATGTGCTACTTTTAAAAGCTTTGCTGTATGACATTATCATTTTTTGCGCTGGTGTAGTAACACTTTAAGACAGTGGTTAAGTGGCCTGAGTTAAGGAACTGGCAGGTAGACCAGGGCAGCAGTGATGAGGAAGGCCGTAGTGAAGAGAGCAGCTACAGCAGCCCCTGTAGGCACCAGTGCAGGATCTCTGCACACCTCACTGCTTCTGAGTGCTGCAATTGGAGCCACTGCACCTATCTTGCTGTACAGGACATGTCCCGAGGCCACTCATTCATTTTGAGGGTGGGGTGGGTCAGTACAGTGGGGGTGTGGCATGTTACCGTGACAGGGGCAGAGTAGATCGGTTGGGCGGGGCAGTTCAGGTAAGCACAGTTTCCCTGTGCCACCCTTTTCCTGCTGACAGAGTAAACATCGCCCTTTACATGTTCAGCCCAGTGCTGGTAACTGAACTGCATGTCGGCTGTGCTCTGAATAATACTCGGGTGCTTGTGAGTTCATGGGACAGAATCACGTGAAAACTAAACCATCGTTCGGCCAGATGATACTAATGAATGTTGTTACAAATGCCTTCATATTTCCTATTGTATGATTTGACCCTTGACCTCCTGCTCCTTGTCTTTTCCGCGAGACTGTTCCTGCTCCACTCATAGGGTCACTTTGTGTCACAGACAGGTGTGTACCCCACAACGACGGGCCAGGCGTCACCGTGGTGGCCGAGACGTGCCGCCTGGACGTGCCTGACGACGCAGTAAGCCAGCTGGACTTTGCAGCCGTGTCTCATTGTGCTATTTCAGATGTCTGCGTCCCCCGTCTATTGATCTCATTTTCGAGGGTGGCTAAAGTGTTCCCCTCTGCCACCCACCACCTGCAGGCAGAAGAAATTAGCCTAAAAGGAAATGGACGATCTGTTTTATCACACTGAAAATGACATCGCTATGCTACACTTCATGGAACATTTTTAACTTGGAAAAAAGAGGAAACTTAGTTATGTTTTTGTTATATAAAACGATACTGTGTCAAATTCTGATTGTATCTCTCTGTTGCGGGTATTTGATATGTTACTCCTGTGGAACTGGTTCTTGTAGTTTGAGATGGTATCAGTTTTAGGGCAGCTCATTGTAAGAGTCACCGAATACCTGTCTTACGAGTGTGTTTAAGAAGAATAGCCTTTCAGATGGTGTAAGTGAAGCTAGAAGTGATTTAGGTGGGTCGTCGATATAATAGCAGCTGGTACCATGTGCATTATGGTCTGTTGATGTAGGAATCACTGGAGAACATCAGCACCAAAGAGCACTTCGTGAAGAAAAACGAGAACGGCTCCAGGTACTTCTGAGAATTACGAATCCACGGCTAATTTAACTTGTTTGTTTTTTATAGCGGTCCATCACACATTCATTAAGGAGTCAAATGTTCATTGTAATTAAAGAGGACAATAGCAGTATTGCTGTTTTTAAGGGAGAATAAACTTTCTTAGCTGTATGGACACACCCAGATACATCTCCGTGGAAATTCAATACCATAATGGGTTCGGCCCACAGCTCGTATCGACAAGTGTTCATGTCAAATTAGCATGTAGCTGAATGGTGAAGTAGCGTTCGCAGGTGCCCCTGCGGGCTACACTCATGGCGGGTGTGGTGGCTTGAATTGAAAGGCTTGAAGTATATATCTTTTGTTGGTGGTGTTGCAGGCAGGCCTCAACATCTCCGGACTCGTCCAGCGGTTTGGAACGGGCCCAGAAGAATTCTCCACTGCTTGAGAGGTCAATGAAGTTCCTGAAGACCAAAGATGATGGCTCTTCGTCGATTCTGAGAACGTTTAAGCTGTGCTCTCTGGAGCGAAACTCACAGGTCAACTCGTGTAACGCACCCTTTAGAATCGGGACCCCCAGCAGGCTCTCTTCACCGAACAAGGAGTCCGGACTGACCTTGGGTCAGGACCAGGTTGTGGCCAAGCTGTTAGGGTTCGACTCCTCCAAGAAAAGAAAGATGGCCCATAAGAACGGGGCTGATGGTGTTCCTGACAAGCCCCTCGATCTATCAGACCGACCTTCCAGCAGCTGCCAGCAGGAAAAGAATGCTGAGGCCAAGGATGTTCTCATGGTATGCCAGGAGAAGCCTTCTGTAACCCAGCCAAAGGGCCTTAATGCCGCCCGGGGGCCTGAGCATCCAGAGGACCAGGAGGACACCATCAACTGGTCCCCAGACCAGAATCTACATTCCGGCCCTTTCAAAGTGCCCTCTGCCCCCCCTTTCATCAGAACTATTATGCAGCACTTGTTAGATGTCAAGGTAGGATTTGTAAGGAGATTCAGGTTTGGCTGTGAAGGTGACAAGATCTTGAATTTTGGTTCTGGTGCTGAGGTCCTAATGAACAGCCATAAGCTGCAGTATTTGGTTGTCCTGTTCCACGCAGCATAGAAATGTGCCCAGGTTATTCCCACTATTCCTAGTGAAATGTACACTGTTATACTACTATTGTTACTAATGATTAAGTCAGTCAAAGTAACTTAGTCATCTCAGCTCTGTGCGATTTAGTTATACGCTAAAATATGGAAACGACTAAAGTGAAACACCTGATTGGGTGGGAATCATTGTGCAAATAGGCAATGGAATGTAATGGGCAGATGTTGGACACAAGCTAGACTCTGTAGAAATTGTAGGGTACATTAATGGTACAGGTAGTTTTATTCCTTGCCAGGAGTAATAATCAGTTGAATGCTCTAAGTTGTTTACAGAACATTGATTACATAAGATGTACGGTAAATTATTTTGTGGGAAGCTGATCATTTTAAAAACCATTGGGAATATGTTTCCTGTTTAGTGCATTCTCTGAAATATGTTCAGAATACTGATGTTGGAATGTACTCTCAATTATTCGTATTACCTTTTCTCTATATCTGTTTCTACCTTCTTTCCTGTATCAGTGACAAACCAGGATTTTATAATACACTGTCAGGGTGTGATTTCTATACAAATCTAATTGCATCTTACTAATATTTATAACATACAACATGACAAAGATCACAATCAATAGTGAATAATTCCATCGTTTGGTTAGCTTTTAACTGTTTGTCTATGTAATGGGCAGACCCCCGAGGAGCCAATCAGAAAGAAGACTCGCGTCGGCATGGACTCTGAGAAAATGTCTGTGCTGCAGCCCAACCCGTGTGCGCGGAGGAAGAGCCCTTCACGGGGGCCGGGTACTGGCCGTGTCCGTCTGGGATGACACTGCGGGGCGGGAGTTGGGTTCATGACCACACCACATGACACATGCTAGGAGTGAAGCCTTATTCGTAACATAAGTGCTAAGTTTTTCCTGTTGGCTCATTAGCCTGTGTTTTAGCAATGCCCTGGCCAGCTATAACCGCACATATAGTGCCGGCCAAGCAAAGAATGTAAATCAATGCGGCATTATAATCTTTAATTTTGACAAATGTTGCTTAAAATTTCAGATGGAACACAATTGAAAACCTAACAAATTCTATATAAAAAAAAAAAGAAATTGCAGTAATTTAGACAACCATTTGTCAGCCTGAAGACCAATACCTGTGATGATTAAACACCAAAATGAAAGTCCACTTGTAGTCCAGTCATATTATACAGTCCTAGGTAACCTGTCTAAATGAGATGGCATGCAAATCTGCCTTTATTAAATGTGTATTTTGCGGTTTTTCACCTCCGCAACCATGCGTTAAAAACATTTTAAATTTTTATTAACCGTTCCGTAAAGGCTACCAGAATGAATGTAATTTGACATGTTATTTGTAGTACTATGAATCAATGGGATTAAAACAGAGTATATAAATACAATATGTATTTGTAACTATTAAGAAAGCATTATTGGTGTGTAGGTACAGCTGTAGGGTTGAAAACCCCCTGGGTGCTGCATGTTGCTGGCATGGGACTGCTTCACAATCAGCGTTCGTACATCATTCACGCTTTGGTGCTAAATGGTTATCTAGCTAAATGCATCACAAGACAGCTAGTCCAACAGAATACCCGGTGAACTTTACGAGATGTTTTACTATGCAAGTGTATTTTTAATGTATCCTGATGAAACCGGAAAACTGAAAGGCTTTAGGGCTTAAAGTAGCTTTTATACGCACCATCGTTTTTGAATCACTTTCCTGGGCTTTCACTTGGAGGCCAAACCCTAAGTTAATATTCAGCTATTAACTCATTTGTATGTTTTTTTTTTTTTTTTTTTTTTTTTGATTATTCTGGAGACATTTTTTTATCATGGCCATTTTCTGCATCACTAAACTTTAATGGAATTATGGGGAACTGTAGTTTGGCAGCACGGTGCTGCATTTCTAATTTCTATGTATGTATTTACGATTTTGCTTTTACCGTGGCCGTTCGTCCAGGCTTAGGATGTATCCCATTTGTGTCACAGGTCTATTTAACATCCATGACCTGGCTGTTCTCGGTCTGCTCATGAAAGCTGGTGCTGACAGTGAGTTTTCAGGCTTGTGAATCTAGCTCATCGTGCCCCTGATGGTTTATGCTCGGCGTGTCTGGACCTGAGCGCGGGACGCGTACGGCTGTCAGTCAGCGAGGCGGCGTGTGGCGGCGGCTGGGAATTTACGGACCTGTCGGAGTTGCTGGTACTTGTGGAACACTCCTCCACAGCCCTTGGCAGGGCGGCGCTAGCGAGGGCTGCAGATCAGCCTTTAGGAAATTACACTGACTTTTGTCATAAATTTTCTATTAAAATGGAGTTAGTGTGCTCTTTTTGTTTGCTGCGGCTGGCAATGTTTATCTCCCATCCATTTATATTCATGCATTTATAAATGTAATTGTCAGCACCAAAGAGGAGTTGGCTATGTATTTCTGGGTGTATTTGTAATTTTTTAATAATTTGACCATGGTGAACATGTCGGTACCAGTGTTGGTTGACAGATGCAAGTCTGCCACATGGAACGCTCTTGTTTCTAAGCAGACTTATGACCAGTGATTCAAAGGACATGTTTTCCATGAAGTTCAGCCAGTTCTCCGCACATCGTATTTCACATGGCAGGCCTCTGCCCTGCTTTATACGCACACAAGTGCTGTATTGTTGATGCAGAATGTAAGTGGCCTGCGTATTAGTGAAAACGTCTGTTTTTAGTAGACGAATTTAGTACAGTGATACTTTATTCGTTCCTTGTGGGGAATCTTTCTTTTCACCTACCCCATCTTGCTGTACATGCAGGTGGGAGCAAGCGTGGGGGTGTCAGCACAGGGTCAGTCAGCATGCAGCGCCGCTGCACCTGGGGGTAAAAGGCCTTGTTCAAGGACCCATGACTGTTCTGGCAAGGCTCGCACCAGCGACCTTGCAATCTCAGGCACTGTGACACACTGCCCCCCCAAATTGCCCTAATAGACGTTGTGGATGCTTCTAGTAACCGATAGATGAACCTCCATAAGGGGCAGTATGAGGTTCTGCAGGTTATGACCTCTGTGCTTACAGTCTACTCCAGAACATCTGCTTTATTGCCACTGTAGCAGTCATTGTAAACGTGGAGAAGTACTGTAGAATGACACAAAAAATACATTTCCGTGGTTTAGCCATGGGCGTAAGCTACGGTGGGGAGATAGGAGGTTGTAACCCCCCCAATAATCAAAACCGGCTAATACAGCACCCCAATAATCCTGTGTCCCCCTGAATGGGTGGAGACCTTGCCCCTAAAGTTCAAGCCAAAGTTATGCCCTTAGTTTTAGCTCTGACCTTTCACCTTGTTTCTGAACAGTGGATTGGCTTAGAACCACAGTTCATGCTTCACATGAGAAGTTTGCAAAACATGTGGAATAACGCGATCATGGATTCATCGCCATGCCTGCTAGAGGAAGCAGGCTTTGTTGATAAAATGTTCTGGAAAATGAGAGCTGTACTCATAACTGAATGTAGTGCATCTCTCAGGAAAGATGGATTTCTGCCATCCTCCTCGTATCCATCTTGTCCTCTCAGCTGGTCCTGTGTACCTCAGGGGAGGTGTGACATTTTCTGGGTGGCGTAGCTTTGCGCTTCTGTTTTCTAGACATGCCTGACTCAGGCTTTAATATCATTGCAGAAAAAGCTTTTCAATTTGACAGCGTGTTTTACATGGCACCCTGGGATACCGCTCTGCCTAATCACTGATTTCTTGGGTAGTTTTGATGAATTGCTTGGCAGAAAGGGTTCTGCTAACACGAGGCCTTCCAGAAGATGCTGGTGTCATGGGCTTCATGGAGACGGATGACGGGGCTGTGCATCGGGGCCTCAGTTTTACATGCAAACATACAGAGCTGACATGCAGATTTCCTGTTTTTTCCGTTCAGCTCAATGAACATTTTTAGAACACACACATGCATTTGTAAAAGTGAAAAGCATAAATACTGTGTGTGTGTGTGTGTGTGCGCTGGATGTAGCCCCTGCATCTGGGATGCTCCCCACCTCCCATGAAGCTGCACTGGATAAAATATTTAGAATATGGATGTTTATTATGATTATAATTATTGTTCTAATTATGATGTAGTAATGCATACATGGTCTGCACAGTACACCTGAAACTCCAACATGATGTCATCAGTTATGCGCAGTGTGTTAAATGATTCGGTTGACGTGAGGTTCCTCTGTGTACGCCTTTCTTCAGAAAACTCGTCCAAGGCGGTTGACCAGACGTGGAGCCTGGACCCAGGGGCGGCCCTGTCTCAGTATGCCATGGACAGCCCCACTCATGCCACGGTGCTTAAATTTAGCCAGGCCGGAACACACTATATATCTGTGACAAAATTAATTGATTCATAATCATCAGTTAGAACTGTAATGAACAGACGTACAATGTACGATGAAGAATAATAAAAGTTAAATATAAACTGCAGTTATTTTAAAGAATCCTAGAGCAACATAATTTTATTAACAGCTGACTGTAATTGAAATCAACTACTTAGTGTTCCTATGTCAGATCAATTAACTTTCTCTACAGAATGATTAAATTACTGAGGATTTTGTTTACGCTTTTTAGGCCCGCAGTTTAGTAACTCAGAGGTTTGGCGCCCTCTGCTGTTTGGTATAGTATTGCATTTTTTTGGGGACCCACCCACTGGTGCTTCACTGTTATAAGTGGTGGGGTACCTCTATCTGTCCTCTCTCAGGCTGATCCTCCAAGACTGGAGGGTGAGGCAGTCGACACAGACTGCACCTTCGTAAGCCACAGTATGCTCCTGAAGGGCCTGAATCCGGACGACGACGACAACCCCTGCACCGGTGCGTATGCTCTCAACATTCACCAAGTCCGTGCTTTGGTAAAGTCAGGAAGAGCTCTGCTTTTCTAATGGGGTGATTTTCTTTGATGCTGAATGTTTTGCTAAAACGTGTTCAGCACCCAGGATCTGGATTGGTCTTCCCATTTAAAGAAAATTATATAATAGAATAGAATAGAGAGGCTTTATTATTTATTGGGGGAAAATTCTATTTTCGTGTACTCCAGCTTCCTTTTGATGAGACACACAGGTGAGAGTAGGCTTGGGGGTCACAGCACAGGGTTCAGCTAGTGTGCAGCACCCACGAGCCGGGGAGTTAAGGGTCCTACTCGGGGGTCTACAGACACGTGACTATTCGGCCGAGTCCTCCAGTTTCTTCCTGCTATCCAAAGACGTGCCTTTAAACTGATTGGCTGCACTCAGATGGATAAATGTCAGGGGAGCCTGACATTCTGTCAATCAGAATTGGACTGAAAAAGAGGTTTCGGTTCGATTTTGTCTAGTTAGAAGTCTGTTGTGGTGTCTGTTTTAAGAGTCACCATTTTTTTTTTTTTTAAATTTGAACATCTGCTGGTAAGAAATAACCTAAGGAACATTTCTCATTGCATCTTTGCTTTATACTTTGTTTTAGACCAGAAATAGCAGCAGGGTAAAAGGCTTATTGCTAATGCATGTGATTATTCCAGGTTTTGTGTTGCTTTATAGCGAGAATTATCAATCTGCTCTATAGCAAGAACGGGCCCATGATATCCGGAGCGTAAACCTTTACTGTGCCTATCTGATCTTCCCCGGCAAGGAATTGGCCAGAAAGCCAATGACAGCTTGGATCAGCTGTTTGACAAGACGGCGTATGGCAAATACGAGTCGTGCCATCAGGAGGATGGGGAGCGGCCACAGCCGGAGGAGGAGGAGGCCGAGGAAGGGCCTGTGCACGGTGAGCGTTTTCCTCCAGCACTGTTGTGAAGAGCCTCTACAGAAAAGTGACCAGGTGAACCTTTTCAGATCTGCCTGCTTGCACTACTGAGGAGGAGGAAAAAGTGAAAACCGCTGGAAATCACGGCACCAGGTGAGGCAGAGACCTGTGACCTGCTGGCTCAGGGCCTTCCGGTGATTCATAGCCGTCTCGGCATAATCTGCCATCCTCTCGTCCCACAGGACCAATGCATCGTTTGCACACGTGGAGGTGGTACGGAAGAAGGATGAGAGGAGGAAACTGAAAGGGCACACGTGCAAAGAGTGTGAAGTGGTGAGTATGAGAAAGAAGGATGAGAAGAGAAAACAAGAGGGACAAATTAAAAAGGGTGAAATAGTGAGTATGAGACAAGGATGAGACGGGAAAGCAGAAGTCACACGCGCAAAGAATGTGACACAGTATGAGAACGAGGAACAAGAGGAAGCAGAAGGGCCACACATGCAAAGAATGTGAAATAGTGAGTATGTGAATGAAGGATGAGAGAAGGCAAAAGGCACAAACGTGCGAATAATGTGACATAGTGTGAGAAAGCAAGACAGGAAGGAAAAGGGGCACGAGTACAAACAAGTGAGTATGAGAGAGAAGGATGAGAGGCAGAAGGGTCACGTGCAGAGTGTGAAATAGTGAATATGAAAAAAGCCAAAATGCTGCATACATACAAAAAGTGTAAAAAAAAAAAAAAAAAAAAAAGCATGACAAGGAAGACGGGAGCAAGCAGCAGTGACACGTGCAAAGAGTATGAAATGGTAAATATGAGAAAGAAGGAGGAGAGGAGGAAGTAAAAAGGCACATGCAGAGAGTGCCAAATGGTGAATCGATTGATTGTGCTGTGCGTTTTAAATGTGGGTGGGGACTAGTGAACCACTACAAAGTGTGAGAACACAGCTTGAGCAAACTGCCACCCTGGTACATTTTACAGTGCATCAGTATTAATTCTTGTTGGCAAAACGAACGACTTGAATAAAACTGTAGTTTTTGCAGTTTTGTCTTAAAACCTTAACGATCCCAGCGTTCGCTGCATAAAGAAGCCATACCCCAGTCAGTTATCTAAATCCTTTTATCTGTCCATAATAAATTCCGAATGATGCTAAGAACTTCAGGTTTCCTCCTGGAATGCAGCGATGGGGTTACCTGTCAGATGAGTCATGATCTCCATTCTGAATTCATGAATGAACGTGCCCCGAAGGTGCAGTAACGCGTTACCGTTTTGCCGTAGTACTATGCAGACCTGCCGGAGGAGGAGAGGCAGAAGAAGCTGTCGGCCTGCTCCCGGCACCGCTTCCGGTACATCCCCCCATCTACACCAGAGAATTTCTGGGAGGTGGGCTTCCCCTCTACACAAACCTGCGTTGAGCGAGGTATTTACCAGCATTTGTCTCATTCAGCATCTTTCTCTGTCATGGAGTCCTGTTTCATTTTAATTGCAATTTTTAAAATGCATGGGTAGGACAAACTGTAACCCGTCTCTAAGTCAACTACAAATGTTAAATGGATATTTCATTGCTTTCTGAGAAGAACTACCATATTCTATGATATTTGCCTTATCCACTGAATTCCAAATAGTAAGAACGATGACAGAGTTTAAAGACTGAGTTTGAAAAGCAATAAACCTTGTGTGATACATTTAGCTATTTCTCCTTTTACTGATGTATGTCGAAGAAAGAACATCTTTGCTAGTTAGGAGGCAGGTTTTTAGAGTAGTGATACTGTACTGCCCTGCACATTTTTGGGTTTCCCCTCATTTAATACACCTGATTAGAAGGGTAAGACTAAGCTACACAGGGCTCCGGCTCCCCAGGACTGGAGTTTGACACCTGTGACCTACAGGATTTGAAGCAACAACCTTCCGTTAATGAGCACAGAGTCTTGACCCACAGAGCCACACACCACCTTATGCATTATGTGTTTGACACTCTAGAATGATGGATCCCCTTTTATTCTTCAGGGTATATCAGAGAAGACAATGAGCCGGAGCAGCGAATGAGGAGGAGACGACCGTACAATGCAACCTTCTCCCCCAAAGGAAAAGAGCAGGAGACGTAGCTGTCAGCAGGCGGACAAAACCGAAAGCACATCGCTAGTGGTAGTGAAACCCGAGGCGCTAAACCAAACCAAGGAAGTTTAGCCTGGATGCACATTCTGCCGCCTTCATTTCAGACTTGCGATGGTGTAGCCATTTCCATAAGACAAAGAAAAATAAGACTTGCACTCTGTGAGAGAGAATAAATACAGTGAATCCTTTCAAAACAAGATCGCAGTATTACTTCGGGGGCCATGCTTTGCATTAAGATTTGTGTCTTTGAAACTCTTGATTGAATATTCAACAAACGTTGCTCCGGTAGAGCATGCAAACGACAGTGACTGTATGCCAGAAAAGTCTATCAGTGTCCTCATGTTCTCCTTTTACTTTCCAATATGTGTCCCAGCTTTTTGACTGTAATTGCTGATTTGTTTTATGTGTCAGTTCACGTAAAAAAAAAAAACCTGTAGATAAACCATAGCATACCATTTAAGAATTTTGAAATAATAAAAGGATCACAATACTAATTTCATTTGCAGTCAGACTCTATGGTCAGGCTGGTGTGTGTCTCTGAAAGAAGTATCCACGTATTTATTAATTTACCTTTCACCCCAGATCCAGTGCCACTTTAGTTTTGTTATGATTTAATCTCTATACATTTTGTTTTAAATAATCAATATTTTAAGAAATTAAATGAGAATTATTTCTAGCAATGAGCTTAGCAGACAACATTTTCAAATGACGTTTGAATGATCCTATTTACTGCATGTGCATATATGGTGGACCTTTGGTGTATTACTACTGAACAGTACGATTATATTTGTATAAACAAAGGACAAAGGGAAGTCAAGTTTCCCTTTGGGACTGGAACATGAAGAGGCCGAAGAGTGTAAGAGTTACAATGTACATCTACATCTTTGGATAGCCAAATCATAGAGGATGCAAACATTGAGACCAGAATCAGATAAGGTACCCAGGGGTCTGTGTGAGGTCTCCCTGCTGGAGTCCCGGAGGCGTTTGTATAACTACTCCCTGAAATCCCAGTTAAAGGCTGCTTATTGTGTAACAGGGCTAAAGTCCGTCATCTTGTCATTATGCCATTTTAAGTATTGTAAACATTACATTCCAGAGTACAGAAAATGATTTTACTCGTTTCATCAGCTCTAATGGTTTTAAGTTTGGTTTGTAATTCATTTGGAATTTCCTTCGTTAATATTTTGGCATAGTTTTACTGGTCCATTGCAATCTAGCTCCCTACGTTGCCAGCTCTGTAGTCTCATATTTAGTGCTTCTGGGCTGAAAATTTGACCATTTAGGACCACATCTACTATAATGCAAAAGAATCATTGCACCCACTTATGTTCCAAAGCTAAGATTAATTTGGTTAAAAGGCATCACATAAACCAGAGAGAAATTCAGAATATCAATGTGTCCATTTGCTGGTTACAGTCCACTATTGAGAAATCCCATTAAATGTTCTGCTCAGGTGCCTGAAACCTGGAAAAAAGTAGGACATATTTCACTGGGAGGCAGTGCATGCCTACTGGGATAAACTAATTGGATGGGGGTAAGGTTACCATGGAAATAACTTGATTGATCACATCCTTTTTTTTCAAGGCTAAAAAGGCTTAAAAATATTTTTGCGCAGGTTTATCAGTTTGGAAGTTGAGGTCTTTTTACAGTAAATGTACCAAATACAGGTCTCTGTGAAGCTAATTAAAAATACAATTTTAACTACTGTATTTACTGGCATTGTCTGTTTTAAAATGTCTTCAGCATTCCATTCTGTATCCTATTCAGAGCCTGGATTTTTTCCTTCTGTTTTTAACCTCTCCCTGACCTTGACATTGCATAGTCTGTCAAGCTGTAGTTCAGTAGATCTCCTCAAGGTGTGCCTCTAGCTCTATGTAGGAATGAGTTTATAAGCAGAGCAGGACTATGCTTAGTGACAGTTATTAAATAAAGAATAATTGCGAAAGATCCATTGCTGATTGTTAAACGTGTCAGGATTAAAACTTTTGTGCTTTCAATGCATTTTCCTCAACTTTTTTAATATTCCCCATGTCAATTACAACAGTAGGCAGACTTACACTGAGGACAAATAGCACAGAGGTTAACTTTTATATAGCTGTTGCAGTGACAAGTGCAAAAGTTTCTGAGGGAAACCCGAACTGTATTTGTGGAAAGGAAAATTTTCATTTAAAAAAATAATACTTCAATGTGATAAACAGGAGAAATTCCAGCCCCAGCTTTACTTACATACTTCAAGTAGCTGATTTGCATAAAACATAATCCAGTAGCAGGTGACACACAACCTCACACTTCCTTTCCACCCCTGGCTCTATGCGTGAGGAGTCTGCATGTTCTGTGTTTCAGCAAGTCTCCTGTCACTAACTGGCAGCCCCAGATTGCCTGTAGTTACGATGAGTATCGTGCAGTGACTGGCATCCTATCCAGTGTCTCCTGTTCCCTATACTCCCCCAAAATAGGCTTATGACCCTGTACTGGATAAGTGGTTGGGAGATGAATGACTGGAAAACCAGGCAGCTCACAGACACCTGGAATACTAGAATAAAACAGTCATCAGTAGGTTCATCCTGCTTTAATTTGACTTTGGTAGTTTGGCCAAATCAACACCCCCCTCCCCCCATCAGAAGGTGCCACCCTGGCCCATTGCCCATATTTCTGTTGCTGGGATCCACCACTGTAAACAAAACTGAAATTTTAAATCCGCCAGATGTCACAAAGTGTGCATTTCAATAACATGGCTTCCTGAGAGGTAAATGCATGGATGCGTCTGAGTGTAAATGTCTTGTGTGTAAAATGGATATAAAGACATGGACAACTGGGGGCTCTGTGTGGCCTATCTGTGCCGATGACTCACAGGGTCAGCTGAGTGATGTCACCATTGGGCCCTTAAGCCCCAGCTGCTCCAGGGACTGTCTGACAGTGGGAAACTCATGGGAAAAGGTTTCATTAAAGTAACCTAAAATCTCAAGATGAGCTGTTCATTTTTCATTGTATTCCTTTTTTGTTGGCCCTGATACACCAATCAGCCGTTACCACATCCCGGTGGAGTACTAGGGTACTGCTAAACAAATTACTGGAAAATTGTCAGTTAGCTGTGTATTTTGTTGGACTTGGTGCTTGGCAGATGAGAGATAAAGGAAAAAAAATATATATATATGAGAAAGAGAGCATAAAGTTAGTTCATCATGGATGTTGTGTATATTTTCAGAAAATGCTGGTGCAGATAATAACTGTGATCAGAAGGTCGCTGGCTTAAGTCCAGCCTCGGCATGTCTGTGGCTCCTTGAGCAAGGCCCTTAACCCCCAGCTCCCTGGGTGCTGCAGTGGGTGGCTGCCCTTTGTGGCCAGCTTGATCTCTCCTACAGAGAACAAGATGTGGAAGATGCAAAGAGAATTTCCCCATGGGCATCAATAAAGTATCCGTCATTATTGTTATAGTCATTCATCAATTTACTACTCTGATTCACCTGCCTGACATGTTGTTATGGACGATTAATCGACACCCATTTGACCAATCGGATCTGAGAATTCAGCTGCATCATGGTAACCTCGTGAAGACTCGCCCAGATCAGTGTTTCCCATCCCCATCCTCAGGGACCCCCTGATAGTGCACGTTTGTGCTTCTCTCCCAGCTCCCTAACTGGACTGTCTGTGGGTCCCCAAGGACTGGACTGGTTACTGGCCTAAATGACTGTAGAAGGACATGATGTATTAAGTTTAAGAACTTTCTACCTGCTGACATATGATCTTGTAGCATTATATGAATAATGATATGGACACACACACTTCTTGAAAATTTATTTTATCAGGTTCATTTTTAGCATTTGGAATAATGGTGGTCGATGCTCTCTGAGAGTAAGTTTATATATCTATGTGTAGATATTTATCTTGTGTTTCACAAGTCAAATCACCCTTCGCTTTCCACTAAGACAGATTCAGGCATGCAGATGCAGGCAGAGGTGAGGGTCCGTGGGTGTGCACACACACACACGTATAACATCTGTGTGTGTGATTTCTATCTGCATTGACCCTCATGGACATTTCCTTTGGTGGACCTTTCAAGCTGTTGTGTATTAAGTGCCGATCTTAAAGAGTCTATAAATATAATTTTAAAAAGATATATAGAAAATGTATTTGTTCCAGCTAATGTCTTGTCACTGGACATTACTGCTACCTGCAAGTATGATAAAAATATCTTTCTATAATTATCTGTAATGTGCTCCCCATTCACTTTAGTCATATGAATGTGGCACCCAGAGGGTTTAAATCTATTCTGGAGGTGGATGTTTCAATTTAATGTATTTGTAGGATGCTGGTCAAACTTAGGAGTGCTTATATTTTACTTTATATTATGCTATTGATTATACCATTTTCAAACTTTATAATCGATACTGCCCTAGGCTCACCCTGTTACAGCATTACTTATTCATTTGTATCCAACCATTTCCCATAACCGTCTATCCAGTGAAGATCCACACTGACTTGTATGCCAGTATGGACAGTGCATGGCAAGGAGGACACATTGTATGGGAAGCTAGTCCATCACAGGCCATATAAACACAGACATAATCAATCACACAATAAGGAGGAAATGAACACCAGGAGCTTATGCAAACTTTAGACACAAAGAGCCTTAACGCCAGGTCAAACGTCAGAACATTTAGCTTCCATTTGATGTTCACTGTTCTAATCTTGCTGGTTGGACACAATGCTGAGGCAGACCTTATTTTGTCAGATACCAACATCGAATAGATGTGGTGTTACTGTAGATTCCTTTATGTAGATGTAAATATATTCGCACCTGGGACGCCCAATCGAGGTCATCGAGCTCCCCCTTATAACGTCATGAAGGGTAAATGGCCAACTGAACAGCGGAAGGGGAGGCTGAAAAGGCCCGGTGGGGTAGTGAATTTTCGGAAAATTAGTTCATAACCTATTCTTTGAAAATGCTAAACTCTCATTAACATGTACAAACCATGCGTTTATTGCATTGTTTTAAATACGTGCTTGTTAAACAGGTTACATAGAAGTAGCTGCGGTGTTCGTGGTAGGGGAGGTAGGATCTAGTTTGACCTAGTTTAAACTGCGCTTTTATGCCCATTTTTTGTTGGGCTAGTGAAGAAAAAAGTTGGTATTTATGTGTATAGTTAATTATTCTCTCACCTACATCATTTTCCTCTGTGTGTCTTGCACGGTACCTCGGTGTATATGCCGTCCTTTCTGTGACCTACTTATACTCCGCTAGGATAGCTGGGACCGTGATTATTCTGCCTGTTTATTCTGCACCGCAAAGAAGTCAAATCGCGGCCAACCCTTGGACTGCAAACAGCCAAACGACGACCTCTAACAAAATGTCATGCGATTATTAAAAAGGATGATTTTGTAGAATGCACTGTTTATATCCCCATCTGACCTGGTTATAATATCAAAAGTATTTCTGCCGTAAGCAATTAACATATAATACAAGTACTGACTCAGAATCAACGCGTGCAGTTAAATCTAAATTCAGCTAAAGGAAATCATTCAATCAATATGTAATGCATTGTTATCGTAAAAATGTCACATAGTACATAACGTCGCTAAGTTTTGACTAAAGATTAAACTGTTTATATTCATTTGCAGATCGTGGCCGATTTACGGTGACGTTGTACTTTTCCTGGCAAAAATTCACTCCTGTTGAAATGCAGTCATTTTTGCCCTTTCCGTCGCTACGTCCCCTCATTTAGCAATAAGGGATCAGACACACGCCGTGCCCCGGCCCGTGTGTCTCCTTACTAGGCCATGTGGCAGCTCGGCAATAGGAAATGAAAACACATCCTTCCCCATGTGCTCACATTCCCCACTTTATTTCCTACAGCGTTATGTACACACGTGATCGCGACCCCTCCCGTGTCATTGAACCACCCCCTCCCAAACATTCATCTGCTAAACTGGAGTCTGCAAACAGGACGGATGCATCCGAGCAGTGAGACGGGGGATCCCGGGCAGCCCGGGCGCCTTTAAAGCGAGAGGAGGCGGCGAGTCTCCGCTATGGCGGCGGCCGCTCCCGCTCTGCACACGGGCACTGAATCCGTTCGTAAGCGCATGGACTCCCGGCGCAGGCAAGCTGCGCTCTCCTTCCTCAGCAACATATCCTTAGACGGGCGACCGGCGCAGGGTAACAGCGGCGATCACGGCAGCGCAGACACGGGACTGGAGAGCAAAGGCAGACAGGGCTTAAAGTCCACCGAGCCGGGAGCGCAGTGCACTGGGGCGATCGGGAGCGCAGAGGGGGACGCGTTCAAGGCGCCCAGGGGGAGGCTGCAGAGCTTCACCCAGGGAACCCTACCTGCCACCTTCCCACGGCAAACCTCCCAGAACTATTGCTGCTACGAGAGCGGTCAGATCGGCAGCTCCTCCTTTGAGCTGCAGAGATCCAGGTAACTTTCCACGATGTCCCGCTTAAATGACCCAAACAGCAGTGCATGCCTTTTCCTGTTTAAATTGCAAACTTTGGTTCTAATGCACATTCATATTAAACGCGCCGGGCATTGCGCAGATTAAACTCCATGCTTGTTTTGCACACGTGTGCCCAGCAGTTGTTGACTAGCAATATACATTTTGACCCGGGAAATGGGCGATCTCGTAGTTTACCTGCGCTGGCGTATCTCCACCCCTTGCAAAGTAATATCACGCATTATATCGTTATAATGGTTTTCAAAAACCATGAGTTTAAAAAACAAATGAGTTACGCAGATGGAGCCTTTTTCCCTCCGTCGAGTAAAGAGGGCGAAGTTGGGAAATATGTTTTCACGCCTTGGGGGTCCGGCAGTGCTTGTGAATTTCCCTAGTCTGCATTCGTGAAAGTATTGTAGACCACGGCATTATGTCTTCTGATCGCACACCCCACCCCACTGCCATTTCATAATATAAAGTAAAGTTAAAGTTACATTAATGTTCAAATGTGTTGAGCCCTCCCAAAATAGCTGTGCCGTTATTCTGAAAACAGATGGCTATAGGCATTGTTTTGATGCCATGTGCTTAGTTAGGTATGGTTCCTGAGGAAAATAGTGATTTTTTTTTTTATGTTATCATGCATAATCGTCCCTTAAGCTATGAACATAGCGAAAGTAGAGATGTATTTATGTGTACAGATTTTTCTCCCTAATCTTAAGTGTGTATGGGGTGTTATACGAAAAAACTGCTTTATATATCTGTTCTGGTGTGTATTTTAAACTGTTTTGTCAACTGTTTCGGTGTGATATTTCGTAATTTCTGAAGTGTGAATTTCCACCTTCTCTGTTCAGGATTTAGGTCACAGCTGATTGTGAACCTTACTATACTATAATTGCAGAAACGGTGTGAGTGTCCTGATCAGTATCCTCTCTGTCAATCTGCTGATTTACGTTCTTACAGCCTCAACAGTGTTTGTGGGCTGTGACCTTTCTACTTTGCATTCATCTCTCACTATCTCCTTTGTAAAGTTTGACCTATCTTCAGATAATAACCTCAAGCTGAAATCTTACTTCCTCCCTAAGTTCTCACCATTACAGAAAGCAGATTTGTTTTTGCTTATCATCCGTAACTGTCAGTGTCGCGAGCCAGGGACATTGTTCTGCCTAATTCCTGACTACAGTGGTCTTACTTCACGTATTTGGTAATTGAGTCCAGTGTAGCCTCGAACGCTTCAGAGTGCGTCCCTTGATTGCATGTGAGGTGCTGGCTGAGACGCATGTAACTGTGCAGTGTCAGGATGCGCGAGCCTGGCGTGTGGAATCCACCGACTCCCCGAAGTGGTGCGCGATCGCAACATGTCGCCCCCTACTGTGATATTTGGCCGCTCTGAGATATACACTATATTGCCAAAAGTATTGGGACACCTGCTTTTACACACACATGAACTTTAATGACATCCCATTCTTAACACAGGCTTTACTGTGGAGTTTGGCCACCCTTTGTAGCTATAATAGCTTCACCTCTTCTGGGAAGGCTGTCCACACGGGTTAGGAGTGTATTTATGGGAATTTTTGACCATCCTTCCAGGAGAGTATTTGTGAGGTCAGGCACTGGTGTTGGACGAGAAGGCCTGGCTCGCAATCTCCACTCTAATTCATCCTAAAGGCATTCTATCAGGTTGACGTCAGGGCTCTGTGCAGGCCAGTCAAGTTCCTCCACACCAGACTCGCTCATCCATGTCCTTATGGACTTTGCTTTGCACACTGGTGCACAATCATTTAGGAACAGCAAGGGGCCGTCCCCAAACTATTCCCACAAAGTTGAAAGCATTAAATTCTCCAAAATGGCTTTGAATGCTGCAGCATTAAGAGTTCCTTTCACTGGAACTAAGGGGCCAAAAACAACCTCTGACAAACAACCCCACACCATAATCCCCCTCCACCAAACTATACACTTGGCACAATGCAGTCAGGCAAGTACCTTTCTCCTAGCAACTGTCAAACCCAGACTCAGAATCATTGGGTTGCCAGACAGAGAAGCGTGATTCTTCACTCCAGAGAACACGTCTCCACTGCTCTAGGGTCCACTCTGTTGTAATACCACTTACAGTTGACTGTGGAAAATTTAGTGGTAAGGAAATTTTAGGAAAGTATTTATTTCACCGGTGGCATCCTATCGTGGTACCACCCTTGAATTCACTGAGCTCCTGAGAGTGACCCATTCTTTCACAAATGTTTGTAGAAGCAGTCTGCATACCAAGGTGCTTGATTTTATACACCTGTGGCTATGGAAGTGAACATTACCTGTAGGGGGGAGTCTTGGGCAAAGTGTTTTCAGAACAGTGTCAAGATTGACATGAATTTTGCCAGCAAAAAGTTTTATTCTTCTCTTAAAGATTTTAAGTCAAATGTATAATTATTTTATTTATTTATTTTTTTTTTCTCATTTGCCAGCAGATAAGGTTTACGAGAGTTCTGTGACTTGCTTAGTTTGGATAAAATGTTGTCCAGTTGGTTTGGCTTGATTTGCTTTGCATGTCTTACTGCTAAACCTAACGCATACAAACATGAGAAATCAAATTCTTTGACTTCTTAGTGTGTATCAGCTACTAAGTCATCATTTACTAGTAATGAGTGTGAAAATAAATAGTTAAGTCATGAAAAGAGCATGACCACCTTTTTCTGGATGAAAAAATGGAGCTTTCCAAGTGTCTTGGATCATCATTTAGGAAGTTCCGCGATTCTCAGTGCCTTTTGGTCTTGTAACAAGCAGTGTTTTCTATTTACCGAAAGTGGAAGAAGTTGAAACAGTGTCCATGTGTGTTCTGTACCTCCTTCAGGGGGTTGTGAGCTGAAAATGGGACACGCATTTATTTCATTGGACAGGACAGCGTGAAGTAATAATTGTGGTTTGACAAAGTCCTGGTTTAAGAACGATGGTGAAGCAGGCCAGCTTGGGATGGAGTGAGGTCATTGTTGAGCTGCTACTGCGACACGTCTGGATGCTGTTAGATTCTGACAGTTTTATGCTCGCTCTTTCTCTCCAATAAAATCCAGGACAGTTTTTAGAAATGTATCACCTTCCACAGGTCGCACATGATGTTTTCAGTATCACAGTCTGCCCCACGCCCAGCTCTTTTTCAGAATGCTCGTCGCAATCCCGGATTGTCGCAGCATTATTCTTAGAGTCCCTTTTAAATCTGTTTACTCACATGAAGCCCCTCCCTAGCCCTTGCTTAGTGAGAACATGGTGCCTTTGTGAGATAATTGATGTTAAAAGCAAAATGACAACAAAGACCAGCAGCATGATGTTTGAAGTGTAACCAGTGAGGCGCAATCAAATTTCAAGTGAGCAGATAATTTTTTTTGTTTATCATTTATTTAAATGAAAATGTTGTTTTGTTTCTCTTGTGATGTCATTGAATCTGATTGGTCCTCTTGCCCCATCCATGACTTTACTCTGTCAGGGGAGTTCTCATGTTCTCTTCGTGTCCGGGATCTATCCCCTGTGTGTGTGTGTGTGTGTGTGTGTGTGTGAGTGTGTGAGTGTGTGAGAGTATGCCCTGCAACCGACATCCTGTCCTGGCTCCGGGTGTCCGCTGGGAGAGTTTCTGTGCTCATTCCGGTCCTGCGTTTGCTAAGCGCTTATGAAAAATTGATGGATGGGTGGATACATTTGTTTGTTAATCGCTGGTCCTTTTTAACCGATGTCTTTATTGCTCTGCAAATGGATGCAACAGATAACTGTGCCCATGTCTCATATATA
>JAODKF010000001.1:26582774-26603873 GCA_026779585.1 Mormyrus proboscirostris
TGTGGGCATTTGTATATACGTGTGTCTTATCTTTTTCAGTTCAGTCCCTGCCTCAGACATGTGTGGATGTCTAAGACTTTCTCCTTGTTGCTGGGAGCCTGAAAATTCAGCTACTCTCATGCTGTTATCCTTAAGCGAAACCTTAAATAAAAAGTAAATATTTCTGATTATTATTGTTGTTGTTGTTGTTGTTATTATTATTGTGTTATTTCCAGTAATGGGAGGGGAAAATGAGTGTTTTAGAACAGTACTATGATTCTTCCTGCTGGTTAAAGTGTTGCTGCTGTCTGTATTAATATTAGTCTTCATATTAAAGTTTTCTGTGAGACTGACTTTATCCTTTGACATATGGGTGTACATTCATTAAATTGCAGTTTCTGATCGGGTGACTGATCAGGACACGAGAAGAAGCGGTTTTAGTCTATAAATTAAGAGATGGTGATATGTAGACAGCATTTTTTTTCCCCTTTTATTTCCCAAAGCACCGATTTTTGTTTTGATGTTCCACTGTCTGAGGTCACTGGTCACATCTGGGCTGCATTACATAATTCTTTATTGATGAGGTTATTATCTACGTCTGGGCTGGGATACCAAGTCTCCCCAGCCCGTAAGTAATCCCTGTCACTGAGCAGTTCTTTGTTCATGGGCCCAGCTAGTAGATGCCTGCCGATGCCTCATAACTCACCTCTCTTGTCTTCCAGGTGCATTTCAGGGGAGATTTTCCACCAGTAGGAGAGAGACTGCAGATTTAGGTGGTATTAATGAATGTCGGGGTTTTGTCTTGGTTATTGTCACTTGCACCATATAATTGACACTTTATCTGACCAAGCATAGAATTCTGTGTGGATTTGTTGTGCTTTAGTAGTCTTTGAGGGAGGATTAGCTTCTCTGGTGGCCCTAGACTGACATCAGCACAGACGCTCAGGTGTTGCCGGGGGGGAGGTGAGACTTAGGGGTACGGGTATATTTTCCCTGGACCTGGACGGAATGGGCCCCACAGTCTACTGATCTACCGAGGGGGGCCGCCAACCTCGATCAGCTTAATATACAGAGGGGCCCTAATGTGACATTTCTTCAGGGGGCCCTGAATTCCTTGCTATGGCCCTGGTCCTAGACTATAGCTTATGCATATTTTCACCCCTGCTGGTCGTAATGCCCCTGAAGCATTTTAAGTCTCTGTTTTATTTAACAATTAGCTGATAAGCGTTGATGGATTGCAGCCATGTGAGATCCATTCATTGTGCAGTGAAAGGGGGAAAAAAAAACATACCAGTCCTGCAGCCCAACAGGTTCTGCTTCAGATTTTTGTTGTTTTCAGAAGTGGCTGGATTGGAACGGCGTGTCCTGTTGGCAAGACCCCGCTGGATCGCTCCACATCACTGCCTGCTCTGTTCTTGTGTGCGGATGCTGATCTGAGTCCAGTTCTTTTCAGGACATCATCTATAACCACTACTGCAGTTGTTTTTCTTAATCCCCAGCTTCATAGTTTCTGCATTACTAACGCGCGACGGGTTCGTACAGATTATCTTTCTTGGTTTGCACAAATAACAGATAAATGTTGTCTGGAATGATTGAACTATTTTTATTAATGAATTCTTATCTATAAGCACCGCTCAAGCTAAGCTGGAATTCTCGTCATCACTTGGCTGAATGAAATGAAATTAATCTTTGCCATTTGTACAGCAGCAGTTACATTTGCATCTTTTTTTGGCATATCCGATTGAGCGCAGTGTCCGCCGTCCATCCAGCGCCCCTGGAGTGTATTTGTCAGTCATATTTATTAGCCCCGACAGAGACCTTATGTAGGGTTGAGAATGTTTCTTTGAATTCCGTATACAGAGAGGGAAAGAAATATATTGACGATTTAAAATCGCGGATTTCGCGGGTGTTTTCGTTTGTGTCTGGATTTCTGTGGAGAAGTGCGTGTTATGGTATAACAGCGGTGCCGTGGAGAGGCGCGTGTTACGGTATAACAGCGGTGCCGTGGAGAGGCACGTGTTACGGTATAACAGCGGTACCGCGGAGAGGCGCGCGCGTGTTACGGTATAACAGCGGTATCGTTGAGATGCTGGCACATGCCTAGCCTCAGATGGCAGCAGCGCCATCTGGGCTTGTTTTTAATATTTCCAGTGCAGCTGCTGCTCCTGAACCTGTCACTGCATCTGTCCTTCCTGCACAACAGCCAGATGAAGAAGCTCCTTGTGCCCCCCAGCCCCCACCCTAGCTCGGAATAGGCTTCGTTACCCGTGGTGGAAGGGGAGTTTGTAAGGTTGGCCACCCACGCGGGAGTGCCTGCATCCAAACCCGGGAGCTGGCGTCCGTCCTCGGCGGTCGGGAGAGACCCAGACTTTCCTAAACAAAGATAAGGTGTCCCGGACATAGCATAGCGGACACGTCCCTCTCCGTCACATTCCGCCTAGTACCTCACGCACCGGCCCTGTAATATACTAGATGTGTTTCAATAGCGTTATTTTGAAGTAATGATATCTCGTTTCTTTCAGGGAGGCATTTTAGGTTTTGTGATGTGCAAATGCGTAAATTCCCCATGCACGCAAATTGAAATTGCGAGGATTCCACATGCGGAGCCACTTACCAGCAAAATTAATTATTTTTTGGCAAATGAATTAACGTGATACACCTGAGACTGAAAGGCAACACACATCCAGCTTAAGGACAGGCTGTTCATAACTTATAATATTTATCATTTATTTATATTGCACGTGAGATAGGGTGGGGTGGTGACTTCCCACGGTGTGGGTGTGAAAACATTTGACCAGCTTCTCCTGCCAACGTCAATTCTTTCTCTTCTTTTTCACCTTAATGGTGCCAGATGAATGCCCCATTGTCCCTGGCTTCCTCAATGAGCATAATCCACTTGTCATCCCAGAACAATGGGGAATCCTAAGTGTTTTCTAGTATTGGAAAACACTTATTGAATTATTGAAATTGTCAGGAAGCGGACTGATAAATTTCGAATGAATTATTCAAACAGACTTTTCCATCCACTCGTTTTCCAGATGCTCATCCTGACTCTCCTACACTTGCAGTCAATGACAAGGAACGTGCATGTAGACTATAGGAAATTCAGAGACACCATTTAGTCTAGCTACATGCAGGGCTGAATGGAGATTAAAAATCACCCCTGAACTTTGGGGTTCCCTACAGTAAACCGGAGGGTCCTACAATAAAATTCAGGTTCATGTACCTGCCAGCACACCGGGGAGGTGCCTGGGGAACCAGGTGGCCAGTCCAGTGAAACGGGACTAACCAAAGAAACCCACACAACACGGGGTTGTATTCAAACTGCCCTCAAACATGGAGGTGGCAGGCAACAATGCCCACGGAACCTCTGTGTCACTCTCTAAGAGGACGTTTGGGTTTATAGTGTTTTACCCTGCTGGTGACATTGGTGTCAGAAATGCGTCCAGTTAAAGACGATTTTATTTTGTAAGATTTGCACTTTTCTTTGTAGCGTAACAGCATCAAATGAGCATATGAAATGGACATAATTTGTCTTTTATCTCTCAAATCTGATGCCTGTTTGCTTAATAAGATAAATTGCTAAGCGCTCTGTATACAGTATCGGACATCTTGCCATAGGGGAACATTTCTAATCATAGCTGTGAAAACTGTTGTTCACAATAGTTTGACCCAGTTAACTGAACTGGAATTAAAATCAGTGTGTTAGGTAAAGATTATTGTGGGTGTGTAGTTTGAAACTGTAGTTTAAAAATAAACTTTAAAACAGGCTTATGCTTGTCTAATTTACAGTAAAAATGCGAAATCATTCATTTCCACAAACTGCGCATCCGGTTCAGGGCTGCATTGATCCTGGTTTGAAGCTGGGTTCAGTCGGTACGGGACACCGGGCCCCAAGCTTTTGTTTTAAAAGTGAGGAGCATGATTAAAACAAGGAGTTCACTGTACAGATCCGCATTCCGCCCTGCCTCCGCGTCTCCAGATCCAGTCACTGTACAGATCCGCACTCCGCCCTGCCTCCGCGTCTCCAGATCCAGTCACTGTACAGATCCGCACTCCGCCCTGCCTCCGCGTCTCCAGATCTAGTCAGCTTCCTCCTGGTACCCTGGATTTTCTGCTGCAGTGTAAATACATACATTTAAGCTAATGGGGCTGTGTATATATATGTGTCACAGAATATAAATATGTAATCTATTTATTGATGTTTCTTGCACTATGACCAACAAGGCCGAAAGTTCATCTGTGTGTGACCCATGCATCATATTGTTGAAGCTCATAATATAGAAGCTATGATTCACAGGCATATATTATGTGCGGTGCGTGTGTGCGCGTGCGCGTGTGTCTGTCCTGTAATGGGCTGGCATCCCATTCCATCCAGCACCCCAGCCTTGTGCTACCTGGGATAAGTCCCAGGTCCCTTTGCAACCCTGACCAGCATAAACAGTTGGAAGACGGATGCATGAAAAAAGCAGCTCATTTACAAATGGGAATGTTGACATTTTAAATCCGGTAAGCCTATTAAAATGGGTATTCGGTATTCTATGCCGTTACCATTTGTTATGATTTGTGTGCAATATGAGGTGTCTGTTTAATAACTCGCAAAACATAACTTAAAACGGACACAGCACCCTTTACTTGCTAATGCATATTTCTGCATCTGTTTCAGCTTTATTTAAAGACTGGCTGCCTGTCTCTTCAGGGTGCCCAAAAGCTAGCAATCCGTGTAATCCACGTTTTTCTATGCCAGAAAGCTGATTATTCTAGACTAGACTCCTCTTCCCCTTATTTGAAATAAATCCTTTTTTTTTTTTTTTTTTTTTAACCTGTCTTTGTGTCTTTTATATCTTTCATACTTGGAACATTTTTTTTTTCCCTGTGAGGTCGGGTAATGAATAAGCACTCAATTCCCCTTTTGAAACTCGCCCTTTACACTCACCTGGTGGTTATACTACCTAACAATACTACTTCCTGTAGTCATTGTCCTTCTCTCAGTGCGATGGAGGAATTCTGGTCCCAGGTTTCTCTGTAGAACTTTCTGGAATAAAACCAAAGGCTTGCCAAATCTCTATTATGAGCTGGTGTGAACTTTAACTGGCCCAGTTTAAAAACAAAAAAGTAAATAAATAAATGGATAAATAAATTCTTTTTCAACCATTCTGACATGTACTTGCCTAATGTGTATTTGGTATGTTATTTTCTGGAGGCAGCAGCTGTTCAGCCTCAGCGTGGAGCAACTTTCTGTCGCAGGGCAGAATTTGGGGGCCCACCTGTGGCCCCACACCGCGGGGTGAGCCTGCACCTCTGGCACTGCCGTTCTCACTCTACCATTCTTTTCCAAAGGCGGAGGCTCATCTCACAGCGTTCGTCCCTGGAGACGTTGGAGGACATTGAAGAGAATGCTCCATTGCGCAGGTACTGCAACTGTTACTGCCTTAGGTGGAGCATCCAGCTTGCAAGTGTCTGTATGATTGGGAATTTGGTGACTTGGCTGCTGTCAGGAGACCATGCAGGACCGTGCCGTGCTTGTGTGACGCTGGTTAACTTAAAGAAATAAAATAAAGCATGAATTACTGCCCCACAAAGGCAAAACACTGCAACTACACTGACACTGGAACCAAGAAACCAGGGCTTCAGAGTTTGACTGTCCTCCTACATGTGTAGTAGGCAATAGGAAACGAAGCCTAAACAACATAAACAAAATAAATATGTAAAATAAAATTTCAAAAATAAGACTGCCTAAAAACGATAAAAATGAACTAAGTCTTGTCTGAATCCCGTGTTCTCTACTGCCGAGTATGGTCACGTATCTGCGGCGATTAACACCACTGTAGCCATCCATACATGTATATTTTTTTAATTGGTCTGAATTTCCTGGCAAAAACATCTTGGGTGCCACTGGGAGATTAATTTGCAAAGGGGGTTTCTGCCTTGCTCTGGTCATGCACGCACTTGGATGATGTCATATGAGTTAGCGTGTGCAAGATGCATTTCCAGCAAGATATAACAGTTTGTCATATCAGAACCAACAGATAGTCTTGGTCTTATAAAGTACTTTGTAATTCAGTGCTGATGTGATATTTTTGGGAAACCAAAATGTTCTCAAACCATGATTATGACTGACATGAACCAGCATTAGCCGTAACCAACTCGCAGCCGTAATTAGCATGTTTTCCGTGTTGAACATCTACTCGGGAACTTAGTCATGTATTCATTTCATTGTGCATTCAGAACCGAAAATGGTGTAATTGAACACGTGTACAGTTGCAGCCCTTGCCTTCACTAAATGTAGACCTGAACTGCTCTTCAACAAATACTATTAAATTATTGCAATAGATATGAAATCTGCAAACAAATATCGATACAACAAAAATTTGGGAGGTCTCTGTTTAATTCCCACCTCTATGAAGAATGGTGTACTCATTGAAAACCAAACAACAGTCTAATTCAGATGTTTTATCAAAAGATAAAACAGAGCTTGAGAGACCTGGGGATGTTCCATGAAGCAGGATTTCTCAGTTAGCTGGGTTAACTGAAGCTGGAAGTCATGATTGTTCAATAAAGGTTTAGGTAAAGAGCATTCCATTGGACAGCCATGACCTCCGTCTTAAGTTAACCAATCTAACTGAGAGATCCTGCTTTGTGGAAGACTCCCCTGATTTCGGTCATACCTCATCTTTAATAAAATATGTAGTTATGCTGTTTTGCCTTTGCGTGCCGGAATATAGTAAGAGATTAATGAACTGGGTTAGCATCCCAAAAGTTAAGCAAGAACTGCTTGAACCTTTAGGGAATACATGTAATCTAGATTACTTAAGAAACCTTAAACATCTTAAAAGTAATGCTGTGGAACGTTGCTGAAGTCTTTGTTCATTTAATGTCCCATCTTGTAAAGTTCCCCGTTTGCTCATATGTTTTCCAGGCTTGTTATACATGAGATGTTTGGATTGTTTGCCAAATCCAAACATAATGAGATGTTTGAAGTCCTGCATCATGGTGAACTTTACTTTCAGAAGTAGGTTCCCCTTGCGTGTCAGGGGGTGGAGAGAGGGCTGTTCGTGAAAAGACGCTTCCTGTATGTCTCTCGTTTGTGCTCAGATGCAGAACTATGTCAGGTTCTCCCAGACCAAAGAGCTCCAAGAAAATTCACTTCATCAAAAACATGAAGCAGCATGACACGCGCAATGGCAGGTACAGGAAATGACATCGTCATGCACCATCACGCGCTCGCAGGATCTGTCTGTATCATGGCCTCCTGAATATTTTGTCCTCCAAATAATTTTTCCTATTAGATGAGAAAATAAGCATAGTTTTTTATTTTTTTAAATATTGTTTCATTTTCAATAAACTTGAGAATTGCACACATGATTATGCATGCTTGTTTTGAAAGTAATAATAAACGCTCATCCTTTCCAGATGCATTGTGATGAAGAATGGTGGGGTTTTTTTTTTTGTTTGTTTTTACTTGCATCCTGCACATTTGCATGTAAAATGTGTAGAGGACGTACTGTATCTGAACATTCAAAACATTTTTTAAAAACCCTGAAACAACTCAGCCACAAATGGAAAAACTAATATAGTTTCATGCTGAAACCTTTAATATTAAATGGGAAACACAGCCCAGCCTTTGGGTTGATAACAGGACAGTCTTTCTCACTCTAGTCAATAGGACACCTGGGGCCTGTATCACAAAGCAGGATTTCTTGCTTAGCTGGACAGCTTGTTGGCTTTAAGGTAGTCTTGACTAAATGTAAGTGAATGAAGATGCAGTCCATTTAAACTGTGGTACCTTAATTCCGACAAGTTTTCTGGCTAAGCAGGGAACCCAACCTCATGATACAGGCACCAGGTGTCCTGCAGTGTGACCAGCTCATGCGTGTGGCACTCGGGGGGGCATGAGCTCTTGGGGAACATGTAATGTCTGCTTCTCCTTTTGGCAGCCTGTCAAATAAATCGCATAAATCGAGACGTCGGGAACATAAATTGCAGGCAAAAAATAAATCGACAACTGCCATCAACAATTCTGTAAGAAACTTTCAGCCACTGTTCGCTTTTTGTGAATACACATCAATTTATTCGATGTTAAAGATGCCCATATTTGTTTGTCAAACCCAAGAAACTTTAAACAAGTATTAAAATTAGTAGGCGAGGAATCATTTAATAATATTTTTGTCATATATTCATAAAATGCTCTTCCTTTTTTGTCCAGAATTCACTCTCCAAGTGAATCCCTTAAATGTATTTGAGAGTTAATTTTATACAAACAGGATGCTCGTTTCAGTCCATCATAAATACATAAATCTATCACAGGACATTTGCTCACTGACAGTCTTTTATACATTTCATATTGTTTGAGCAATGTGTCTTCCCATTGTGAATTGGGGAACATGCATAAGTCATCCATTCTTTTAGCTTCATTATGGATCATATTCAATGAGAGGAGCTAGACTGTCTTGCTTTATGGTAATAAATGGTAATAACAGTCTATGGATTTCTGGAAACAGTGTAAGCTTATGAGGAAAGTGTATAACCGAAGAGAGTAAGAAACACAAGGCCACTTCTTTCCCTCCTGTTCTCTAACTTTGTTAACTTTATTCAGCAGACCTTTCTCTATTGTCAGTTTGGTTTCGGCACTGACTTGCTGAAGGCTGCCGATTGATTGTGCTGTTTGTTGTTTATAGGATAGTCCTCATCAGTGGTACAAAGTCCCTGTGTAGCGTCTTCTCAGTTCTGCCGTACCAAGACAGCCTCCAAGCAGGGTATGTTTTCTTCAGCAGTCTAACAATTTTCCTTTAAACAAAACAAAAAAAAAAACTTGTCTTTTCATGTTATGGCAACTTGATACTTGTGTATGCAGAAGTGGATTTTGGAAACACAATGCTGTTTGAAAGTCTGAAATCATTGCCAAAGACAAGGAATCTAATAAAACCTTTTTCATCTGAACTGTGATATTCGATGAGGCTGCAGTGATTATGTTTGGATCGTCCTTTTGATGTGGTTGCGGTGCAAGATACTAATGTGTCTTTCTGTCTGCCGTTCAGACCTGCATGAATGTTAGTGATGTTATTTTCAGGGATGAACTCCCCACATTCCCATCACACAATAATAGGGGGCCCTCCAGGGGCTGCATTCTTTGTTTTTTTTCTTCTAATAGAACAATAGTCTTGGTATGTGTTCAAAACACTACAGCCGGCCAAAGACGTACTAGCAGATGCATAGCTAATTGTTTCCTCTCTCTGATTTGTATGGGGGGAGAAAAGAGATTTATTCTAGCTACATATTATTGCGCAGCAGCAATTTGCAATATAATTCAAGGTGCATTCCATTATGGTTGACAGGTGTAGAGATATTAATTTGTAAGTCTGGTCTTGCTTGTAATACCTGTACATTGGCCATTTCTTTTCAAATGCGCAGTTCTGACTCTCAATATGACACATTTTTGATACATTACTTCTCCATAGAGGAAAAAAGAAAAACTGGGCTTATCTGTTCAATCCTATTTCCTCCTATTAGCATCAAAATGTAAAACTGAAATTTAATTTTGTTTTTGTTGTCTGAATTGAACATAAAACTCAGCATCTAGGACTGCTAGTGTGCCACTGAGTGATGGGGTTGAATCCTACATCACAGTATTTAACCGGATTCATTCCTTACTGAGGGGAAAAGTGTAAATTAACAAGTTAAACTGAAAGGGACGTATTCAAGTAATGGTAAAACCAAACAGAATGAAACGTATGAGATTTCTTTGCTTGTAATTTAATGATCTTTTTCTGGTTAATAGACACTCATAAGCCTTTTTAAAGACTGGTAATAGCTGGTGTGTCGTAGACAGTTATTCTCACATTACAGCAATTAAATAGTTGTGTGGCTGTACAGGTAGGGGAACAGAATGTTCTTTGGGAAATACAGTCTAGTGCTCTGGGCTGCTGCCTAAAACAAGGTCTCTTACTCTTTCTTACCAGAGTAAATGACTGGGCGTGAACCATGGGATTCACTCGCCATTATCAGTCATCAACTGAATAATTCAGTTAGCTCTTTTTTTTTCTGGAATATTGGTTATACTGCTTCTTAATAACTGGGTCACCTAATTCCCAGATGTCCAGACAGATCGATCTAAAAATACAGCCATAGTGTTAAAATGGGGGGAAAAAAAAGGTCCAGTTCGGTCTGGTCTGGTCTATTTTTACATGGTCTGTTTTTTTTTAGACAGATGATATATGAGCTTTATTGCCAACTTGAGTGTGCGTGTACCGCTGACCCGCGGTTATTTCAGCCAGAGGCGGAGGAGGAGGCTGAGGTCTGGTGAGGTGGTCTGGGTCCCTTCAACGAGCTTGCTAATGTGATGTTGTGCCGTGGCAGGGAGCAGAAGCTGGAAAGCGGCCGCCAACGGCATCACTCGGGAGGTGTCGGCGCTAAAGACATGGTGGTGGGGCTGGAGGGTGTGGAGCTGGGTGCGGATGGCAAGGTGAGGCTAAACGGGGTGAACAATTCAAGGGGTGACCGATTCAAGGGGTGTTTCGTAATACCAAGAACACAGATATCGTACTTGTGGTCTTGACAAGACCGGTCTTGCTAACTTGCCTCCCAAGAACAAACTTGAGGAGCAATGAATCAAGGGATTGACCTCGTTTTGCGAGGGTGCATCCAAAGCTTCCTTGATATTTGGGTGGGGCAAAAACACCAGCTGGGGATTTTTATCGCTCTATGTACTTCTGTTCATTCAAACTGATCTTCAGCAATGTAAGATGACGTAAAACGGGTACATAACACAAGTATAGTCAAGTACGCATTATTGTGAAAAACCCAAGCTCTCTTGCTGCAGGATTTCCGTACCTCGGAGGGGTTTGTAATCTAGTCCATTTAATACCTAGCTGTTTGTTCCCGAATAACCATTTGCTTATTCAGAATTTTCTGTGAATGCATGCTCTCGATGATGAGGGTGGATTTCGACATCTTACTGGAGATGTTTTCTTCATCGCCAGGCTGCCGAGTCCCCTCAGTCACTGCCGGTGAACTGATATTAACTTGACATTTCTCACTCGCACGTTCTGCCCCCCAGACTGTCTCCTACACACAGCTCCTGCACCCTACCAGCTCACTGAGCTGCCGCAGGAACACCATCGATTCCACCTGCTCCTTCTCCCAGTTCCGCAACGCTAGCCACCGCAGCCTGTGCCTGGCGCGGGCCAACAGCATCCAGGGCAGCATCGACGCAGGTCCGCTTACCCTCCCATCACTCGCTGGCACCATCAGACCCCATTTACAAATGGCCCGTAAGCTAAAAATGCCGCTTGGTATCATAAGGGCCAGATACAGGCAGGTCTGCATGGAAATCGTAGTCTAGCGAGAGCAGGTTTTGTGACACTACCCATGTAGATGTGTTCTTGTATGAATTACGGCCCTTAATCACATAGGAGTGTATTGGAAACAAGGGCCACGTTTCTAATATTCCTTATTCATTCAAACTTTGCATTAGAATGTTATTAGAGTGTTGAGTGCCTCCGAAGGTGAAATGTAGGTGTCGAACACGGTGAGTCAGTGTGTTGTTAGCTGGGCTAAGGAATGCATTGTCTTTATACTTGTTAGATTCTTCTTTTCCATCCATCCATCTTCCAACCTTTCATCCTGGTCAGGGTCACAGTGGGGCTTGGAGCCTGTCCCAGACAGCACAAGGCACAAGGCTGAGAGACACACACACACACACACACACAGATGCACAAGCACTATATTAATGTGTCTCTCTTTATGAATGGTGATGCATAATAGAAGGCGATGGTCTGGTAACGGTGTGTTATATCTCCACGTCTCGCTGACTGATCAGTGTCCCTGTATTCTGCAGGCACGGATGTGGGTGACTTCCTTGATTATGACCCCAATCTCCTGGATGACCCCCAATGGCCGTGTGGGAAGCACAAGCGGGTTCTCATTTTTCCCTCCTACATGGTGAGTATCGCTCTGTCCGCGGCAAGAACCGGTAAAAGTACAAAAAATGACATGACAATGTCTGAGTATTTCCTTGTAGATCAGCTTTGCATTTTCTTTTTTGAAAATGTTACAGATTTTGCTTTGGTTCAAGAGGAGGGTTTTTTTTTTTGTTTTTTTTTTTTTTGAACAAAGTTACTTCTTTACCATGTTCTGACGATGATCCTGCCATTTATGCATGTATGAGAACAGGTACATTGGAATGTGTCTTTTTTTCCACTATGTATCCCATCTTCTTCTGTTCTTCTGTTTTTTTTGTTTGTTTTACGCACACATGCAGAGGTGACAGTGAAGCTTGAGGTCTGAGTACAGGATAAGGAAGATGTGGTTGTCCTATCAAAGATGAGATTTAAACCCACAACCTTCCAAAGACCATTGAGGTGTAAGGCACCGGGTCACACGCCACCTGCGAGTCGCATGGCATCAGTGTGCTGCCATGACTACTTACAGGGTTACAGACTAGATTTAGATTTAACTCCCTTTTAAATACATTTATGAGCTGGGTAATGACGCTAAATTAGATATGCACCACACTCTTTTTATAAATGTTTTTTTTTTTTTTTTTGGGCAATATTTTTCATGGTCATTCAATTTCCAGTGAGTGTTTACCATCATCTAAACTGCTCTTTAACTAGACTACATAAATTTGTGTATTACATTGATTATTTTTGTATTATAAAAATACTCTCTTCACGTAATTTTTAATTTTGTGCATACATAATAATGTCCTACGCTCCACAAAGTATATTGAGCAATAACTCTGCAGTCCATTTTGACATCAGATGTACTTAAAACAGTCCTTCTACCTTCCCCTGTAGCTTCATAATTGTACTTTATGCACTCTGTTTTAGACCGGGGTTTACAAGCCTGAAGTCTCCTTGAATAGAACGATTTTAATCAGAGGGATCGTGGTCCTTGGTGTTTTATGGGATTTTATAGCCATCAATCACTACTGGTGAACCAACATTTAGCTTGATATTTATGTATCTGCACTGTAGCACGAGCCCCTCGGTGCTGTGGTCCCTGTCATGATGGTTTTTTGTGATTATTAGTTTTACCTTTCCCACTTTCAAGAGGCTAATAATGTGTGGCATACTGCTCCCCTGGCAACCTTGACTTTGGTTCAGATATCGGTATCCTTGTCTGTGTATGATTTTCTTTGGTCCTTGACTCCTCCACTAGAGTTTTATGGCTTTTCATTTTTACCTCCCCCTCTCCAGACGACAGTTATCGAGTACGTGAAGCCCTCAGACCTTAAGAAGGACATGAACGAGACTTTCAAGGAGAAGTTTCCACATATCCGACTGACACTAAGCAAGATCAGAAGGTACCGCTTTCACCTAGCGCTCACATCTCAGTCGTAACAGTTGGGTTCCTACTGTCCCAGATATGAGACCCGTAAGTCTCTTACTGGCCCAGGTGTGATGCCCCTGTGAAGTTGTGAAGTTCCTGCACAGTTTTGCTAATGCCCTTAGCTGGATTCCTCATCACTGTCAAAGCGATGAAGGTGACCTCCTGTGTTCATGTGCTCTGCTGTGACTACGGCAGTTTGAAGAGGGAGATCCGCAAGCTGGCGCAGGAGGACTGCGGCTACGAGGAGCCCACGGTGGCCATGGCCTTTGTCTACTTCGAGAAGCTGGCGCTGCGCGGCAAAGTGACCAAGCAGAACCGCAAGCTGTGCGCCGGCGCCTGCGTGCTGCTGGCCGCCAAGATCGGCAGCGACCTCAAGAAGCACGAGGTCAAGCAGCTCATCGACGTGAGTTTCTCAAGCTCCTGCTTCCGTGGTATTTTAAATTTCGCTAACACGCTTTCTGTTTAATTCTTTTTCTGTCACTCCGTGTGGCATTGCTCTTTTTCCCGTCCATTTTCCCTTTGATCAGTAAACTGCGGATGGTGTTTTTCAGAAATTGGAAGAGAAGTTCCGGCTGAATAGGCGGGAACTGATTGCCTTTGAGTTCCCCGTCTTGGTGGCCCTGGAGTTCAGCCTTCACCTGCCAGAGCATGAGGTCATGCCCCATTACAAACGCCTCCTACAGAACTCCTAGCATTGGCTTCACTTCAGGAGAGCCCAGATCACCATCCTCTCCTGCCCTGGAATTCCTTACATGGCTACATATTCTCCTAATGTATCACTCATCGATTATGCAACCATACTTCTTGTTTCTGCTGGGATTTGAGCATTTCCTGTGACATGGTACCCCCAAATCCCAGCATTCTGTCTTCTTTTCTTTCAGCACTCAACATTTAATATACAGTTTTTGCAAACAAGGAAGAAGCTTGAATAGGATGCACTAAACTTTTTACTTACATATTTGTACTAAGACAGATTTCTTTCATCTTTTAATATACTTGTAGCTTTAGCAGTTTTGCTAAGAATGTATGTAGGTTGTTAAAGAGATGAGCAGCTTTTTAACCATAGCAATAAGCCAGACAGCTTGGAGAATTATTCATGCTTTAACATTGAGTGTTTTTTGGGTCCCAGTTTTGAACTGGTTGTCTAAGATCAGGTGGTCCTAATTTTGGTTCAGGGATTTGCAATGAAGTCATACTTTTCTTGCCTTTTTTTGGAAAAAAAACAAATCAATGTCCTATGTTACGATAGCAATATCCAGTACTACAACAAGTACAGACCTGCAATGCAGCCAGTGATATATTTTCTGTTTAAGGATTGTTAATTTATGTCTTTTGATCATTTTTCATTTATTGTTTTTTGACTTTTATTAAACAATCTGCCACTCAAGACAACAATACTAGAGTAGTGACGTTTCCACATTACAGGTTAATAACCTGCAATTTGGCATAAAAGAACATGAATCATTTATAAATTAGATTTTTTTTTTGTACTGGTGGTGTCTGACCCTGCACTCTTCAGTGTTTTACTTCCTGTGCTCTATGTTAGAGTATTTTATTGGCACATTAATAGTGCTGATCTATAAGACATTTGAGGCCAATGAGCGATCATGTAGATCATGTGATAGTCATGTGCTCATCACATGTGACTGTATTATTCAATAGCAAAGGACTACCCAGGTTACATCTCCCTTGTTTTTTTCTTTTCTGTTTTTACACAGGAAGAAACAAATTCCTGTAGATAGTTTGCACTAGTCTGGTTTAAGTAAACTGCTCAGTACTTTATTATTATGGACTGTAGGTGTGTTTATCCTATACAAATGTGTCCATTTGTATAGGTCCTGTTCTCAGCTCTAGCTGTGCACTCAGCTTTTTTCAGGAACGTAGAACCTCCCAGCTCCAATCTGCATGTACCAAAGCCACAGTTTCTCCTTGGCCTCACCTCGGTGACCTTTAAGCCTGAGCTACTTGCAGTTAATGCATACATTTGCATAATTTTCCACTGTCAATCTGCACCCCCACCCCAGAATGCAAGCACATACTCATTTACCGTCATAAATATATGGCCACGATTTGCATATATCCGTTAGCAGCGCCGGTGGGCTTGCCGTGAAATAAAACATGTGCTGTATTACACTTATGGAGAAACATAAGTAAAATGAGGAAGAACGCATTATCCATTTAATTATGGAAATTTACTATGCTACACATTTGGAAAAAAAATCACTTTTTTTCATTGTAGAAAACTATTTTTATTTGTATATTGTGTCCCTTAGTGGATCTGTGTAGTCTTTGTTTACAAGTGACAAGCCATTAAGGTAATTTTCCTGTTTTATATGCCAGGATTGCAGGTGGTTTTCTTTCGTACTGTTTTGTTAGCCGATGTGTGGGTTTGGCATTACAAGCCGTTAGAAAGGAGGTTGATTCAGTGAATAATATCAGCTTTTCTTCCTTTCTTATATACATGTAATCAAATAAGTACAAGCGGTAGCACAAAAAGCTAAAGAATGTGTAATTGAAGTATTTCTGATCTGATTTCTGAAGGAAATAATGAGAAACCTCGAATGTGCAGCACAGGGGAACAAAGACAAATATTGTTTTATGACTTTACCAAAACTCTGGTAAATATTTACACATGTTGTGTACAGAAACAACTTGGCTTCTTCAAATAAACAAGATAATGAAATTGTTCTCATCGAGTCACATTTTTCTTTCAGTATTCTTGCTCTGCTTAGTTATGGTTTCGTTTCCCCTTTTAGACTGCCTGACACTTTGTGCCGTTTTGATGCTGGGTTTTTTAACCACTGAGCTGGTATTTTTGGAACGGTGTGCACCACCCATGTCCACGGTGGATAAACCACCCGTGATTGCACTCTCGGGAAATTAAGCTGGAAACAGATGCTGATTTCACATACTGATTATTGAAGGCAGTAGAGGTATTAAACACATTAGATTTAAATTCATAAATTCTTATCTTGACCACCTATATCGTCACTTCAAGTAATCTGTGCCTTCAGGACCTCGATTCAGCCTTTTTCCAATTTAATCTACTTCAGCTCAATTGTGTGCAGGTTCACTAACAAAACGGATTTTAAAATCAGGTCTCGGCTATTTTTAGGATCACCCACTGTTATAAACACAGAACTTCTTACAAGACAATCAGGCCAAGGACTTCCTCTTTTTGGAACTTCCTGTTGATTGTGGTATGTTACCAGTTTACCGCTGTACCTATTTAAGATGTCTGTCATTGAACTGCCATTACTATTTGATTTTGTAAAGCCAACAAAGAACCAACACCACCAGTTAGCTTTCTCAGTCAGTAAATGTGGATTGCCATGTGGCCACTTCTTCATGAGGTTCCAAGTAGCAGCGTGAAATTTAGGTGCTGGAAACACCCTATAGTATCATACACAAATATTTCGGTCAGACTTATGAAGCTCAGCTCTTGATGCCACTCCAGTAAACCAAACTCGCTGGAAGCAAACACCTAGAGATGAAGCAGCCTTAATTATGACGCAGCCCCATATCCTGGAAGTGTCCATTTGAAGAAGGGTAGACTGGCCAAGGAGGGATGAAAATGGTCGGAATCAATGCTTAGGGACAACATTGAGTTGAATGGTCCTAAACTGGGACTGGTGCGTGTGCCAGGAACATATTCCCCAGACCATCAAACCAGCACCATATGAAAAGTTACAGGCCTCTTTCAATCAGTAGAATGGAACCATAGATTTATGTAAATTTTACCAAAATCTAACCATCAGCAACCTGCAACAAATCTGATGTTTCTCGGATCAGGAGATGTTTTCCCACTCTACATTCATCTAGTTTTGGGGATATCATACCCACTTTAGCTTTGCCTGTTCTTAGCTGATGAGAGAGGAACCCTGAGTGGTCTTGTTTTTCTGACCAATCCATGTCAAAAGCTTACCACAGCACATCACTGCTTATACATAGCCATTGTTATTATTGCACTTGTGCCCTTATTGTCTGCGTTTTAATGAGTCTGGCCATTCTCCTCTGACCTCTTTCATTAACAAGGTGCTTCAGCCCACATATTTTCTGTCAGCTAAAGACACTATATTGCAAGAAGGCAAAGCACTTAAATTAAGTAAAAAAAATTTATTTGTAAAATAAATTTTAGTACAGTATTTAAGGGGAAGATTTTTCAAATGGCCGCATGATGAACATCTGTCGATGACAAAGACTTAAAGGAACAATCTGGATGATCAAGTTCAAGACAAATTTTTCCAATACCGTTAATTTCAAAAGCACCAGATATTTATAAAATATTCACAGAGCAGATATAATGTACATTAAAAAAATGGCAATAGCACTTCTATGATAGACACAATTACTCTCTCAAGTTTAAATGTGTAAAGCTATGTTCTTCCATGGGAGACAAAAAAAAAAAAAAAAACCCATAGATAACATTTTTACAATGTTTCTATGCTAATAAGGCAAAGTGACACACTGGATGCTGACGTTATTGAAACATTGTAAGAACATTACACTCCACTCCAGTCAAATACGGTATTACTACTGAGTACACTTCTGACGCATTCAAGACTGAATTAGAGGAATTCACCTATATTCATTTTATGTATGGGACATACTACCACTTATTTAATTGAAGAGCTGAATACAGAGGTGATCATTCTTCCCACATCTGTCTTATTTAGAAAAACATTAAGATAACAGCACTCTATTTCGAAGAGGATATCACCCTTGGACTAATCTGGAAACTTTCCAAAACCTCTTTTCCTGTTTAGGTTCCCATTACCGAAAGATTATCTCCTTTTCAGTCAGCGCATTGACTGGGGGGTCGTGCATTGCTTAAATTCCCTTAATAATAATGTTTACCTCCCTTTCTCTAAGCTCCACTATGTCGAGTCTCATCGACTGGCGGCATTATACTCTGAATATACCAGCAGTCCCTCTCCGGCGTAGTTGACCAGGAGGCTGTGGATATAATACAACAGCAGTTAACAGCAGATCAGGCTAGTTTTAAATGAACTTTGTTCTCTATCAGTCAGTATCAGTATCAGTCAGTCCTAAAACCCCCAACCTACAGCATCTATTCATCCCAGAATTTGCCCTCTGTTACCTCTTCTACCAAACACTCATATAGTACCAGTCAAAAGCTTGGATACACGAGCCACCTATAAAGTAGAGTGGTTGTGTGGTGTCACATGACCTAAACATAGTACAAATGGTTTCGGAGGAGTCTGATTAGAAAGTGAAGGAAAAAATGGCCAATGAGTGCTCAGCATATACAGCATGCGACTGGCACAGAGGAGACAGAAGGGTCAGCCAGTCCCTTGAGCGATTGGCATTAAGGGACATCACTCTGCCCACCACGACGTTTCCGCGAACTGGAAACCTACGGAACTGCCCCACCAGATAAATACATTTTTTTTCAATACTTTTTTCGGTCAGTACGTAATTCCATATTTGCTACTTTATAAATTTGATGTACTTAGCTTTGTTCTTAAATGTAGAGAGTTGTACAAATAAACCTTCCGGTGGGTAGGTGCGACCAAACTTTTGAATAGTACTGTATTTATTCTCTAGTGATTTATGTTTATCATACCACCAATTTACATTAAAATGTCACAAATGAAAAGCGTCTATATCAATTTCAATCTGAGAAAAGGAATTTAGCACCAAATACTTTAGAACAGATATAAACGTATTAAAAATGCGTATTTATGCATTTTATGTGCATCCCCAGTGATAGAATGTAGCAAATTCAGACAGTAAAGCGACATACTCACCAACAGAGAGCAGACTTGCTGACAACAATGTCAAAGACAAACGGGGACAAGCTACCGGCCAGGATCTACATGCAGGGCAAAGGACAAATGGGACATTAAAAGGAGGCAACGGAACAGAACACGGGGCATGGAACGTGGCCGCTAGCCTGCCAGGGCTCTACTGGGCAAAGATGGGCGTCGTGCTCACCAGGCGGGCGCATCTGCACGACCTGCAATGAAACAGCCCAAATGCCCGCAGCTCTTATTTAATCAACCTGAAGTAATGTCACCGATCCCAGTCAGCTGCAAGTCTACACTGGGAGGGCTTTGTTTAAGGATACAACAGTGGTCTTAAAAAACATGGTCAGCTATAAAACATGCAGTTGTACAGGAGGCTCAGAGGAGGGAGCATTCCGCTGTAGATAAGAAAAGGGGAGCCCTGCTCAATCTGTGCTCACATTTTTTGTTATGTATTATGCATGAGTTAATTTGGCATTTTGAGATGTTTCCATGGTAAACAATATAAAAGAGAATAATATGCCGTGCATAGGAAAACAGGAAAAGGCCTACGTGTATAGATGACTGACCACAAACATTTATGACCAACTTATCTAAAAAAAAAAAAAAATCAGACTTACAGTGATATAGTAAGTTCATAAATTTTAAAGTTAAATGGTATGCTAGTGGCTCAGTGGGTAGCATTGCGGGTAAATCTCACTTGTGTACCTGCATATGATTGCAATGATTATAAACTCGCAAACCGTACATATAGAGCAAAGACGGGATTCGAATGCCCAGCGCTGGAGGTGTGAAGCAGCAGTTACGCCTGAGCCACCACGGTGTCCCTCCTCTTCACTGTTGTGCCCAAATTAATTCCCTAACCTTTACTCCAATCCCACGGTCACATGATTCCATTGGCTGTCCGGCCCAGAGCCTGTCTTAAAGTGTCCCAATACTCCACGCAAAAAACCGAGACATAAAATACCAAAAGATACATACCGCAGACATGTGAATGAGCAGAACACTTAAATACAATGACAGATATGTACCAGAACACGAGTACATTTTACACTTGCATCCTGCTAACAGCCGTTAATGATCTCACAGGGGCAGCCTGGTAGCTATAGAAACAGTAATATTAATATTTCAGGAGCCCTTAGAAAGCCCAGGCACACTGTGATAAAGCTACCATCCATCTTCTCGGCACCTCGCCGTTTCAAATGCTACTTCATAATTGAATTAATATGACAATGATTTAAACTGAAACAGGTATTTGTTGATTTGTAAACGTAAAAATGTTCACCATAAAAAAGAAAACTAGACATCACAGAATGAGATTTTCTTTCTTTGCACTCAAGATTTGATCAAAGGCATATCAGGGTATGAAAGCTGCATGTGCTCCACCCATTCTGGAGAAATTTACTTTGTACAGAAATCCGTCCAGAACAATGAAGTGAGCCGATCACAGTGGAGGCTCAAGCTTGACTACAGGAAGTCTAGCTGGAATTTGTGCCATAGCTTGGACATTTAGGGCACCTTTACGGTAAAAACTGGTAAATTTCTATGGTTAAAAATGAGTGTTATTTCCCAAAGACACTAAAATGGCAAATGAACCCAACTCTAGGACAGTTAAATTATAATAAAATTCATAGAAATAAATGGTTGATAAAGTAAGCAACACTTCAACATGTCTTACTGAGTGTGTATGCAGAAACCTGTGCACAGCATTTACCACAGTATAAGCTGCTCACCTTGGCCAGGAAGAGCCAGCTTGCACAGTGCTCCATGGGAAGGCCACTCTTTAGCTTGACTGCAGTCAGTAGCAGGAAGAATCCTAGCAGTGCACTGTGGGATATGGTCAGGTGGGAAATCAGTGTGGATCACAAACGGCCAGCTCCCAGCTTGGATGGCATGGACTTCTTACATAAGAACATAAGAACTATACAAAAGAGAGGAGGTCATTTCGGCCCATCAAGCTCGCTTGGGGAGAACTTAACTAATAGCTCAGAGTTGTTAAAATCTTATCTAGCTCTGATTT
>JAODKF010000001.1:26603973-26619260 GCA_026779585.1 Mormyrus proboscirostris
AATGTTATTTGAGTCCAGGTAATCTACCATTTTCTCTTTGATTATAGCCTCCATAACTTTACCAGTTATACAAGTTAGACTGATTAGCCTCTGCTTGAGCAATAATCCAGTGCTTCATTAAGGTGATCCCAGATGTACGGGGTATCCCGCACATGAAACTAGACACTTACAAGCCTCCCCACATGCAAAAGCAAGGCAGGAATCTAACTCAAAGCCAAAAAGGCCACAGTGACGCCTACCAGACCACCACACAACCCTCAAGCCAAATCACTGCTTAAAAAATCAGAAACCGGAAGCTAAAAATACTACACTAGCAAACCGCCATAGAGAAACATGCCCCAAGCTCGCAGGCCTGCAAATCCATCCAGCTGGCCCTACTTATCCATAACCAGGAAATGACTCCCATCAGCATCAGCTGGCTCTCATTAAATGTGGCATCTGTGGGATACTGCACTGGTCATCTATCACAATGGCAACACAAAAATGTCCCCGAGGCCACACAGTATTGTTTTAGCTCCCCCGGCTCACGCTTTCCACATTACTGTGTCCGTTAAGTGAGCAGGCCCACGCTTCCTGTGCTGGCTGCACATCTCGCAAATGTGTTACAAGTCGACTGCAAGATCCAAATACTGGAAACAGAAGTTAATAAAGCGGGCAGTCGCACATGAGGAGCGCTACGGCGCCCTCCTCCATTACTGGGACTCACGAACGGGCTTGTCAGAGAGGAAGAGAGTCAGGGACGTGGCTGAGATAGACCAAATTTAATTAGTCAAAAGTGATTTAAATGAATCACTAACCCTGTGACTCTGAACAGGACAAGTTGTTTCAGAATATGGATAGATGGATGTGTAGGATTACACATGTACATATGACAGAGCTTAGATTCCAGGTGGCCTGAGACAAGTCCTACCCTGGTACAAGAGATACTCGCTGGCCTCAGCACAAAAGGGGGGGTTAGTGACCCCACACATTCAGCTAAAAGAAACTTTCTTTAGGGTTTTGGGTGAATCCATGGTAGGCAGGATACCCAGGGAGGGGGTTGCGTGCCAAGGGGGTCCCTATCCCTAAATCTTTGGGCCATAAAAGATGGGATGCTGGCCTCCCTTGTTATCTGTGTGTGTGTGATCACCCTTAACCCCCCCTTTTGTGCTGAGGCCAACAAGTACTTCTCATACCAGGGTAGGCCTTGTCTCAGGCCACCTGGAATCTAAGCTGTTGTATCTGCATGTGTGATCCTACAGATGGATGGATGGTTGGAATTGCTAAATTATTAAAATTAATAGGTTTTATTGTTGGCCCCTCCAGTCAACAATTTTTTCCTCATTTCTGCTCCCTCCCAGCTCCCCGCACACCTTTACCAGGTATTCAGTGCTATTGATTGTTCTTGATAGTTCTATTTGATCTGGAATGTTTGGTTCAGGTATACTGGGAGATGAGAAGAAGCAAAATGTGGACTGTCTGGTGGTCTCTGAAGACTGTGTTGAGAAACACTGCATAGATGGTCGATATATCCATAGATTATTAGGGTTGATACTCTGCTAAAACAGACATTTGTTTGTTGGTTTAATCCAGCGTGTACACATTTAGTGGACACCCAAAGCTCCAGAGGAACTTGCTGCACAGATGTGAGCATCCCAGGAAAAGTAGGCACTGACCTGGCACAGCAGCCGCTGTGGAACCTGTAAGACTGCAGGAAGGGGAACTTGAAGACACCAAAGAGGTCACCTGACCGAAACAAGGTGAACGGTTAACACGGAAATGCGGCTATATCCCTCAGAGACAAAACCAGTGTGCGACTTTAACACCATCAGTCCAGAACCCATTCTAGGTTCTCCTTTACTTATTGCCAAATAAGTGTCCCCAATAGCTGTAAGTACCTTTAAAAGTTGGTGGGGTAAGTAGTGAATGTCACAAAAAGCAACAACATACCTGTCGGATGGGCGGCAACGGCTAACAGCAGAACACTGAGAGGAACGAAGGAACAATTACACAATTACACAGGCAATGGCGGCCCATGACAGACAGCACAGGCAGAGAGCAGCCTATGGTACAAAGAACAGACTCCTGTCATCACCGTCATGTGTCATTTTGGATCTACACATGCTTTATTTCCAGGTTTATGCTGGAGTGTGTTTGGCATTGGATTCAATCTCAAATACCTCCAGTCATTGGGAAATCATTCTTCAAACAGGCATAGTCAAAACCATCTGATAATTAAACACACACACACACACACACACACACACACACACACACACTTTAACTTCCATAATCATCTCACCAACAAATTTGTACAGCTCTGAGGTTAATTTTTAATTACAGCAATACTGTCTGGCTTGTAGAGGATCCAGATGACCGAATTACTTGAGGGTTTTAAGGGAAATCATTTTAAGTGCCAAGAATAATTTGCTTGTATTTTGCACAATGCTAGTAGTCACGTTTGACCTTAAAGCTCTGGTATTCATTCCTTATATGTCTGACGGGGAATGAGTCAGTTCAAGCTTACCTGAAAATGTAGTTGATGCACTGCTGTTCAAGGTCACTGAGATAAAACATATGCATTAGTAAAGTTATGCATTTCAGATGCACAATTACCCAGCCACCCCAATTACAAATAAATACGATTCTGATTTTCTGTTATTTGAAGGGGCCTGATGTTGTACCTTATAACATCATAATTAGAGTCCTGAAGGGATAATGGACATGGAAGCTCTTAAGTTATTTTATCCCTCTGAAAATCCCTCCCTTAGCCCTCCATTCTACTAGCCACCTTTATAAAGTCTAGCTCTGCAGTCTCTGAAAATGAACATTTTGATGTGTTGCTTTAAAAAGCGTACAACAGCAAAGTAATCACATTCAAAGTACACGTGATCTGAGAGTTCAGTTATATTTAGCAGACACTTGTCAAGAATGACATACAAGTTAGGAATACTTAAGGTCAGAGATTAAGGTAGGATGACACCCAGTGCCCGTGAAGCAGGTGGGGTTAAAGGCCTTACTCAAGGGACCAATAGTGATAACTCTATCGACCACAGAATTCAAACCCACAACCTTCTGCCCATGGGCACAGAGCCCTACTATTTTGCTATATTAAATTCACAGCTGTATTTTGATAGTATGATTGCAGCAAACATAAGGAGGTCATTTGTCTATACCTTAGATGGCTATATTTGGGAAGCTTCTGGAATACTCGGTATGACCCTGAAACATAAGAAAATTCATATATGATTATGCTCAAGGAATCCAACCCCAACCGGTAAATGGGTTTCATAACACTTCAAGAAATCGACCTCCAATACCTTTCAGAAAGCATTAAAGGCAGATTGCATGCAGCCAATTTTATAGTGTCCACGTCTCCACATAGCAGTATCCCTTTTTCAGAAGATAGCCAGATGCCAAGTGAAGTTTACCATAGAGTTGATCATAATGATCAGCCTGCCGCATGGGTCAAACTCAAAAAGTGATTTCTGCTTCGGTTAAGGACACTGCACTGCTGGGCTCTTATTAAAACACAGGAACCACAGATGGAGATAAATCTGAAGAAGCACTGGCAGTGCAGAACTGACCACTGGAAAATCTTACCAACACACAAACAGTGGATCACAGCCCAAAAGTATCCACCGGGATCAAACTGCGAACAAATCAAAGTTATTGTAAGCATTCACACTACAGTCACAAGGTTCCACCTAGTGGTGCCATGAAAAAGTACAAAAAAATACAACTTATTAACATACATATTTTCATTTGCTATACTTGCCATGGGTCAAAATTTACAAACAGCTTTATTGTTACATGTTGCATCAGAGGGAAAGTTTTTGTGATAAATGCACGAGACCCAAATACTAATCATACCAGTAATATGTGCAGGCCTTGACAAACAACCTTGTGACCTTTCCTCTGGAATAATGGGACTACTCAGAAGATAAAGCATACCACAGACTGCAACACGTGAGGAGCGCTATGCCTCAAATGCCAGACGTATCAGAACAATGACAGCAGAATCCACATGTCTGTGTTTGAAATCGATTCACTTTAGGTTGAACTTTCAAATTGTAACTTTTGAGGGAATCAGAAGATGTCCTTTATCACTTTAATCTTTCCTCCGTGTCAGTGACTGTAGCACAACCCTCATGAAAGAAACCTCTAATATAAAACAGACATTTCCTATTAACAGGACATTGGTATGAAAATCAGTTTAGGAATCTCATTCTACCTGGCCTGAAAGGATTTTTACAGGTGATAAATTGTGTGATTTGTTCACAGGTTTAGACAAAAAGTGCTCAGCACACACACACACACACACACACACACACACACACACACACACACACACACAAATACCTCTATTGAAAAGCAGTTCATGTAGAGCCTTGTGTATTACATAAATCTCCCTAAAATTAGTTTTTAAATGTAGTTGCATAATCGTACTTTTCCCCCATATTATCTGTTACTTCCTGAATACTGTACCATGTTACAGTAGCAAATACCTCCAGCCAAGCCAAGCTCATTTACCAAGCATGCTAGTCATGTGACTTGGCAGCACATACACCACGACTTGGTGCATCTGTTAGACATCTTCCCTTAAAGCTCCACAGAAACACAGATATGAGACTGACCTGTGGGTCAACCAGGGGAAGGCTGACAGCCGACGCCAGCAGCAGACTCACACTGCACGAGAGAACGAGAAGGGGCACATATTTTTAGAGCTGCGGGTTCACACAACAAATGAAGAAACAGCCGATCCATAAAGTCTGCCAAACAGAGTGAGTTCTGCTGGGTGACTTCAGATATTAAGGCAACTGGATCCATGTGGGAATATACGGTCTCCCAGAATATACTCAGCTCAGGAGTTTCCATGACGTAAACACATGCAAAGATGATAAACTTCATGACAGTTACATTTTATTGACTGATTTTAAATTTTATGAGACTTAATTTTTACTCACCAGTGCGAAATAAAAGAGAGATAATAAAATTACATACCTGAGAAGTTTTGTCCAAGATGCATGCTGGTTAAAAACAAAAAGAGATAACATTAATAATCCTCATCCACTGTAATGCTGATGCACAATCCAGGAACAAGAGCCATTAGAAATAGTCACAGATGGTCAGCTGACCCCATACCTCTTTACTGGTCAGCCTCGAGGCCACATGGGTCACCACTTCAGAGGCGTTGTGCAGCGTGAAGAACATGGGGATGGGCTGGAGAGCACATGTAATAAAAGCATTATAATAATAAAATAATATAATAATAAAATAATAACAAAATAATAAAAGCAAAATTCATAAATGATTAGACATTTGAAGCAGATAAGGTGCCACAGGCAGAAACAACAACGGTCATCACTTATCTATTTTTTATTTTGTTAATTTGATTTGGAATTGTACTTTACCCAGAGGGACTTGAAGCAAATGAGGATTTTAGCATTGTACAAATAATAATAATAAAAAAAAACAGATTTCAATATCATTGGGACCAAATGTTTAAAGTGCCACCTACCAAGCGTGACAGTGCCCTGGATCCAGCATAGATGTTGCCCACAAACAGCAGGGACCCAGGCAGCCAGGAGAGAACCACAGCTCTTAAAGGGAACAACGCATGATCAGGTCATTGTTACCAACAACTCCTAATCAGGGCCGCCAGCCTGCAGGATTAAAAACAGTATCTTACTCATTACCATCAAGTGCTTTATACAGGTTACATATGCAGAGATTTAGCAGTTATTTTCAGCCTTTCCTCACAGTGGCTTTGGGGTGGCACAGTACTGGGCTGTTCAGAAGGAATAATCTAGTACAGTTACAGATATTCAATATCTAAGAAGAAGGATCTACTGCAAGTAAGTGTATAAGTTCAAGGGAAACCTGCAACACTTGGTTTACTAGTGTATCTTCAGAGTGCTAAACATGATTAGATTAATTAGTGATTTGGTAAATAAGCCTGTTGTAACCCAACACTATGGCTGTAGATGACTGTTGCAAAATATATGTTCTTACGTGTTTTCTTTGGAAGAAAGTCTGGAATAAGAGCATGTTTTAGAAAATCATTTATACTACCCAATGGCTTTATATGAATGTCCTCCTCCTGATAGTTTTTTTTTTTTTTTTTTTTTTTACCTGCAATGACTCGTTTTAACACAATAGCTCAACTGATCACAGGTCAGGTCAGGTCAGGGTGGGGAGCATGTGCTGATGCAGCATGCTGGCCGGTGACCCCCCCAGGCGGATACACGGTCCAGTCAACCCCTCCAGAAATGACCATGCATCTGCCACAGCCAGGTGTTACATGAGCGTTCCCTTGGCCTGGTCCAGCCACTGGGGTCCTCAGCAATGGGGATCCTGCCAGCCGGATCACCCTCAGGGGAACGCGCCTCATGGCCGTAGTGCTGTAACACTCAATGCAGGTAATGTGCCTCAATCAGGACTCCTCTAGCAACCGTTTGTTCAACACAAAGTCAAACCAGCGGCGCCCAAGGATTCTCTGAAGAGACACAGTACCGAAATCTAACTGATAGCATTACATTAAAATGTGGAGTTCTCTCACTATCACTCATGGCTCTGCAGACACCCAATCTGAGCAAAGATGGGCTTTAGAACACAGTCCTCATATGGCAGTTTCGTGTTCTGTAGCTTGGTGTTCAATAGGCCTCTTCTTCACAGAGAACAGATTTGTGGGGATCAAACGCAAATCTGTACCATAACATACTCGTACATCCTTTCAGAAATTTGATTTTTGTGGTTTGCACCCAACAGAAGTATTTGAAATGTACTAGAAGGTTGGTCTAAACATGTTTTGCTACACACGGATATGGCCACCCAGAAAAGCTCTTTCAAATTGCTTGTAGTGGTTCGAGGAAATATAATAAATGCAGTAGCAATTAATAAATTTCTTCATACCTCAAGTTCCAAACATATTAACGATATAAATTATTGATTATAACATCCGGGATAGTTACCGAGGAAACCTACTGATCTCGACCAATCCCAGCCTCCCAGAGACCAGCAAGAGCAGCCCCCCAACAAATGTCTGCCACCTGTAAACCATGCGTGCACAATAAAGAATGGAAAATTAAGAAAACTGAAACGGAACATGAGGAACTTCAATTATAACTCATTTTGACAGCATTGCTGCATATTATGTTATGTTGTCCGGCTCATCTGAAACCCACCCCAAACTTTAGGCTAAGTTTCAAGACGAGCTGTTAGAGAATCATACGCCCTTTAAAAAGAATCAATGTTTATTTATTGACGGTAGATATTTCTTTGGCAAACAGACAGCTATCAGTACACATACCACGATTATCCCGCCCCCTAGAATAAAAAGCTACTATGTAAAGTCTTCACGTTCTTCCGACACAATGTATACATTCATAAACGAAACGTGTGAAAGGGGCAGATGGGCTATGCAAGAGAGATGTATGTGTACTTACCCCTGAAACAGGGTGGGATACGTGAATTTCAAGACAGAAAGGACATACTGTAAAACAAACACGTTTGCTTTATTACGTACCATACGTACACACGTATATACACCCACAAAACACAGGAAATAACTAAGGAAGTACTGCTTTATACTTTTTCCTAGTGCCCACGAGCGTTTAATTAATCATCTCTAATAAGCAGGAAATGTTATTTTAAACAAGGTCATCACTGTTTGGAGTTCGACATCTAGTTAACGTTATAAATCTAGTCAAACAACAAGTTAGTCTCCCCATTCATATTACATTCAGACATATACGCTTTACCGTACAACCTAAATTAATAAGAAAAAAAATGGACAATCGATCCTAACCCACCTTGTTGGTGAAATACGACACGACATAAAAGCAGCAAAAGAGGAGACCCAGAGCATATCTATTTACAGTCATTTGTTCATGAACATTGCCTAGTGAGACGTGGACACCATCTTTCAGGACTGCTTATCCCAGCGCACTTCGGCCTCCATGGCTGCCGCTTCGGTTCTGGGCCAATCAGCGCCGAGCGACACCCCGCCCCTATTCTAATTTTAAAGCGACCACTGCACCCATTGATAAAAAACATAAAAACACGAGGAGACTTCCACACGCAAAGAGCGTTGTGGGATTTAGCAGTAGCTACAGTCTAACCCTTAAAGGTTGTGGGCATGAGTAAAGTATATTAAAGTACAGTCATATTCGTAACAATTAAAGTGAAAGAATTAAACTGAGCACAAACAGCAGAATATATTTAAAATGATGCACTCCTGTATAGATTCCATCCATCCATCCATCCATTTTCTGGAACCGCTTAATCACAACTGGTGCCTGTGTAGATTGTCCTCTGTCAATAGCTACAAGGTAATTTGCATTTATTAACAACTTTTTCAGCTTCTGTGATCTATACAAGTGTGTAGTGGCATACAGAGAGCCTAAAATGACAGATTGGTTCAAATTAAAAGATGTAGCGGCTCCTTTAAGAGCCGCCTGCTCCACGTCATGCCTCCTTTAGTAGCCGTGAAGTCCTCCGGTCGTCCAGTTACAGGCTATTCGCCGTATCGGTGGTACTTGGTGTGTCTCGCCTATTTTGACAGTATCTGTTCGTTTTAACCATTTTTTTTTATCGCGTATCGTGATATCTATTTTTCTGCTTTCGTTTTTATTATCTTGTTAGCCGTAGCCATTCGCCGCGCCGTTTTGACGGGATTGGTGGTGCACTTTCCAAACTTGTTCAGGCCGCGTTTTTGCTTGTAAAATAGGCGTTAACTATTTCTTAACGACGACATTTATATAAAAATATCAACATGGATCAAATACAAATCACTGCCAAAGAAACAAAGGTAAGAATGTCCGTGTTTTACTGATCGGTACGTGAGTTGAGTCGTGGTCTAGCTGGTGTAACTGACTGCCGTGGGGTAGCAGGCCGCAGCTAGCATGTTGTGTGTTCGGAAGGCTAGCGCGATAACCAGCTAGTGGGCATACTGATAAGGCTAGCATGTTAGCGGGCCGGCGCTCTGACAGACTGCTGTTTATGCAGTTAGCTGCCCCTGTTATTATACAGCAAACCAGTGTTTGCTGTTTGTTTCAGGTATCTGACTGTGTTGGCTAACTGGCATAAGAAAAACATGATTAGAATCATCGTAGAAGTACTGGTGACTCCTTCCATCGCATTAGAATGATTAATTATTGGTTCCCAGAAGAACGATCCGGTGCCTCTTCAGTGGCTAGCCGGTTATTTGTGGCGTAAGAGCTGTATCTGGCCGTTTATGGTGTGGTGAGTCGGTAAATGCGGAAGGCAGATCAGGGTCACGTTTGGAAGGGATTTTTACTTTTTGCTCATTAGCTGTTACACGGGCGCCTGCCCTCCGTCTATTAATCTTGACATTATTTACGCGTGGGTAGGATATTTTGTCGCCACCGAATGTTACGTTGCAATACTGGCCTGACTCAGGTTTGTTCTCAGAACCCATGGGGAGCGCCAAACATGGCCGCCACCCCCTGTTCCTTGGCTGATGTTATGAGTGAACAGCTGGCCAAGCAGCTGGATGAGGAATGCAGTGTCTTCCCCATCTGTACAAAGTACGTCCAACAAAGTCCAATGCTTCTTTATCATAGACCGGCGATAGACGTAGACCCGTGGTTGTAATGAATATTGTCCATGATTGCAGTGTGGATAATGTCATCGCGGTGGATAATGTCGATACCTCGAGTGACCTCATGCTTGCCCAGATGCTACAGATGGAGTTTGATCGAGAGTTTGATACACAGCTGCGCAGAGAAGAAAAGAAATTCAATGGGGATAGTAAAGGTAAGAGATGTCTTTTTTCATGGAAGCCCTCAAGATTATGCTTGTGGTATACAGAAGGTTTCTGTGTACATCAGACTTTGTTGAACAAAAGGATTTCAGTATATATTTTTTCCATCACAATCCCCTTGTTTTTCTGCATTCCAGTGTAATGGCACGTCAAAGCTCAGTGTTCTATGACTCATTGTAAATTCACTGCATATCTGCTGTGCTCTTTGGAACGATTTCCTGGGTAGCCAGTGAGCTTAAACCTCTCTACAGGTCACTGCTTTGCCTCATCACTTAACTGACTACATAGTAATTTTCTAGTTTTTCCACCATTACAGGTATTCATCCTTACAGTTTAATTTCTCAGGGTTGATTTTTCATAATATCAAGAAGCTTGACATTATGGTGACTTGTACGATTTTAGTGTGGGAAGTCCTGCTTTCAAACATCACCTGTTGATTGAAAGTGTTTCAGCCAATCCCCTTAAAAACTGGTCGTCATAAATATTTTGTCATCCCTGAGGTTTCATCTTTTCTATGCATTGCAGTGTCCATTTCTTTTGAGAACTATCGCATGGTTCACCCTTATGATGACAGCGATAGCTCAGAAGATGAAGTGGATTGGCAGGACACCCGTCACGACCCCTACGGACCAGGTGACTATAAGCACTGCTGTTATAGTGTGAATATATGTATGTGTGTATAATGTATATTATAGCGTTACATTGCTATGGACATGCTGATTATTAAGCAGAGATTGGCGTTTTTGATTCACAGAGATTTTTATCTTCCTGGTTGTTGTTTTAGATAATTTAAGGTACAAATAATAGTGACATCACACATCCAGTAGGGCAGTTGCAAACCTAAAGAAGTTCATAGAGCGGACCAATGAGAGTGCATTAATCCTGTAGGACTGGAATCAAAGCTCCAAAGCCACCAAGATCTTCCAAAGAAGACTAACCTTTCACACTTCTGAATGCCTCCAGTTTAGACCTCCTGTCATCCATGGACAGTGGGAGACCTGAGCCTGTATTCAGTCTTTGTCTTTAATGAGACGCCAGTTTACTGTAGATTAGTTATGTTTCAGAAGGTGCCTTAAATTTTATGCCCTGTGTAACTGGATCTTTTTTCTTCTTTTGATATGACCATGTTGTTTGATTTCTACCATCGATACCATAGCTGAGGTTAAAAGTACACAAATGAGGGGGAAAAAAAAATTAGACTTGCACTGGCAGTGATAGTTTTTGTGTGGTTTGTTTTTCCAATCCTTTTAAAATGTGTCCTTCCAGATAAGCCCATGACCATCCCAAGGAAAGGCTTTACAGGAAAAGGCAGGAACATCACTACGAAGCACGATGAAGACGTGTGTGGGAGGAAGAACACAGCCCGCATGGAGAACGTAAGTCATATGGCAGTTTTGCCTTCATTCTGAGACCACAGCACCCAGCTGATTTTTCTTATTGTCCAGTTTGCTCCTGAGGTCCAGGTTGGTGATGGCATCCGAATGGACTTGAAGCTCTCCAATCATGTGTATAATGCCCTGAAGCGGCACTGTTACACTGAGCAGCGCAGGAGCGCTCGTCTGCATGAGAAGAAGGAGCACTCCACTGCAGTAAGTGTTTCCTTCACTCCACTGCAGTAAGTGTTTCCTTCACTCCACTGCAGTAAGTGTTTCCTTCACTCCACTGCAGTAAGTGTTTCCTTCACCCCTCCCGAGGGTCGGAGCTTGGTATCAAAGTCACGTGACGTATACTTTAGCTTTAAGACTGTTTTGTATGACAGACTTTCTCCATTGACTTTCTTTGTATTATTTTTATAGGAGCAAGCTGTAGACCCCAAGACTCGCTTGTTGATGTACAAGATGGTGAATGCTGGGATTCTGGAGAACATCAATGGATGCATCAGCACAGGGAAGGAGTCCGTGGTTTTCCACGCTGATGGAGGGAGGTGTGTGTCTGTCTTTTTTTTTTTTTTTTTTATTCCCAATGGATTTTTTCATTTGTTCGTTTGGGCACGCTTAATCTTCTCTCCCGCGGTCCTCCTCCTCTGTCCTCCGAAGCCTGGAGGAAAAAGCCGTCCCAACGGAATGCGTACTAAAGGTGTTCAAGACGACCCTGAACGAATTCAAGAACAGAGACAAGTACATCAAGGATGACTATCGCTTCAAGGACCGCTTCAGCAAGCTGAACCCCCGCAAGGTCATCCGGATGTGGGCAGAGAAGGAGATGCATAATCTGGCCAGGTCTGACTGGGCGGGGCACCCTTCCCGCGTGCTTTCACTTTTTCCCTCCTATAGTGCAGAGGTAGTTGGTACCTGAATGTGGAGAGATTTGTCATAGCGTATAGACAGCACGTGACAACGGGAGGATGCTAAAATTCAGGCAGTCCCCAAGTTAAGAACACCTGACTTTCAGACAAGTTGTAGTTACTAGCCATATATAAAAATATAATTAAAAAATGTGTGAAATGCATATCTCAATAACAAATGCAAACTTTGTGACCCTCCTGTTGGCTCGAGGCACAGTACCATACCATATATTATTATTATTAAGATAAGCTCCTGTTCAAGCCCTAGAAGGGTAATCTTAAGTGGAACCTCTGTTAGATTCCTCCAGCACATCTCTGCTCATATGATGGTTTTGTTCCAGCTGTTCTTTAGCCTTACTAACGCAGAACAAAATTAGGTTGTCACACTTGTAAAACAAATCGATATTCAGTCTTTTATATATTAACATTTTTAAATCTGAACAATGTATAATTCATTGCCTGAAATGCTTCTATCGCTTTTTCTGGTCTTGTCAAGTAGTTGATGACTAGGGAATGGTTTCCAGTCTGAAAAAACAACAGCATGTATGCATATATTTAGAAGAGAAGAGGAATTTGTTCAGTTGACATCTCTGTTAAAGCTAAAGAGAGGCAGTGCTGGAATGACCGAAGCACATTTCCTGACTGAATCAACCGCAGTCTTGTGGCCTCAGTTGCCTGGCATAGAATCCAGGTTCCTCTCAACCCTGTTCAGGAAGTCAGGAGGATGGATGGATGTTTTGCTCTATTCCATCAGGATGAAAAAGGCTGGAATCCTCTGCCCAGAGGTGGTCATTCTGAAGAAGCACATACTGGTGATGTCGTTCATCGGCGTGGACCACGTGCCAGCGCCGAAGCTGAAGGAGGTGAAGCTGGGTGCTGAGGATATGAAAGACGCGTACTACCAGGTGCTGCAAGTAAGTGGCCGCACTGTCGATCCACTGCAGCCTGTTGTTTGTACTCAATTCAAATGTCTGTCCAGAAATTTCATTCCGGAATGACACACCCTGCTCTCCACTGCCCTCTCCTGGCAGATCAAACAATTGTCTTTTTTTACCCCTGTTTGTTTCTATCCTTTAGGTGATGCAGCAGTTGTATCAGGAATGTAACCTTGTGCACGCTGACCTGAGCGAGTACAACATGCTGTGGCATGATGGGAAGGTAAACTTTCTTTTCATCACAGAATTGTCATATCTGCCCAGATCTGACAGCCCCTGACTTCAGTAATGATCAGCTGTTGGTGGTCAGTATTGCTAACCAGTGAGCCAGTGAGCTGGTAATAGGCAGTAATACTAATGCTGGTCATTGATCTGGTTATGATCAGTTATGCTAATGCTGGTCAGTGACCTGCTGAGGGTCAGTAATGCTAACGCTGGTTAGTGAGCCGGTGATGGTTAGTTAGTAATGCCAATGCTGGTCAGTGACCTGCTGATGGTTAGTAATGCAAACATTGCCGTTCTGCTGCAGGTATGGCTGATCGATGTCAGCCAATCTGTGGAACCCACTCATCCTCATGGACTGGAGTTCCTGTTCCGTGACTGCAGGAATGTATCTACAGTGAGTATACAGACCTCCTCTCATGAAGCTCTTCATTACCTTGCATTATTATACCCTCTGTCACTGTTGTATGCATAAAATGTGTTATATGTACAATAATCATTTGTCAGGTGCAGCACAGAATCTGGATGTTGTTTTGCATTCAGTAATTAAATAGGGCTTCCCTCCAATCAGGGAACTCTTCTATCTTAAGAGGTGGGTTGGCTTGAGGAGAGATTTGGTTCCTGGAAACCTGGGAAAATTGTATTTCTCTATATGAACTAACTTAGTCAGCAGCTTGCAGAAGCGGATAAGTTTATTTGTTGGATCGTGCCTACGTTGCATATAGAAAAGCATTTGAAAACCAATGAAATCGCTAATTTAGGACCGCTGTTCGGTAGATGCTGCTTCACAATGGAATGATATACAAACCTGTCAAAATAAAAGCCGGTAGTTACTACAATCATTGTTACTTTGGTGGTAAGAAGCTAGTATCTTTGCTACAAGACGTGCCAGCTGAATTTGAGATGACTCTTAACTGTAGTTTTCCTTCTTTCTTTATGTATTTCTTTTTTTATTCCCCTCCATCTGGGATACAGTTTTTCCAGAAAGCGGGTGTGACTGATGCCATGAACGTTTATGATCTCTTCAATGCTGTGTCCGGCCTCCAGATACAGGCTGACACTGAGGCAGAGTTCATAGCTCAGGTAACTGGTCCTGCATTCATTAACCATCACTCATCCTTTCAAAGTACAGATCTGTGCTCTGTTATCTGCATGGTGTGTGACACCCTGCGTTTCCTTGGCAGATCGAAGCCTTGGAGAAGATGAACGAGGACCACGTGCAGAAGCATGGGAGGAAGACCACAGCCTCCATGAATGATGGCGGGCCACCTATATTGGACAATGAAGATGATTAGTGACGGTGATAAGTCTGGCTTAACAGCAGGATATGTATGGGTTTCAGAAAACTGGATAACACCCCTCCTGACCTCAGCGCGGGCACAGTGGAAATGTGGACTGTTAAGGGTCACATCAGGGTGATTTAATTTGCAAACAAGACTACAGTAGATGTCCGTTTGGGGTTTTGCAGTTAAGTTTTGCTGTAGTTGGAGTGGAGTGATTTTTGGAGGGTTGCAGTAAATTTGCTTATATAATTGCATCTGAATTACAATGGGGAGCTATAAGTGTTTAGATACTGAGCGTGTTCATTCTAAGGCACTTTTTAAGATGTAACGTGGAAGGATCTTAATTTTGAAAATAGGGAATGATGGTGAAAAGGCCAATGTATTAATTACATTAAATTTCAAACGAGTCAAAAAGAAGAAAAATCATGTTGTAAAATGGGCGCGGTGTGATAGGTGCGGTGCTCTGCTCATCGATCATGCTCTTGTGAATGTTGTTGACGTGAGATCGCCACCATTGCGTGTTATCTAGAACTTTGTTAATGCAAGAACATTAAGTAAATATAAGATTTTTCATGGTGAACCGCAGAGTGTTGGAGATTATTTACGGCCTTTACAGTCTTGCAGCATTTCGTTTAAATATTAACAGCCGCACTGGTTTATTCCAAAGAAAATATGGAGACCACACCCTTTGTTACTATTTGTAAAGTGTAATGCTGAAGATAATCAGTGATTGCTGGCTATATTTTCAGGTTAAGTGTCCAGTTCTTTAGATAGTCTACTATGGTGAATATCTTCTA
>JAODKF010000001.1:26619360-26635177 GCA_026779585.1 Mormyrus proboscirostris
TAATCAGTGATTGCTGGCTATATTTTCAGGTTAAGTGTCCAGTTCTTTAGATAGTCTACTATGGTGAATATCTTCTATGCTCTCTAAACTTGGTTACAGGCTTGGCATGTCAAAAGTGTTTATTTTTAAACAAGAGCAGTGTGAGTTTTTGGGGGCAACCAGATTTTTTTTTTAATTTTTTTTTAATATATAAAATGGTCTCCACCTGATTAGGCACCACACTGGCCTCAAACATGTGGCTTTAAAGCAACAGCTGAATATTTTCTTTTTACATACAGTGATACTCAAACTTACTTAATATCAGAAGGCTGGTCCAAGTCAAGTTTCCCCACAAGAGATAATGTAAATGAATCTAATACATTCTAGACCCCCAAATGATCGCTTATTTAAACTTATCTACCTACCTAAATAATGATGAAAAGCATTAAGAATCAATATAAAACTAATACACACATGAAAAAGCACACATACAAAAGCAATAAACATGAAATCAATGGCAATCCCATTCTTCAAAGCAAGAGCAGATGTGTCCCATCTTCAAATCTCACTATAATTTCCTTTTTAAGTTCCACAGTTAACCTCGCTGCTTTCCTCTTTGGTTTGCTGCTACCTTTGCTGACTTTCCTAGTGCCCACAATTACTGTATCGCTAAATGTATTGTAGATAAAGCACAAAAAATTTCACACCGAACACAGCATGTCGAACTCTGTCGAGAGGCACCACCACACTGAGAGCGATATACATGCATATGTTATATGCATGGGTGCAGCCTATCATTGAGAGAGTGCAGGATGACATGAGGTATTGTAGAGAGTCTGATTCCTGTGTCCGGATGGCAGGTACAGATGTCATGGGGTTCTGCAACGCTTGACGCACGATACCACAATCATCCCTTGGCGTGGTTTGTCTTGGTCGACCGGAACCTTCACAACGTCTGTGGGTTCCCTCGTATGTCTTTTGGTTCCAACATTGGGCGACTGTGACATCTGCATGCCCCACATGCCGGGCAATTGCGCAGTACAACCAGATGTCAATTTAAATTGAATCATAATATTAGATGTCTTCAGCATACATACTGAGGCAGAAACAGACACATCTATTAAAAGCTTTCTGGCTGTCCTTGACTTTTTGATTCCGCTGCATGCAATTGGACCAAAACACATGAGCATAATCACACTTTTGGCATAATTATCACACATGGAGTGGTGTCTGAAATGTGTATCGATCCTTTCTTAATTTTTTATTAAAAAAAAAACATTTGAATGTACAACTGTCTAAAGCAGCTGTCAATAAAGACACACAACCTCAATATTGGGGCTTCTTTAGTTTATTGAAACTTAATACTGAATTCTTATTAATTAAACTCTCGAAATGTTCATATATAGGAACAAGGCTGAAAATGTGGCTCAGTGGGCAAAGCCTGTGTGCCTATAATAACAAGGTTGATGGTTCAAACTCATGTCTGTGGGTCCTTGAGCAAGGCCCTTAACCCCCAGCTCGCTGGGTGCTACTACAGATGGCAACCCTTCACAGACAGCTTACTCTACAAAGACCAAGCTGACGGAGGTGTAAAGACAATTTGCTCACAGGGATCAATAAAGTATTATTATTATTTTCCTATTGCTCAGGGCTTTGGGTTTTATGATCCTTGAACTAGGTTACATATTTTGTGCATTTGGTCGAGAACATAAATCATAAACCATTAATAAATATAATCATGAATTACACCTTTGTGAAGCTCACATCATACCATCTTTTTAGGCTGGTTCATAGAGATACAGAATCAGTTTTAATGTGTCTTTGTCGTACTTAGCAACTATCCCATCATGTGTCAATCTAGCACTTTTGTTGAGCTTTGACTCGCCACCTGCTCCTTTCTGACACAGGCTGAGTGTATTTGGCAGGTGCTGTTATGTTTTTTGAGATTGAATCCCTTGACTTAAGGAATTATTTTTGTAACCAATACACCTGCAGGTCAGCTGCAGACTGGCGTCTTTTATACCCTTACTTTGAAAAGTGTCAGCCGTAGTTCTGACTGACAAACCTCTCTGGCATTCAACCAAATATGAGTCACCATTGCAGGTGTGTTTGCAAGAGTGATTTAGCTATTTCAAAGTTCATCCACTCCCAGTTAGTCTCACTCAAAAACTTTTTTTAAGTCATTCAGATTTAAATTTGTATATATTTCATGACACATTTTGAACTTATGTTATACGACCTCCATTACCGCCAGATAGGCTAATTTTAAGGTTGTACGGCCATGGAACTTAATTCCTTTGATTTCTTGGACAGAAATTATAACAAAAAATATGGGGCATTATTAAATAATTTGAATTATAACTATATTACGAATAAAAAAATCATTATCAAAGAGTATTAAAGAGATATACAATAGAAGCATCTTAGTTTACATCAAGTATAAAATTCAGTTAGGCTTTTCACCATTGTCCAGTATAATACGGTTGTGACATGTTCCAATACGGGATCGTCCCGTATTACAAAGGACAGGTGGCATCCTTCATTTCAGTTAAAGGTTATTGGATCAGTAAGAGTGAAAGAATATCAGTGGCCTTAGCGAGACCGTTGGGGATAATGTTTGGTTTCATATTTGATTTATGTCATGCACATGTATACATTGTGAAATACATAAAACGTGAGAATAAATTCTATGAGGTACTGCAAGTACACTAAGATTCCATCAAATGTACAATACTGTACATGAACAGGAATAGACCAAGACATAAAATATAACCATTTAAAATGGTCCATACCACAGACCAAAGTTTTCAGAACAATTCGCCGATAGTTCACACATAATCACACATTAAAATAAGCAAGGACATACGATGTGCTCTGGTCATATGACATCGAGTCACATGACGATGCCACGTGACGCAGCCCTTCCTGAAGTGACAGTGAAGCTGTTGACACTCAGCTTTTCAAAGCCTGGAAATATGAGTGAGGAGCATTACCTAGAGCTGTGCGAAAGCCCGGTCCAGTTTGAAAACGCTTCTGCCGTCAACAATGTGTTTTTCGATGAGGCAAACAAGCAGGTGCCCCGTGTGTGCCTGAAGAAGGCTCGAGTGTCTTTATTTTGTATTCATTTTCCTTGGTTTGCTGTTGGTGCAGCTATGACAAACTACATACAGTAACATAAAGTGGATTTGCTTTTTTTTTGCACGCAGTATATTTCTGAATGATTCATTTATTTGAAAGTATTTGTTTTATTATAATCGTTTTGACAAACGTCAAACTAGCGAAGGCAGTTAGTTAGCTAGCTAGCATGTTGTGTGCAGCTGACTGCCACCGAGAATACTTCTGTCCTTATGTCAGCTAGTTAGACATTGGCTAGCTTAATTAAATGAATTAAATATTGACAGTTTTCTTAAATGTATATATACTGGCTGCAGCGCTCTATGTGTGTATGATTGGCCGTGGTCACATTTTACTGCACTTAAAATGAGGACTGGCCATTAAATAGCATTTCTATTATTTTAAAGGTGTTTGCGGTCCGGTCAGGTGGTGCTACTGGTGTTGTGGTTAAAGGACCCGACGATAAAAATTCAATTGCATTCAGGTATGTGTGTGTGTGTGTGTGTGTGTGTGTGTGTGTGTGAGTGAGTGAGTGAGTGAGTAAAGACTACCGAGGGACCACCTAACAAACATTTAAAAAACGACGTTTTTTCTCTCTTTCCAGGATGGATGACAAAGGAGAAGTGAAGTGCATTAAGTTTTCTTTTGAAAACAAAATTTTAGCTGTCCAAAGAACATCCAAGTCTGTGGTGAGAATAAGCAGATTGTCTGTTGTCTCTGTGTGTTATAAGTATTTTTATATTATTACTATATGCTACCTAAAGTCATACAAAGGGTAAAAAGTAAGTGTTTCATTGCTTACTGTTCTTTAATATTCTTTTTTCAGGACTTTATTAATTTCATTCCAGAATTTCCTCACTTGGAATTCTCCCAGGAATGCAAGGTATGTTATCCATGCAGTCAAAATGTGCAGAACCACTGTGGATGTGCCCTTGATTGTAGAGTTTACTGCTATTCTCTCAAACTCCAGACAAAGAATTCTTGTCTGCTCGGATTCTGCTGGACCAACTGGAATGAAATCGTTTTCATCACTGACCAAGGGATTGAGTTTTATCAGGTAGGGTATTTAGATGTAATATCCAGATAACCATGTACGTTTTTGCTTGTGCACCGGTGATGCCCATTGTGCATCTTTCACTCATAGTTAATGGGAAGCTAAAGAATGTGATGGAGGGATTGCATTAGTCTGGGACTGGTGGTAGATCTCCATTCTGGAATTTATGAGAGACGTAGTTGGAAACTAAGGAGAGAGATGAGCATCTGTCATGTAAATGTGAACATCTGTGAGTCTTAGACCACAAAAATTATTTAATATGGTGTAGAGCCTCCTTTTGCAGCCAATGCAGCATCAATTCATCTTAGGAATGATAGATATAAGTCTTGCACGGTGGCCAGATTGTGAGCTATTCCTCTTCCAAAACAGTAGCCTGGTTACTATGTGATGCTAGTGGAGGAAAATGTTTCCTGACTCTGTCCTCCAAAACACCTCAAAGTGACTCAATAATATTTAGATTTGGTGGCTGTGAAAACGCTATTATGACCAGTGTTCATTGTCCAGCCCATGTGAAGGTGTGAGCAAGCTTGGGGGGTCATATTGCAGCACCGGAGAAGTCATTTGAATTAAACGCCTTGATTAAGGGTCCAACAGCAGCATCAATCTGCTGGCTGTGGGATTTAAACTAGGAAAATTATGGTTACTGGCACAGCCACACCCCACCTTTAGATGCCTAGAGGAACGTTTTTGGCACTAAATTCAGTTAACAAACCAGTAAACAGCTTGTTAATATGTGCCTAAAGATGAGCTTAACGAAAGGTGATGGATCCTGTCTCTCTCCTAAGGTGTTTCCTGACAAGCGTAGTCTGAAGCTTCTGAAGAGCCAAAGCATCAACGTGAACTGGTACATGTACTGCCCCGAGACCTCGGTCATCCTGCTGTCCACCACCGTGCAGGGCAATGTGCTGCAGCCATTCGCCTTCAAGGTGGGCGGGCCCACATCACAGGAAATGTTCTGGTCCTCAGTGGTCGAGTGCTCAGTCACGACCCACAATGCTGCTGGCTTCAGTGTCAATGAGCCCCTAGCAAGAAGTCCGTTGAGGAGTTTAGTATGAATGCTTGATAACTTTTCAGTTTTAAAGTTTGTTAGTTAAATAACGTCTTTTTATTTTTATTTATCTTTAAATTAATGGTAACAATTATTCTTTTGGTAATAGTAGGTGCATGTTGCAATGTTAGTTGATTTTACTGTTAATTATCATTGTCTGTTGGCACATTGCGATTCTCCTTCTGTTGTTTCCATCCAGAACGGGACGATGTCCAAAATGTCCAAATTTGAGATTGAACTGCCTGCGGTCCCCAAGCCCGCTAAGCTCAGCCTGTCAGAGCGAGATATTGCTGTGGCGACCATGTGAGTGACACGCCTGTTATGGGTCTGCACTGTTTTTACAGCTTTTTACCTCATGCCATAGTATGTTTGATTCAGTTGTGCACACTGGCAATTTATCTAATATAATTTATTAATTAACTTTATTTTTTTTTTGTAGAGTCATGTGTTGCATAACGAAGGGGATAAATGCGTCTTTAAATGATTTTCTTGTGTGAACATCATAGTGTCCTTGCACAAACCCAGATGATATAGCTTACAACACACCAAGGCTATATAGTACAGCCTAAATAACGATAAAATGTACAGTATCATAAATACACAAACAAGTAAGATGATACTTAATAACAATCTACTGCACATAATTGTATGTGCTATGCATTTATACGACGGCAGCACAGTAGGTTTTTTTTTTTTACACCAGCATCGCCACACACACGTGAGCAATGCTTGGCGCTGTGACATTACAATGGCTACAACGTCACTAGGTGATTAGGAATTTTTAAGCTCCATTATCTTATGAGATCACAGTTGTATATGCGGTCTGCTGTTCACCAAAAGGCCATTATGAGAAACACGACTGTATCATCAGTTTATTGTCAGTAAGGCTTTTCCTCTAGTTATTTCGTTAAAATTGTGAGTTGGTGGTTCATGTTACTGCTTAAATACATATTAATTGATTCTGTGATCTTGGGTTTTTCCCTTGTGCTTGTAGATATGGTCAGCTGTATGTGATGTATTTGAAGCATCACTCCAGAACGGCCAATAGTCCTGGTGCTGAAGTGGTCCTCTATCACCTCCCAAGGTCTGGGCTCTTCTTTTAACACTGATTAATAAGTCTGAGTTCGGTGCTTCTGCGAGGGAGAAAGTGCTGAAGAGTGTCTGTCTATCCAGGGAAGGCCCATGTAAGAAGACCCACACGCTGAAGCTGAACACAACAGGGAAGTTTGCCCTGAACGTGGTGGACAACTTGGTGGTTGTGCATCACCAAAGCTCTCAGGTGAGCAGGTGGTGTGACTGTGGACGGCTACAGCTGCAGATGTGGTCTGCTTTTATGTTGTAGGAATTCAGGACAATTTCTTAACAAAAACTGAGCCCTTAACATTTTTCTCGTTTTGTACATTGCATGCACACAATATGTTCTGTGACTGAGTGATTTCTTTTCCAGACGTCCTTCATATTTGATATTAAAATGAAGGATCCGGACAACACTCTGAACATTCATCAGCCTGTTCTTCCTCCTCGATCCATCCATCCCTACAAAATCCCTCTGACTGGTACATTTTGCTGTGACTCCACCTTCAACATGTCAAATACAGTGCGACCCTGTGACAGTGGTTTACTTCCATTCTGTCCTCTTCCTCCAGGTCCAGTTGCTGTGGCCGCCCAGGCCCCAGTGTCCTGTGAACTTTGTATCTTTTCTTAATAACAGTGTGGTAGATATGAAAAATTTGCTGCTCCGCATCTGTTATCAGAATGTTGCCAGTTAATCGGCAGAGTAGTTGCATCACTGTTCTAACCCTAAAAATGTTTAGTGAAGCTGAATAAATGGCTCATCTGCGCTATGACCATCACCTGTGTGTGTGTGTGTGTGTGTGTGTGTGTGTGTGTGAGTGTGTGTGTGTGTGTGTGTGAGTGTGTGTCAAAGGAGAGCAAGATGGGATGTGCGAAAACTAAAGAATGCCTGTGCACCTGTAGTCGTAATTATACAAATGGCAATAAAGTATCATTTAATTCTTATTATGGTTTAGGTATCCCCAAAATAATGTGATCTATAATAAATATAATTATGGAACTGTAGTAATTAACACATTGCTTGCTGTTAGTACTGTATCATGTTGTTATTCTTCAGAATTGCTATTCATTGTTAATTGTGATTTTGTAGGAGTCACGATAGTGTACCTGTAATGTATAGGTCATGCCATTTTAATTTAACAAATATCCAAAAAAAGTTCCCCCACAGTCCAAAGACATGCTGGGGCTAACTGGAGTTAATAAATTGCCCGTAGGTGTGAATGTGTGAGTGAATGGTAACAGTGTGTGAGTGTGCCCAGCGATGGGCTGGCCCCCTGTCCAGGGTTGTTTCCTGTCTCGTGCCCATTACTTCCGGGATAGGCTCCGGACCCCCCGTGACCCAATAGGATAAAGCGGGTTGGAAAATGAATGAATGAATGAAATATACCATGCAAATGACATACCTTCCAAAGCCCGGAAATTATTTTATTTTAAAAATGTGAGGTTGGTCGTTCCCATGTTCACCTTGACTTTCAGACTCTTCAACTTGGAGTGTCTTTCAGCCAGACATTATCATAAGTGCCAGTGAAGGTAATATCATGAAATAATATGGAAACGGCATCCCCTGCATTGTCTAACTCTGTATTCCGTAAACCCATATCTGCTGTTGATGCCATGTCTGGTTGTGTTTGTTTGTCATGGGGGGGGGGATCAGGGTATCTGTGGCATCTACAGGTGAAGCTCCAGCCTGTGGTGAACCTTCTGCAGGACAAGGGCAAGCTGATGGACTTTCTGTTACGGAGGAGGGACTGCAAGATGGTCATCCTGTCTGTCTGCTCCCAGAGTAGGTTTTTTTTTTTTAATCCTTTCAATTATTTTTTTTAATTAACTAGACAATGTGACTATAATCTCCCAAGAATTAGTCTTTAATCCTTATTAGTAGTATTTTGTTTGAGCCATTCTGTGCACTAAGTATGGTTACATGCTGTGGAATTCAAAGTCTGGTCGTCATGCTGAACTTCCTGAGGAATACAGTAATGCTGTTGTGAACCTGCTCTTTTTTTACCGTGAAGAGTCTGTAGTCATGTGTCTGTCTCGGGACAGTGCTCATCAAAGGAGACAAGGGCAATCTGCCTGTGGTGGCCACGGTCTTTGACAAACTCAATCAGGTCTATAAGGAGTATCTGGAGGCAGAGCAAAGTTATACCACGGTGAGTCCACTCTTTTATATAAATAAACCTGGAGCCTATCCCAGCAAGGACGGGCCTGGGTGCCAGTCCATCACTGTGCACATGCAATAACACACACAGTCAACATCTCAGAGAAATCACATGTGAACATGGGGGGGGGGCGGAGAACGTGTAAGCTCCACATGCAAAGCGGGGGGTTAGGGTCGAGTCCCAGCCTGCTATTGTGAGGCCGCAGTGAGCAAACTGAGCTTCTCTGCCACCCCTGGTTATGGTATTTAGTTTTGTATGTTTGAATTCAGTTTGGTATGTTTTCTACCTTTTTTCCAGTACAAATATCATAACCCATAATCCACTGGACTGTTGTCCAATGCTGGGTGTGTGGCAGGCTATGCAGGCACCATACTGTAGGGCACCGGACAGGGGTACACCCTGAATGGGATGCCAGTCAATCACAGACAAATACGACAGATAGGTGCTCTCTCCTTGCAGATCTGCTGATGAGATTTCTGGCTTGTACTTCATTGTATCATGTTTCCTGATGTATCTTCAGGCTGTGGAGTCTGGTGCAAGTCGGGCCAGCACTGTTCACAAGAGGCCAATTCGCACGCAGGCCGTCATCGACCAGTCGGATATGTACACACATGTGCTGTCCACGTTCACAGAGCGCAAGGTATCGTATCTGGGTCGCTGGACTCACAAAGGTTGCAGGAGTCTGAGTGGCTCAGCGGGTTCGGCTGCTGTACCGCTCGTCGGAAAGTTGATGGTTCAGATCCGAGGACTGTTGGGCCCCTGAGCTTTTTTTTTTTTTTTTTTGGATAAAAGCATCTGTTATTAAAAAACATACCTACAAGGCTAATGCCACGTTTCCATGTACTCTACCACTGTTTGGGGAAGCCATTGTTGTTCCTTAGCTGTAGGGTGAGAGTGAAATAATACTGGTTGGCAGTAAAGGGGAATTAAGTAGAAGGTTCTGTGTAGAAGGTTTATTTTGTCAGGGATCGTGTTTGTTTTTTTCAGATTTTATTTTGTCTGTCAAAAGAGGCAAAATAAGATGAATAAGGCTGTATTAGCTAATTAGTGGTTTAATTAATTAGTGGTTAATTGGTCAGATTATTTTGGTCTCGGTAAGGCCTTTCAAAATTAGCATGTGAATGCATGTAAAACAGTATCATTTAATTTGAGTTTTCACAATTAATTGACTTTATTAAAAAGCATTGATTATTCAGTAAGGGCGGAAGGAAGACGGCACCTAGAGGATGAGAATTCAAATAAAGAGCGAAAGCATCATATGCGTGTAAGCACTTCACATTAAAAGCAAATGAAAATGCAGTCATCTGTCAGTGTCGCAAAGCAGAACTTTAATATCAGCGGAGCAATACTGCAATGCAAATACATCTTAAAAGAAGACATTCAGGTTTAACGGACTTGCCTAATGATGTGAGATTAGCCATAACGTGCTTTCACACCGCCGGAATTTTTTTTCTGGAAGCAGAAACTTTTCCTGGAACCAGGGACTTCTGTTTTGTTCACACCACAGGATCTCGACTTGATTGTAGGCCCTCAGAGGGAGTTCCAGAACCCTTTTTTAGTACCTTTTCCAGATCTGGTACTTCTCTTTCAAACACAATCTACAGCGATTTCTTGCTGATTAGTTGACGACAAGCACCAGAATTAACGTGTAAGTTACATGGAAGTGCAAAAAGAGATATAGATGAACTATTTTCTGTCTTGTTAACATTCTTGAAGACTTGAATGGCCGCCAGCAACTCAACATATGAACTGCCTTCACAAGGCACACTTGTGTTTAGGGTATGTGTCATAGCCGTGTTGAGAAACAGGTAATGTGAGTAACAGCTGTTACCTTGAGTGGAGATCACTGGGCATCAGTAAGCAGCCACAGTGACCTGGGTGTGGCAGCACATATTACTGATGACTGCTGGCATCTGCATGCAGTTGCATCATCCAGTGATGCGAACGGAGGAAATGCACTCTGCCGAATCCCATGCTAAGAGTAGGGAGACTAATCATAAAATCACTCTTGAAGGAACAGGTAGCACCCATAGTATGATTACTAGAGCGAGAAATATAGCCTGTGTACCACACGTTGTGCAGAGAGCAGTCTCAGAGTATGACAGTGTGTGAGAACTTTTTACCATGTGCCGGAAATTTACAACACAGTCCCAATGATAATATGGCAGAGCTTTAAGTGTGTGTGTGTGTGTGTGTGTGTGTGTGTGTGTGTGTGTGTGTGAGTGAGTGTGTGAGTGTGTGAGTGAGTGAGTGAGTGGAAAAAAATGGTTTGTTTGATTGCTCCAGTTTTCTTGTAGTGTTTAGGCAATTTTGTTCAACCAGCAGAGGGCAGCCAAGGCCTGAACAACATCTTATTCGTTCACATTACGTTTAAAGTGTAGAGTCATAAAAGGATAATTGATCTATTTTGCAAGTATCAAATTACACTCAAACTGGTACATTCATTAAAGAAAAGTAATATGAAGGTTTTCAGTTCTTTATAGTAATAACACATTCTATGCTGTGATCAGGCAAAGCTTGCATTCAGTACTGCTATTAGTGGTTTGTATACATTTTGAAGACAGTGTGGTCCCTTAGGATTAGGATCAGAACCAAGAAGCAGAGACAGTTTGACTGCTTAAGCCAAGGAATGGCCTGCAGTGAGATCCAGCCACCCTCTGACTCGATGTGGCCTGAGATTCCTGCTCTAAGCGCTTAACCGGTTTTTGCAGCTTGGTGGATCACACTGGAGATTCATCAGTTGTTGATTTTAAGTCCGGATGCCATAAACAATTAACAGAAAGTGTATTCTTTAGCAGATTGTTATACTCCAGACAATATAAAGTTATTCCCTTTGCCTTTTGATATTACCTTATAGGTTAATCAACGTAACACTCATTAATTACGCATTAAAGTTCCTCTAGGCACCAAGTTGCAAGTACAGTTAGAGAATCGCTACTCCCCATGCTAGGCCAGGTACTGAAGTAGTATATATTAACACTCTCTCTCCACCAGGATTCATCCCACAAATTTGTCATTGCGGTGCTGATGGAGTACATACGCTCTCTGAACCAGTTCCAGATTACTGTGCAGGTACTTCTATGACCACTCTTGTCATAACCAAAGAAAGCAAGTTTATTTTGAAGTTTAATGTCCCTCAAGTAGATTTCAACCAAGCTAATGATGAAACACTGGTCTCAGCTTCAGAACATTGCTGTTATGAGATGCCTTTAATTTTCTGAGCATGTTAATTTCTCTTACAGCACTACCTGTATGAGCTGGTCATCAAAACTTTGGTCCAGCACAACCTCTTCTACATGCTTCACCAGTTCCTCCAGTACCATGTTCTCAGCGATTCCAAGCCCCTGGTGAGCATGACCAGCAACGGTTAAATCTGAATCATACATAAAATAGAACATGTGAAAAAGATGTTTATACAGCCAAAATGCACGACTGAGTTTTCTGAGCTATACCCCAAGTCATTGTAGAGGATGCCAATGTTAATAACAAAATTATAATGCCAAGAAAAACAATGGACTCGCTTATTCTTATGAAGCGATTCTGTGTCTTCCTCCTTCCTGCCAGGCCTGCCTTCTGCTCTCACTGGAGAGCACGTACCCCCCTGCTCACCAGCTGTCCCTGGACATGCTGAAGGTACCCCACTGTCTCCCTCTGTATTGCGTGAGACGTGTCTTTTGTTAACTATACTATATGCTGCTGTTTATGGCAAAACTTGTCTGGGCAGACCTGAGGGCCATAAACTAGGTTCAAGCTCGCATTAGATAAATAACCCAAAATATTCAACTGTCTCGCAAAGCTGCTGTGCAGCAGGGGTCATGTTAAGTGATCTATAATCACAGCTGTCACCTGGAGTCCCGACTGAAGCAAACACAACTACAGAATTGCTGGTTAACGGTTTGTTTGAAGCGAAAAGGTGCTCATGGTTACCCTAGTTTTCTGTCACGGATAGTTTTTTGTTGCTAAATACTTGCTCATTGGCCCAAATATGGGCGGTGCCTGTTTGTCAACAGCGGCTCTCCACAGCCAATGATGAGATAGTGGAGGTGCTGCTGTCCAAGCAGCAGGTTCTGGGGGCATTGCGTTTTGTCAGGAGCGTAGGTGGACATGACAACATCTCTGCCCGCAAGTTCCTCGACGCCGCCCGCCAGACCAAAGACCAGATGCTCTTCTACACCATCTTCCGCTTCTTTGAGCAGAGGAACCAGCGGCTACGAGGAAGCCCCAGCTTCACTCCAGGTAATCTCAGCAAGGTGGTCAAGGAGAACATTGTAGGTCTTATAAAATGTCGATTTCGACTTTCACAGATAACTCTTTCAGGATTTTGTATTTATTACCAGAACTGTTGCTTCGTATAAACTCTACATGTCACTGAATATTGAACACCTCTTTTTTCTGACAGGCGAACACTGTGAGGAACATGTAGCATTCTTCAAGCAATTGTTTGGAGAGCAAGCGCTAATGAAACCTGTAACAGTTTAAGTAGCTAATATGGTAGAACTGCTGACTGTACATAATGTTTATGTACGGAACTTATTTTTTTTATATGAATGCCATATGTGTATTGCCTCAGTTGATTTTGTGAAGGCATTGATGCAGTTTTGGCTGCTCTCTGAAATTACCAGGAGAACAATGCTAGAATAAAAGATTAGTTTGCGAAATCTCTATAGAACATACAAATCTAAAATGGAGTGAAATCCTCTGCGACAGCACAGTTTTTGAATGCTTGCATTTCTGCAATTGTGCGTGGTGAAAGTCTCAATAGGAAGCTATTGTGAGTGTATCTTTTGATGCTATACAAAGGATGAAAGTGTTAATGTAGATGGGAGTTTACCATAGCTACTCTTATTAGCATGGCTGTGGCCACGTACAGGTTGAGGATTGAATAACTCTGTCTTGCTACCTGCCATTGAAGTGCTCTGTTCCGTCTTTAATGTGGACCCTAGGTGGTGACAGAGGACAGTTTGTTTAAATATGTGTTCAATGAACGAGATGTTAACACACTTACGTGAAACTGGGTTTCCTTTTAACGTGTACGGTCTGTAAGTGCGATGGCTACACTCGCCGGTACCATGTGGAATAATGACGTTTCCCTGTGAAAACCGGTGCTGCATGGAATTATCAAAAAACACGAATTCCTAAATTGTAATTTACAGCTTCTCCAGCAAGAGTATATTTTTAATAAAGAGGGAACCATAAATCTGACATGTAAATTATTTTTTTGGAGCTGTTGGCTTAATGTGTGAATAAAGCTTGTCTCATAGGTGTAATTCTTTTATTACACAGCACTGACCATTTTAGCTTAAGATCATTGCACTTAAATATAATTACATAATAATTATGATTAAATTAGCATATTGTTCCAAAATTGTCCAAAAGGACAAAGGTGTTAAACACAGTCGTCCACCTGTGCCTTATTAGCAGTCCTGAATGACTGGGTCGTGTCCCCCACCCCCTCCCCAGAATCTGTGCCCAGAGGACAGTGCTCAAGCTTGCACACAGCTGTAGCCCTTTCTGTGATCCAACACCCATCTGTTTGCTCTGTTCTCCCTCAGTCTCATGCCAAACCAGATGTCTTTTGTTTTCATTTATGTCCACTGTTTTTTTAAATCCCACCCCTATTCTGATATCCAAATAAAGACTGCGCCTCCCATCCCTGTTTAATGTGGTTTTGTTAAGATCTGGTAGTCTTAAGAATTAAATGACGGCACATGGTACAGAGGTTTACTGAACAGCCATAGCATTAAAACCACTACCAGGTGACAGGAATAATATTTGCAAGTGATTGCTCTAAGACTACACAGGAAGTACAGCTTCCCCACAAAAATTCCAAAAGAAATGTGTCAATGCAAACTCATTTTATTTTGTGATTAAAAGTGTGATCTATCTTATCTCTGAACCATGATGCCGATCATTTCGTGGAAGCTGCTTTCGACAACATATTTGTTAATCTCTTTCGAAATAGAATAATTACAGCTCATCGACACCTCCTCTGTATGTATCTGGAAGATTCCAGTATGCTTTTTCAAAATGGAGAGTAGGTGAAAGCTTATTGGTGAAAATGCTTCAATTAACTCGAAGCCATTGAGAGTTGCGTCTCTGATTAATCTGGCTGCCATGCCATCACGTGATTCATGAAGCCTTTAATAGTTCCAAACAAACCTTGCTGTTAAGTATTCGTATGGGACAGTCAACATCAAATGTGTTATTAAATGGTAAATGTAAAACCATTTGTGTGTTCTAAGTGCCTTTACTGCATAATATGCTAATGTCAGTTTGGAATGTAGAGGGGCAGAGTGACGACTTAAACAGTTTTACTTGTGAAGGGAAAGGGTTTGTTCATGTTAGAATACATTACTCAACGCAAGATTATTAGTAGTCAGATTTATTTATTTTAGTATTTTTATAATTTGTGAATGTTCATTTTAAAACAACATGCAGAACAGTTATTTCCAATCGTACCTCTTGAGACACTAAGAAATGCAAGTGCGAGGAAGGAACAGAATGTGGAAATGCCTTGAAAAAGTCTGCTACATGTTCAGATGTTACGTTAAAATAGTTACAGTAAAGAAAATGAGAATGTTAAAATAGTTATGGTGCGGAAAATGTGGTGCGGAGGGCTTGTGCACGTGAACAGGAACCTCGCAATCATTCCCAACAACATGAAACAGCAGAAATTTTAACTAAGGAGTAAAAATCATATTTTAAACTGGAAAGAAGCAGTGTTTGGACATTAACATCTTTGGCCCCAGCTCTAAACTGTTCACCCCCATAACTGAGGATTACTAATATAAAATGTTTTTGGCCCTATATCACACATCAGCTATGCTATCGGGTTTATAGGATTTGGCTGCATTAACTTAGCAAACATAGAAATTACTACCCTACATGACTTACCTGGGATCTGTATCATGAAGCTGGATTCCTCGTTTTGCCAGATAACCCCGGGGATACGTAATGGTAACTCCGGCTTTTCGACAAGGCTGGTTTACTTCTTAACAGGATACATCATGACGGTGACACATGCAGCAGAACAAAGCTTTTATGGCCACTGATCTCAAGCAGTGCTTGGACCAATCAAAGAGAAAAGGCGGTACAGTATATTACCTGACATAACAGATAAGTTATGACTTATACAGGGCGTCCCCTAGCTCCATAACACATGCCTTAAAAAAAATCCCCATCCACACAAACATTGTCTTCTAAAATACTTCCGTCCACATGAAACCGCTAAAATGCGCTGTCAAGAGCATGCGGCATTATAACGGTAACCATACTGCCATGGTAGCCAATCAGAAGCCTAATTGCCAGTCTCGCTAAGTTGAAAACCATGGCGCACATTCCGACGCCTGTGTTGATCAATATAATGCGAGAGTGACTCAACATTTATCT
>JAODKF010000001.1:26644319-26654489 GCA_026779585.1 Mormyrus proboscirostris
CCCCCCCCCCCCCCCCCCCCCCCCCCCCCCCCCCCCCCCCCCCCCCCCCCCCCCCCCCCCCTCTGTGTTTGACCTGTGTGATACTGTTTGTTGGTCCTAGTGTGTTTTGTCATACTGTTGCCGCTGGTATTTCTACTGGGTTGTCTTAATTGTATTAAGCTCTCAGGTAGGAGAACTTTGTCACACTTAGCACACAGCTATATGTTCCAGGGATAGACCCTGTAGGAAAAGGGAGCCTTTGTTTTCGGGGGGGGGTTGGGCCTGTGCTTTGGTTGGCTAGTAGTTCACCTACTAGTAGTGGTAGTAGTAGGTCTGTATCTTTTCTTTCTAAGTTTGTTTTGGAAATAGGTTAGTTAGTGGTTTATTTTGTTTCACTTAGCATTTGGGGTTCTGTTTGCTGTTTTGGCCACATCCCTTTTCTGATGTCTATGGGTCAAATAAATTATGAGACACTTTAAGCTGTGTGTTGAGGTCATCTTTTGGGTCTGGATGTCATGTGTCGAGGTTTAAGGTCGTAACATAAAACAAGAATCACTTTATTTTAACTATATCAAATAGCCTTTGCTGTACAAGTGCCATCACTGGGAATGTGGACTAGCAATGTGACTTATGGATGTGCAACCATCAGTGTGATTTTATATACATTTAACTTAGAAGTACATTTCTAATGAACAGCATTAAGAGAGCAAAACAGGCAATTTAGTCAAGATTATGAATAGTAACTGGAATCTTTTAATGAATTTTGACAGTAGTTTCATAGCAAATGTGTGACATAAGACATTAAACATGAAATACTGTTTATGTCACTTCACCATAACATTGTACTGTCATCAGGTTATGGCAGTAAGCTGTCCTAACCTACTATGACATGTTTATAATAACGAAAGCATCATAAAAGGAGCCTTCAGTTGGCTTAACAACTGTACCAGATCTCTTTTAAACAACAAACAATCAACAGTAACACCAATGGCTAATGATACTTCTCCAAAAGTGAGAGAACATTTCAGAACAGAGAAAAAGTATAAAACAAAATTCACAGTGTTTACCAGGTTATAATATTCAAGTTTAAGGTCAAAAAAAAGACTTGCATTATTCTACTTCCAAAATGGAAAATAAAAACAATTCTAGCAAGTAATTCTATTTGTGTAATGCTATATGAAGTCTATGCAGAATATTATCCTTTTATACAGCTCTTAAAAGGAATCTATTACATGTAATATAAGAATATTACCAAACTCAATGTCCATCAGTCCACACATTTATGACTTTTCTAGACCAATCATCTAGTTGGTTAAGGGGGATGCATGCAGACCAACCAATGCCACAGCAACTATGTTACTCTTGGTGAGTTCCAAAGTGAGGCCAGGCCAGGCAAACATATTACCTTCCCTGTATGCATTTACATTGCTGTTGACCTTATATGTAGAACAGAAAGCAAAGAGAGAAGTCATTTGAAGAAAGCAATGTTATCAACCTTCAATGACATTATAACGCTACATTTTCAGCAGAAGACAAAAGGTACATAAGAACCTTTATAACGTTAAAAGGTTAAATGAAATGATGGGGCTAAATGTGAAGAAAACAGGTTGTGACCATGGAAACTGCAGTCAGGTGTAGTGTTGCTGGTGAAGGCCTATAGGTCATGACGACTATTGACTCTTTGAATCAAACATCAACAATAATCATGAAGAGCCTAGAGTAAAATCTTCAAAAGTACTGAAGTATCTCTAAGAACAAAGATTAGATTTGTTCAGAAGACACTATTTCTGGATGTGAAAGCTGGAAAATGAAGAAGCAAGGCAGCCTTTGAATTGTGGTTTGGGTGAAGACTTCTAAGAAAAAGCTTTGCACCGCAAGGAAAACAAACAAAAGTATTCTTCATGAAATTAAGCCCAGACTTTCACTTGAGAAGACCCAGTGCATTGGAAAAGATCATATTACTTGCAATAGTTGAAAACAGAAGAAGAAAAATACATCCAAGAAGAAGATGAATAAACTCAAAAATCTGAAGGCCTCAAGGAAACAGAAGGTTCTGAAGCAATTCAGTCTAATAGTCTCCATCCACATTGGTTCAATGACGTCTAATAATAATAATAATGGCTTTCGATCTCTGTTGAGTCAGATATGCCTAAGAAAAACTTCCAAAAGAAGCCATTTTTGTACTGAATTCTGTTTTGGCATTCAAAATCTGGTTTTATAAAATGAAGTTGACATCTCAAATCAACTACTTGAAGTTTCATTCTGATAATCATGGTAAAACCTGTCACATGTTGTCAAACTGTCTTTACTCCATGAAAATACATTCTACCGAGACAGGGCGGAAGTATAGAAAAGGTCAATGTTAGCTTAAAAACACATTTCATTACATTGAAATGGCATTTCCATGCTTAACCTAGATTAAGAAAGCAAAGTAACATAACCACAATTGAACATCAATTATTAAAGGTTAATTTCAAATGCAACCTTTGGGTAAAAAAAATGATTTTAAGCACTTTGAGACTGAGTGCTTTTTCCATTAAAATATTGTGCTACTGCATTCTAAGATTTGCTACTCTAACCTCATTTGAAATGAACATTAATTGACACTCAATCCTAATTGTTAAATTACATCTATATGAAGCAGTTTAACAAGGAAGAGCAAAAGCTAAATCACACGGAAAAACAGACGGAGATGGTTGATTCAGCTTTTTGAATAAAGTTAAACCCCAATACTATGACAGACCTTAGTATCCCAAAGCATAAAGAATCTTGACATTGAAATAAAAAATATACACAATCATCAATGGCCGTTTATACAAAAAACATAAATTAAAAGCATATTAAAGCGTACATGTTTGGCAGTATATCAATACATTCTGACATAAATACCATATGACAATAAGTAGCATTCTCTATATATTACACATCCTGGAATCCAACAAGGACGTCAACAATTCTCTTAAAGTCTTCTTTACTGTTTATCACTGTGTATATGCCCTCAAGGCCAAAACTGTAAAACTATAACTCTAAATCTAAACTATTTTTGCCATATGAGCATCACAGATCATCACAGATCATCACAGATTATCACAGATCTGTTTGTTCTTTCTTCCATTGACCCATATCCTTCTTATTCACATTTTAGACAAAAAAACCAACAAACAAGAGAAACTGGGATACATTTTTTTTTCTGAGAACATTTTAAAAAGGTTGATGGAATCATCAACATTAAAATAACAGTTATGCACTGGATCAATGCTGGATTTATACACAAGAAGCTCTTTTAGAAAAGGTGTCGATGGCTTGAAATGTACACTTGGCCCTGACACCTCCGGTGCTTCCAAACGAAACGTAACCATCGAAAAAGAGCTTTTAAGACACAATAACTATGAACTAAGTAACGGAAATGTCATTTAAAGGTCAGAGATGATTCCTGTGTGCAGCATTTTGGCGGTTTCTCCTCATCAGACAGTCACTGGAGCCTTCAAAGCAGACTTCTATGACATTAAGCAAAGACAAACACAAATGAAATCAACCTATAACACTTCCAAACACTTTCTGCTACACAAGCTGGAATCCCAAGAGTTTGGAAAAAAAGGAATATTTCCTGAAATGTTCATTCCTCTTAACTCCGCTAGTGGACCTCAGCCTGTACGGCAGTGGTCAAGCCCAAGTATTCAAAGTTCTCTGTAGCTGGCAGGAAGTGCCCATTAAGCTGAGACTTATCCGTGGGGGAGAAGTTCTGTTGATAGTCCGGGTTGTCCAGGCTAGTCTGATAGTCACCGAGACGAGGCCGGGTGAAGGTGGCCCTGGGGAGGGTGGGTTGTGCTGTGTTCAGGTACTCGGGTCCCTCAGATATGCTTTTGAAGGATTTAAGGTACTCAGCTTCTGTCTCCTCAACATCGCCCCCAATAGGAGAGGACAGACTGAGGCAGGGAGGCCCGGGATCTTGGTAGTTTGGATTCATAACGTCTGACAAAGCGGTTTCACTCTGGTTCACATATTCTAGAAAACAGGACAGAAACACTCAGGGTGTGTATTAATGGACGGATGGAGGAAACAGTAGCGATGAGCTCGTTTATTATTTAATGGTAGCATTGTTCTCAAACCGCCTTAGGTTTTACTCACTAGTACTCACTAATTAGTTACACCGAACTTGAAATCAATTCAGACAGCAGATCACAGACCTTAATTATAATGGAAAAGATCATTAAGATCATTAAAGATCAGCTCCTTCTGTTTGGGAAAACACTTCATGACTGTGTAATTCTCTACATTTAGAATATGTAAATAACACGGAAAATCTGCATCCTTTGAGTTTAGCTACAAGGGGATTTAAAGTTGGAAGAATTTACCTGGAATAAATTGCAGGTCCTTCTCAAAGGAGCCATCTGTGGGGTCCGTGATGTAACGGAGGATGAAATTGGGATATCCATTCTACGAAAAAAAAAAAATATATATAAAATAAACTATCAAATAAGCAATATTTATTTGCTCCAGTTTGCCTACATATGAGATAAATATGAAATCTCAACAATCTAACCCAAGACCATTGTCAGACATCTCTAGCAGAGGGCTTAGATGGATCTGAAAAATCAGGTCTCAAAATCTCACTTATTGACACATCTAGATCCATTTATCAGTCTCAAACTAATTACTTCCCATTGACTGGTATTCAAAATTTCAAACCTGTACTGATGCTGTTCTATCTGTTAATTTCTATTTTTTATATATATTTTGGATAAACTCTTCAGATAATAAAAATCCTTTGGATCTCTCGCTGCCCCTACAGCTTTGAAGAGTAACACTTTGTGTCGGTTACCATGGAGTTCAGAAGATGTGGCTGGGTGTGGGGAGTGCTGGGCCCACTGAAGAAACCGCGATATGGGACAAGGTACTCGTCAGCATCCACCACATCCTCCATGTCCTCACTGCTGATGAGCGTGCGGTACAACTTTGTGTCGGTGGGCGTTGGAAGGTTCATGCACTCATCCCCCTGCGGCAAAATCACAGTGCATAAAAAGCCAAAATAGCTTTGAATTAACATGCCAACTGCTTATTTAATGTCAGAGTTGGCGCCACAAAGGGGCCGGGGGGGCAGACCCCTGCAATCAATTAAATGTACCCCCCAAAGCAAATCTTTGGCTCAGATTTATACTGGCACCGATATTACTCAATGTGAGAATGACTTTGCCAAATTGACACCTATTATTATAAGATTGTTAAAGAAGATTTACAGTCCCTGTTGCGTATGGATTCATCCATTTAATGGAAAGATAATAAACACAAGATATACTTTACTGATATCAGGGAAATTCTTTAAATTGTCTCTTATGAATCATTCATTGTATGACGTTACTGGGGTTGAAAATGAATAAACCTTCTTTGATATCCAGAAATTAAATGAAGTAGTTAATTCTGCACTTGTAATTTGAAATCTTAATAACATGATTAAATTATTATGACAAGTAACAGTTTAACTTCTAATAAACAATTAAACATGGTTGGCTGAGCAGTTATGTGTTCTTTTCCCTCATTTAATAATTACGATGTGCAATGTTTTAACCTCCAATAAATGATCAAACTTGATTGGTTGCGCTGTTATTTAGTTATCCTTTTATCTAATTCAATAATTGCAATGTATAATAATAAACAAACGACTGGTTGAGCTATTATTTGCATGTTGTTTTATCTACATCAATAATTACGTTGTGCAATGTTTTAACCTCCAATAAACAAACCTGTTTGGTTGAGCTGTTATTTATGCGCTTTTACCTGAATCACGAGGTACCGCTGTGGGTCACGGGCCATCTTAGAGAACTCAGCCACCAGCTCCCGGAAACGGGGCCGGCTCTCTGCATCAATCATCCAGCCTGGCAGGAGCCCGGCCAGGAAACAAGGCAGTAAAGTCACCATTCACAGGAATGCATCATGGATCACATTGTATGGTAAATCATGCCTTACGGATCCCATTATACAGTACATCAGGTCTCATGAGAAAGCATCATGTGTCATATCGCAGAGCCAGACAGGCCTCAGGGGAGGACTGGGCTTCACGGACTTGACACCTTGCCATTCACCAAAGGAGTCATTTTTTTAGGCATGGCAGTTTTTAAGATACATAACATTTATCTGGGTAATCTGAATGTGAGAATGCTTTTGGGGATAGACAAAGAGACACTCACATAAGGTATTAAATTGCGTCTTTAGAAGTAAAAAAAAAAAAGGTTTACCTGTTATTTTCTGTATTGACAAAATCTAATAAACATTAAACTACTGTATTCTGATATTACTCCAGAAACTATGGAATTAAGGGAAATAAGGGAGGAAAATTTCCATTTAATTAATGTACAAGCAGCAATATGCATTGGATACAAGTCAGTGATTTGTCATTTTATTTTCTTTTTTAAAGGTGCATTCCTAAATGTCACAATTAACCAAGTTTCTGTGAGACATCAAGCACATTCAATGAAACTAAAATTTATGGTAGGAACTTTTGTTAGAAACATATTATATGAGAAATGAGCTTACTGGTCTGCTCCGTCAGTGTATCTGAAATCGACGAGCGCAAACATGCTAATTTTACTGTCTTTATATTGATCTGGCTGCAGTGACTGAGGCTTAATGTAAAAGCACCGGCGGACTCACATTTAACCATGATCATATAGACATCAATGGTGCAGATAGGCGGCTGTGGCAGGCGCTCGCCTTTCTCCAGGACCCCTGCGATCTCATTGGCTGGGATGCCGTCGTATGGCTTTGACCCAAAGGTCATCAGCTCCCAAACTGTCACACCTACCAAGGAGAACCAGAATCAGGCTGAGAGCAATTGTCTCAGGACCTTGAGCGTTGCTGTCTCAGGCCGTCAAAATAATTACAGTATGAGTGAAGAAAACAAGCATAAACGTAAAGGCTGTGCCAGGGCAGAATCAAAATCCCGGAGCTGTCCTGACAAGAGTATAGCATAGGATGATTTTATGCAATGATTGTGTAAGAACCAGCCTGAGGCTGGGAGGGGGGGCTTTTCATGTAAATTTTCCTACAAAAAGAAAATGCACAGAAGCCCATAAACACATTTTGTTGTCTTTTAAAAATTCAGTTGACTGAAGCTGTGAGATTTATGGTACATTTAAGCATTTACGGTTGAGTCCCTCTCAACCTTCCGAAAAACACAAAGCTGGGAGTTGCTAAGCTGCATGAGCATGTGCTAACTTCTCAGATGGTGCTTTTTACCAGGAAGCAGCTGATTCATCATATATCACACATACAGGTTAATAAACCCGTCTCAGCGTCTCCCTGGGAGCACTGAAGGTTTACGAGAAGAATAGAGCTCCTGTCTGCGGTTGGACTCTAACTAATTCATTCATGCTTGATAGACGGTAAGCACCTCTTGGGCTTTGGGAAAGCAGGAGGTTCATTGGACTGGGTGCGTGGGATACCCACATCTTATGGGGAAAATCATTACTGCTCTGAGCCCAGAAAACACGGAAGGGGACCTACAGTGGTGTACAGACTTGCTCTGTTACTCTTCAGAACTTTATGTTTTATCTCCAACCTTTATTGGTGGATTAAATATATGCAACTACTGCAACAAAGTCGACAGTCATATAGATGGTTTTGGACACAGGCTGCATAAGAACTATCAATTTAATGTAAAAATTAAGTGCATTGTACATTGTCTCTGGTCGGATAAGTTTGTAATAATTAATTAATACTGGAGCTATACCTTAAATCTGTCACCAGCTGTGTTGTGTGACCAAGTCTGGAGAAATGTTTATATTTTTGTTCTGGACATGAAAACTACTTTCAGCTGAGTGATTTGTGCTGCTTTACTTTGATGGTTCAGATTGCTCTTGGAAAAGTAGATTTAAATCAGCATTAGGTTTTTTAATGGTATGTTTCAGAGCTTGATCAATCACATTACACCTACCAAAATAATGGTCACATTTTGAGGATGAAACTTTGCAGTACTTACCATAACTCCACACATCACTCTGATGAGTGTAGGTCCTGTGCAAAATAGACTCCAAGGCCATCCACTTGATTGGTACCTAATGACAAAGGCTCTTAAAGTTCTGATCTCATACTATTTGACTTTTATTAAATGTCAGTGATCATGTTATTATTAAAGTGATAACATTCTGACCAGCTGTTTTGTTGAATATTTTCTGTAAAAGCAATATACAATATATGGCTCACTTCAACTCATGAAAGATACAAATGAGGAAGAACAACCGGTGTCTGTGATTGGAAGGTCATTGGTTCAAATCCCTTAGCCAATGTCACTTGTTGGTCCGTGAGCAAGGCCCTTAACCCCAGCTACTTCAGGGACTGGCTGACTCTGCCTTCTAATCCTGGCTTGTCAGTAACTTCTACAACTGTCTATTACATAAGAGGATCTGGTGCCACAAATAAGTAAAACTTACCTTCCCACCATCAGCGTGGTACTCCTTCTCATCGGCGTTGAGTAGCTTGGCCAGGCCAAAGTCAGTGATCTTGACGTGCTGGGGGGTCTTCACCAAGACATTCCTGGCTGCCAGGTCACGATGGACCAGGTGACGCTCCTCTAGGTAGCACATGCCCTGAGAACAGAAGAATCAGCTGCACATTTAAGCCATCAAGTCCACAGAATGGCAAAACTGGCATTTCATTTCAAAGTATACTGTAAAGTACTACCTCATTTAAACATACATTATACAGACAAAAGTATTGGGTCACACCTCTTAATCACTGGTATTTCATTCAGACCCATTAACAGAGGCGAATAAAACCAAGCACCTAGCCATGCAGTCAGGTTTACAGAAATGTGTGAATTGTTCTGAAGAGCTCAGTGAATTCAAGCATGGTGCTGTTATAGGATACCACCTTTGCAATCAGTCAGTTGTGAAATTTCTTCCCTGCTAGATAATCCACAGTCTACTCTAAGTGGTATTGCTGTAAAGTGGAAATGTCTAAGAAAAACAGAAACTCAGCCATGAAGTGTCAGACCACGTAAAGTAACAGAGCGGGGTCGCCGAGTGCTGAGGGGCATACTGTAAGGTGTAAAAGTTGCTAATGATCTGTTGACTCAACAACTACAGAGTTCCAAACTTCCTCTGTCATTAACCCCAGCACAAAAACTGTGAACAGGGAGCTTCATGGAATGGGTTTCCATGGCTGGGCTATGTTTTAGAGCAGGGTTGGCCAACCTTATCAACAAAAAACTGTGTATGCAGGTTTTTGGGATAGCCTGTAGGTCAGCTGTTGAAACCCAGGTGTGAGGACTCTTCAGCCAATCAGTTCTCTAATTAGTAATCTAATTAGGGAGTTGCAGCGAAAACCCGCATATTGTACACAGTGGCTCTATGCGGATAAGGTTGGCCACCCCTGTTTTAGAGAGTGAATCTTTTTCTAAAAAAATACATAAAGAATAAAGGAATTCCTTTTTCTTTGAATACTTTAGTCTCTATAAAGCCATAAGATTTGTATCTACAGAGAGCACAGAGGAAGGCGGTCTGCTAAACACACTCCGTCACAGATCTCCTCACCGCGATGCCCAGGGTCAGGCCTCACCTTGGCGATCTGCACACACCAGTTGAGCAAGTACTGGGAGCCCACGTTGTCCTTGTTCTCCTTGATGTAATCCAGCAGACAGCCGTAAGGCATCAGCTGCGTGATGAGCTGCACAGTGGAGGTCAGGCAGATGCCCAGCAGGCGACAGACGTAGGGGCTGTCCACACTGGCCATCACGTAGGCCTCCTGGAGCAAGGCATGATGGGAACACAGCTATGTACCAAACATGAGCTAACCTAATAATAACAATGAAAGATGACATCTTCTTCTTGCATTTCAAGTAATTCTAAAACCTCTAGTGGTAAAGATAAAATTTTATATGTAGCTGCTGTACTGACACAAGGCAGGGGATACTGCACATGGGGACACCCTACATGGGATGCCAGTCCATCGCAGGACACAAGGCAGGGGACACCGCACATGGGATGCCAGTCCATCGCAGGGCACAAGACAGGGGACACCGCACATGAGATGCCAGTCCATCGCAGGACACAAGGCAGGGGACACCGCACATGGGATGCCAGTCCATCGCAGGGCACAAGACAGGGGACACCGCACATGAGATGCCAGTCCATCGCAGGACACAAGGCAGGGGACACCGCACATGGGATGCCAGTCCATCGCAGGGCACAAGACAGG
>JAODKF010000001.1:26654520-26671468 GCA_026779585.1 Mormyrus proboscirostris
CCATCGCAGGGCACAAGACAGGGGACACCGCGCATGGGATGCCAGTCCATCGCAGGACACAAGGCAGGGGACACCGCACATGGGATGCCAGTTCATCGCAGGGCACAAGACAGGGGACACCGCGCATGGGATGCCAGTCCATCGCAGGGCACAAGACAGGGGACACCGCGCATGGGATGCCAGTCCATCGCAGGACACAAGGCAGGGGACACCGCGCATGGGATGCCAGTCCATCGCAGGACACAAGGCAGGGGACACTGCGCATGGGATGCCAGTCCATCGCAGGCCATACACACTACGGGCAATTTCCTTGGGTGTGAAGCAATGGTGATGCCACGGTGTCACCCTGCATAACACACTCTACGGTCAAAGTAACATTTTTAACAGTATCTACCTTCAGTTTCATTCTAAACATTTCTAAGGCTGGATGAGGTGCTGGCACCACATTATGGGTAGTTTAGGAGCACCGACTCATAAAACTGCATATTGTTGGATATTGGAGAACACCCAGTCAAACATGGGGAGGGCATGCAGGGAGACCTCCGCACTCAGAGAGCAGGGGCTGGTCCCAGATCCTCCAGCCCTCCAGTGTCACTCAAAACAGCCCAACAGAGGACTCACATCCAGGATCTCCTTATTGGCTTTGGGGGTTGTGGCCTCTCTCAGCACCTTGATGGCCACTGGTATCTTCACATCCTCTCCTTCTGGAACCCACAATCCCTGGAAGAAACATTTCATTAACATAATTTCCTACTATATAATCTTAATTTTTAGCATTTTTATAGTAAAGCAATTCCCCGCATGAAAAATGTACAAATATTATATCTGTGCAGTTTTTCACGAATTTCACTGTATAAAGGAGTTTTACTTTTAATGTGTTTCTGTTATAAAATATCATGCCATGCTACTTATCATAAGCATTCTTGTATTTAACTAGTAATAATGTGTTATCACCTTATAAACGGTCCCAAAGGCTCCAGAGCCAAGCACCTTGACCTTCCGGAATTCCGTCTCCTTCAGGATCCGGAGCAGCGCCTGGTTGGGAGCCTCTCCGCTCGGAGTCAGCGGCTCTACTAGCTGTCAGATTTGTACAGAAGCACATCAGCACTTTTGAAGAAACATTTCAACGTGACATTCCGACAGTCACAGCTCCCCCTCCATTGAAAGGCCCTGATTGGGCCTCTCCGCGTCACACTTATCTCACCTCTCTCTCCCACTGGACCCTTAACCTATCATCTCTGAATTGTTGGCCTGGGAGGACAGCCATTTAAGGACCCATGATTTGCGTCTCACCTCTCCCACTGACAGCTTAATCTATGGTTTCCAACTCGTCCCTGACTTTACCCTCTCAACTCTCTCTCTCTCATTAGACCTTTAACCTCTCATTTCTGACTTGTTGGCCAATCAGGACAGTTGTTGAAAGGCCTCAGGATCGGCGTCTCACCTCTCGCTCTTGCAGCAGCCGCCGCAGTGTCCTCTTCCTCACGATGTGTCGCCTCCGTAGCAGCACCAGGACAGCCAGGGAGAGGATGACGAAGGCCAGCAGCCCCCCCACCACGCTGGCGGCGATCAGGGGCAGCCGAGAGCCACTGCGTGCCCAGGAGACGTGCTCAGGTCACCGTTAGATCACCATATACACCAGCTCACACACGTGGCACTCACATCATATTTGCTGTGATAATGTCAGGCTCACTGCGATGGCGATTACTGCAAAAGCTACCAAAGACTTCCACATTTCCTAAACTACTTTTTTCATATGAAGTTACTTGTACTGCATACTTAACATCATTAAGGGACTTTTTTAATTATCTCATACTCAAATACTGGTCATGGTAGGTCCTGAATATCCAACACATTACTTCAATGTCAGAAAATTGGACATTTATTCCAGGTTAAGTGTATAAGTTCTTAATTTTCTCCCAGGTATGTGAACCTGTCTCGGTGGGAGGAACTGCAGGGACATGTTAACGTGATTCGAAGTATGTAATTTATAAAATCAACTGATAAAAATTAAACCGGGAGATTAAGAAACAAAAATGGTCTTAAAGACACTTTTACAGTATATATCAATGAGAGTATGCTTTTTAAAGTTTTAAGTGAATATATTTCTTGTGAACGAGCATCCTGTCCCAGCTGCACTCCAGCCTTGGTCAGCCATGGATCCACATGACCCTGACCAAGATCAATGGCTGGAAGATGGATATTTTTAGTTTGAATGCATGGTTCTGATCGTTCATCCTCACCTTTTGGTGTCACACCCTGCCAAACCCGGACCAGTGCATCTGCGAAACAGTTAAGAACGACATCAGTGGCATCATGGTTGACCCCAAAATGGCTGACATGTTGCGTGTGCAGGACTGAGGCTAACCCTTGAGTGCAGTTCTCATGGCATGACTGGCAGACCTTCATCTTATCGGCATACTTCCAGATGTAAGTGTCCCTCTCCCCCGGCACACCAGAAGGACACTTGGAGACGCAGTGGGAGCCATCTTTGAAATGAGCACACTCTAGGCATTTATCTGGGCCCTGGAGAGAGAGACCATCCCATCAGTAGGAAGAGACACACCTTGTGTAGTGTAATATGGAGGGACAGTAGGTGGTGTAGTGATTAAGATGGTCCCTTTCTCTATAAATTGAATATTTTTTTCTTCAAGTGAATTTGGTTAAAAGAAGCTATATAGCATGAAAATAACTATTATGCTATTACTAATAATGATTATATGAGTTAAGGCTAAGGATATGGAGAAGGACAACAGACCATTGCATGTCATACCATTACATGAACAGACCATTGCATGTCATACCATTGCATGAAGAGACCATTGCATGACATATGCTTCTGAGATCCAGGGGAAAAAGTTTTGCAATTCTAATTTAAAAAAAAAAAAATAAATAAATTGTGTGGGAATGGGAGAACGCACAGCCCACTTGTGTTATCATCATAAAGCTAGAGGGTCACATGATCACATTTCCTCCCGCGCTAAGAAGACCCACCAGTGCCTATACTTCCTCAGGAAGCACAGCCGGCTCCCTACTGTTTATTACTGTTTTTATTACTATTATATCACTATTTATTTTGTCTAGTATTGTCTGCATCCTGTACATATCATTTACTCATCTTTGGTGCTATGTGCATTTTGTATATATAATCATTTATTTAGGTTTCATCTACATTATACACTCCAATCTTTCTGTCTGGTTTATTGTATTGCTGTTTTTATTCTCATTTTTACTACTTGTCTTTTAGTTAAGCAGTTAGACAGTAGCAAAATGTATCTTGTTAAACTCCGAAGCATAATGAAACTAAGGTCAATTATATTCAATTTAATTCAACTGCCGTCTTTAACAAACAACAAAACTTACTATAGAGTATGAGAAATATGAGGAAAACACATAATGTCCTCTACAGGGACAAAAATGATCTGTTGCATATCAGTTAGACGGTGAGGTGCTTGTTGCCAGCACTTGGCTGGAACATACCGGGCCGTGGCATGTCTTTGTCCCGTTCTGAGGCTTGCACTCAGCGTCACACTGCAGGCATGTTGTGTTCTCCACATACTCACGCGGCTCCCTGTAAGTCAGGCGGTAACCACACTAAAAACTGCTCTTCCAGTATTTATCATGCAGAATAACATACTCCACATTACTGGGTAATACATGGACTTGCCTTGCTTGATGCCTGTAGCCATAAGAACACACAAATTTTATCCATGAACATGACTGGATTTTTTTGAGGGCAGGGGCTTAAAAATATATCTTACAGTTTATAATTACATTAGTCAAACTTCATAAATTGCAGGAGGAAGTCATTAAGAAATAACTAAATACAACTGCTGTAGCAGAAGATGATTTCAATCCATCAACCTCTGGGTTATGGGCCCAGCATACTTCGGCTGCACCACTCTGCCCCATGGAGAGTCACACGTGACATTACCCCTAACTTAGATTGCTGTACTATAATTCAAACAGATGCACCTTTTTCGTAGTGCTCTGTCTCCCTGGGTGTGAGAGACGGGCCTTCAGAGGTCGTCACAATGGACTGATATGTCAGTTAATGCGGAAACCCACTCACACAGGATTACAACCCAGGGAATGACCACAGAAGGGGCAGCCAGATGTCAGACTATATGTGGGATGAAATATTTCAGGCATTTGCTCAATAATTTCAATATTAGAATATTATTTTGCTGTGCACAAAGTGTTCTTTTATGGATTGGCTGCAGATGGCACTATTGGGGTGATTTTTTATTTTTTTTGTGTAACATTCAACAATTTTAGCTTTTTTAAAAATGCACTTAAGCTTAAACTTCCTGCTGTAACAAGGAAGGTTTTAAATATTCCTCTGAAATCACTATAGGTTTAGTATATTAATAATAAGATGCTTCTTGGAAATACAACCTCATGTCATAGACAAATGTTCAGATTCACTATTAGTTCAATGGAATAATCATTCGTTTTTTTTTTTTATTAAGGTCTGTTTTGGTTCTGAGTATTGCAATTCTCATTCATATAAGCATCAAAAATGTAAATTATGCTGTTCTTTGCAGCAGTGAATTGACCTGCCATGTACTGGGCTTGAGTCCAACTGGAACGTACGCTTAAACTGTGGCAGTATATGGCTGTTTTTGTAACATACCCTTGGAAATTCCCACAGGAGAACCACGAGGTAAGACAAAGACGTTGCAAGAACACAAAAATAGCCCAGAAAAATGGGGGATGGAGGGCATTCAGGAGACGCAAAGTGCAGCCAAACATCGTGAAGATGCCCCTACTTGCCTAGGTCAGTGAAAGCCCTACTTATGCTTATGACATCACCAGCATGGTGGCATCCATAATCACTGCTATGCTGCTGCAGCATGAGATTAACCAAGGCTTGGGTTTAGAGGAGACGCAAAAGTCATTACTCAGTCACAGTGGAATGGAAAAACTGTGTGTGTGTATGTGTGTGTGTGTGTGTGTGTGTTTGTGTGGAGGGAGGGAATCCCTTTATCCTTTGTTAGATGATGTCTGTCCTATTATAAGGTTTGAGCCATGAATCGGGATGGTAACAGGAATTCTAAATACTGCGGCTGTTCCTTCCTTGATGACAGACTATGTCTGTGCTGGAGCCTACTGGCCATCTGTACAAGGCTGATGGCAGTAGCGGAGCAATAGGCAGTGTAGCCAGTGCAGCTAGTGCAGCCAGTGCAGCCGCACTGGGCCCCTGAGAATGGAGGGCCCATGGAGGTTCGATGGGAGGATCAAGGAATGGTCAGGGGGATATTGATCCATTAGTTTAAATTAAATTACCAAAGCAGATTACAAAAAAACACATATATCCTTCACTTGTCTTGCTCAGAGTGTCCCATCTTTGTTTTTTATTTTTTCTATAACGAGGCTATAAACGTTCATGTTTCATAAATATGAACATTACATTTGCATTACAATCTAGCATTACGATACATATTATTCGGGTTGATCAATAAGCTTGAATGAGTGTAAAGTTCTACTCAACTGATCAAGCTAAACAAGATGACTACACGTTAAGATCTTCCACTGGGCTTGTCCATCCATCCAGCCATCCATACATCCTAGGGCATAGGAACTGGGGGGAAAAGGATCAGGCCAGGTACCCCCCAATACTTAATTTGACTTCATTCATCCTCCCAATAAACAGCCCTTTGCCTGACCCCCACCCCAATATCAGTCTCTCTCCTACGCCATTGCACCCATATTCTAATAGCTGACACTGATTTGGCTCACGAGGGGCCTAGAGCCCATCCCAGGCAGCACAGAGCAGACGGCAGGGGTTACAGCCTGGATGGAACGCCAGTCCATCACAGGACACATGCACATGCACCGCTATACACTATGGGCAAAGTAGGGACACCAATTAGCCTGACTTGCTGCAAGTTCTGCTGTCTCCGATTATGTTGGGTTACTGGGCATAGCTACAAGTCACTAAGGAAAACTTTTCCCAACTGGTTTTACTACCGCGGCTGTATAACACACACTCAACTCTAAGGAGTGAAGAATGCAAACCATTATAACGAAAGTTATAAGCAAGGAAGTTAAGTTTACAAGGCTTATAAATACCCCCCATGCCTCTGGTGTCTGCGTTAGTAATTATCTTACCTCCCATATTTCCATTTGTTCCAGACCTGAATATATATTTTTTTAGTCTATTGAAGGAGAACTTCTCAACTGCTCGCCTATGTGGATCACAGAAAAAAAATCTGCAGAGGTATAGTGTGAAAAATGCCTCAGTATGTGCTTCGGTCTCGAATTTCACCAGTCCCACCTTAAAAAAGACATAAAACCACAATACTTCTCTCTAATCTGAAGTTCTTTCTCTGGTTGTGTTTCAGTCATGATTATGGTAAAATCTTTTTCGAATGAAAGTCCGTTGCATATATACTATTTTAAATACTGAGTTACTCTCCGAAATGCATTTTCATTGAAAATTAAGTAAAACATAGAGCAAAAGTTTTAAGCCATTCTGTTGAGGAGAGACAGTTGACTAGGTATATTTGTGTTTATTAGTGACATTAGTGACTCTAGTTCTCAGCTACCTGTTATCTGGTATGATGCGTCAGTCCTGCATAGGTCTGTTAGCTTTGTGCTCCCAGCTGCTGGATGTGGTATTTACATTTGTCTCGTGTTGGCGTGACCTACGCCCTGTCCTCACTAACCCCGAAAATGGAAATATTGACAAAAAAACCTGTTCTTAGCTGACAAGTCACATGGTTTTGTTTTCCATACTTGCTGCAGAAATTCTGATAATTATATAACAATTAATTGATAAACAGAGCAATTTTTTGTCATTGTACTCTTGAAGCATGAATTAACGTGGTATCCCTGTATTAGTTTAAGGATTCATCTGCATCAGCAGTTTAAATATTTTTAGTGATTTCATTAATTACCGTAACTTTCATGAGTTATTTTGTGAATTTACATTGTGTTTTCCATTTTAACGGTATGTTGCTTACCATAATAACATTGACTGAACAAATATTGCATTGTGTTTTCGTGGATTATGCGTAATGTAACAGGTGCAAACGTGTACGTTTCCATTTTAAAAGCCTGTAAACTTTTGTTGGTACTTCATAGATGAACAAATGCAGTGAAAAACTGATTTGTCTCTGCACTAGTCCAGGTTATTAGGCAGTTCTGCATCTGTCAAATAATCACTTTGCTCTCAACATACTGTTCCCTGCCCTTTGCTTCCTTTTTCGCACATGCTACTCTTATGCTTGTTTATCATCTTACAGTAAGACATCTTGTAGTGTGTATCCTGAAAATTAGTTATTTCTATTATATTCTTTAGTTTTGCATATATTGTACTCTGATGTGTGCGTACTTCAACAGGTGGCTGCCCTGCGCGGCCAGCTTGCTCTCACCTACAGAGAACAAGTCGGGTGAGGCGTAAAGACAATTTCCCCAAAGGGATTAATTTTCCATTATTATTATTTATTACGGTGTTCTGAGTTCCGAGAATCACTCTTACCCTCAGTCACCAGTGCACAGTGTGAAATGATGCCCAGTCTTAAAAGACCAAACTATATTTTACTCCCTCTAAATAACACATGACCAGACAAGGACCCTGTCACTTTTCACTGTATTCATACTGGCAGAGCAATGGGGCATGAACACATTTACAAAAGCACTTCATAAAGCTAGAGTGCTGGCTTCAAGCCCAGTCTGTCAATGCAAGGTGCCGTCGTGTTTACCCGCCCGAAACGCGGCAGCATCTTTAAATCATATCACATTATATCAGTGTCCCAGCACTAAATGCCACCCCCCCTCCCAACCCCCCGGGAGCTGTGCCGGTTCCTTTTTCCTCTTCTGGGCCTGTTATTCTCACACAGCATGTTCTTCCCAGCACGCTTGAGCAAATATTGCCAATACTTTTCATGCCTTGTGCATCTCCCCCCTGCAAACTAAATGTTCCCAGTAAGAAATGAGCAGAGACAAACAAACAAAAAATAAGATTAAAATGCCAGCTCATCTCATGTTTGACGGAAAAGGTCCATCATAGGAACAAGTCGTGAATTGGTTTAAAATGAAAATGCAACCAAGTGCATCTTCCCCATACGATCCCTGCTAAATGTATCCTTTTTTGTGGTAATATAAGTAGTATTTAGCAGTATTACTTAAGTAGTGACTTGCCACTTACCCATGCAGAAGGTTACAGGTGCCCACACAGCGCCCCCTACGCATGAAGTGCAGGCAGCTGAAGCACATAGTGGGCCCCGGGCCCCAACATCCCTCCTCTGTGCACATGGTGTCACACGTGTTGTTGTGCAGCTCTGGGAGAAATCGCACAGAAATGTCCGTTTCTCAAGGGCTCTGTAAGTATCCGTAATGCATGGGGCGACAGGAATGTAGCTACTAATATCTTGTCACGCTACCATTGATTTAGCTGATATCAACTATCTTGTAATTTCTGTAGCTAGTTTCGTAAACAAAATCTGCAAGGCAGACTTACTACACACTGTGGAGTTTGCATTGCCCTCCACCTTAGACCTCTGCTTGTCTGATTTGAATAGCGTCCTCCACTGTTGACCATTGGTGTAGCACAGTTTGGGGTTGTTCCTGATGACCACGTCTCCATCACTGATCTCCGTCAGGGAGTGCAGACCGAGGTGGGTGATGGAAATGTTGAGTGCAGCAAAACTGACAGTACCTCTGGAGGAGACAGAAGACAGGAGTAAGAGCTCCTTTGAAAGAGCATTCATGAGCATGAGGATGGTATGAGTACCGACAGCAAACAAATATAGCATGCACAATGAGGCATTCTATATAGAATGACAGAAAAGTATTTCCTGTATTTGAAATTGTATGAAAATCATACATAATACATGTTAACATTGTTAGGTTCCAGAAACTGATTATGTGACTGTTAGTTGCACTGGGAATTGAGTTTAATCTTTTAAGAATCTGTTGCATTGGCATTTTTTTCTGTTTATGCAACCCATAAATTTTAAATTTAAAACAAGTGGTGCTGATTATAGCAAAAGTAAGCTTACAGCTGCTTGGTTCTTCCACGAATTATTTCCAAATTTTCAAATGGACTGAGGGAGATTAGATGTTCTGGCCAGGACTGAATCAGTAGAAATCCTTTAAAAAAGGAAGCGTAAGCACATTGGGAAGAGGACAAAGCATATTCTGCCATCTTCTACATCAGATAAAAGGCTTTGATCTTACACATAAATATAAAGGATGAACTCATTAGAAATCGTGTTTGTTTTACCGGAAATTTCTCTCACTGTCTTGAAGATATTGAGTTTGGAGGGATCCAGTTTCGGTGTTTTGGTGTAGGTGTCACTGAGGAAACACATTTTTACATATTTAAATGAGATAAATCAAAAGAACAGCTAGACTGTGTTTTTTCAGTCAAGCCATTAAAAAAAAAAATCTGCCAAGATTTATGTTTTGGTTTTGAAAATATAAAATAATCCAGGGAAAGGTTTCAATAACCTACCCATTAAATGTGGTTGAAATGATAGAAACATCTCCATTAATCTTGGTGCAGTTTCTGAAAGAGTCTATATTTGATGCGTTGATTGACAAAACTCCAGTTAGAGGTCCCATTCCCAGCCCGTTGCACACTGGGAACGAAGCACAGAAAACCAAAAATAATTCATAATGAAATGTTTTCTTAGGCAAATCACATATGTTTGCTATTCTGTATGGGCTGATTGTTTTTTCATTTTCTAGAATATAATGCAGACATTTTCATATAAAATTCGGAAAGTAAGATTTGAATAAGAACTAAGTACTGGTTAAAGAGATAACTGGAAAGCAGGGCTGGTTGAAGGCTATGATTCATGTCAGACGCAATAGTCCATTGGTTGATGGAGTCAGACACATCTGGTGGCATTTCTGGGTGTGAAAGTCGAGTGAAAATGTACTGAGCCCTTTCTTATGCATTTTTTTCAAAGTAGTTTCCTTTAATGCCAAACTATTATCCGAACCCCAAACTTATAACCCAGAAATTCCAAATTCTAACCATACAACACTAAACCCTTACCATACACCCCAAACCCTACAATGCCAGCCCCTACACCCAACCCAGTGTCTACAATGCCAAACAGTAACCCTGACACCAAATCTCAGCAGCCTTCTTTTTTACTCAAACAAAAAACTACATTTGTTTATTACAATATGATACTCCGGTGCCGGAGCATGCTGGGAATATTGTAAATAGCCTCTTGTTCGTATATTTATAAATACTTCTTGTATTCCCTATTGTCGCATGTGTCCTTGCCTGTGTCTTCCGTGAAACGTCTCTGATCCTAGCGTGTGTATAGTTACTGTGTAAACTACCCACCATGTGTGTGTGTTACGGTTCAACATCAGACCTTCGGGTGGTTCCCCATTATGTGAGGTTTGGGTGGTTGTTTGATGTCTGTGTTAGTCCTGTTAAGGGGTGGTAATTAAATAAAGGTGAAAATGAAAAAAAAAAAGCTTAATTATACTTGCCAGCAGACTGGTTATGACACGCGGTCAATTTGCTGGAAAAAAAGAGTCTCTCTGTGGAGACATGTCTACCCATTTAAGCGTTTCCAAGGATATATGTGTGTCTGACCCTCCTCCCCGATCTCATTTCATAGTTATTGCAATAAATATTGCGCAGGGGACCAAGTTAGCTGGATGGATCTTGCAGCCTACCTTTGGGACACGGCCCATCGCATTTCTTGCACTTTCGGACCCCATTCTCATCCGCCTCATACATGTCTGCGCTGCATGTTCGAACGCAGGCCCCATGATCAGTCACCACGTAGTTATCTGGGTAAAAACAGAGCGACACGTTCTGTGAGGGTCACATCACACCATAAGAGCGATGATCCATCTACATTAACTAAACTTCTATATGTCCTCCATACAATTTCCCTTTTATACTTAAAACAATTGCATTTGTGCACAAAATGTATTTACCCAATGACCCTGAGCCAGATGGATGAATGAATGGATGGATGGATGGACAGTATTTATCAGTACCTTATCAATAAGGTCCTGCAAAATGTAGCACAATAACATAAACACATAATTCTTTATTTTTGTATTATTTTTGGCCTCAAAAAATACAGCGGTACCATGGAACATGAACTTAATTCATTCCAGAAGGCTGGTTGAGTTGTGATTTGGTCACGTTTCAAGTCACATTTCCCCATAAGAAATAATGTAAATGAATTTAATCTGCTCCAGACTCCCAATTGACTGCCTGTTTAAACTTATCTACCTAATGAAAAAAAAGTATTAACAATCAATATAAAAGCAATACACACATACAAAAATAAACATGAAATAAATAAACATACTCCGCACAGAGAGCAGACACATGTGCACCATCTTCTAGTAATTTCCTTTTTAAGTTCTACAGTTACTTTCACTGCTTTCCCCTTCGATTTGCTGGTATCCCTGCTCACTTTCTTAGGGGCCGTGATCACTGTGTCACTGTGTACTGTCTGAGACACAGCTTTCACATGTTGAATTCGGTCACGAGGTACCACAAGACTGAGAGCGATTTATAGGCATATGCAACCCGGCAGGACCCTTTGCCCTTGTAGATACGTCTCGATCCAATCAGTTTAGCAGGTCTGTTTTCTTTTGTCGTGCTCTGAGTTTTCAGTTGAGTTGCGGCGAGATTTTTCTTGACTGAACCGTTCAAGGTCCGAACTGGTAGACTTCAACGTGTCTCAACCCGTACAAGTTTTACCAGGAATGGATGAGTTCCAAGATTTTGTTTGCGGTACAAGTGAAAAATAATTCCATAGATTCATAGATTCCGTAGATAAGTTGGTCGAGTTAAGAGGCGTTCGGGTTCCAAGGTACCACTGCAAATCAAAGCAAAACTGTAACCTGTCCTAACACACTATGGCATGAAGTTAGCTGAGACTCTCTTACGTGGACAGTCCTTAACACAGGTGGCCCCGAAGCTGTACTTCCTGTCCGGATTGACGACCAGCTGGTGAGTGTTAGGGTTATACAGCATGAGTGGGGGGCAAGTGTCCTTGCAGGTACTGTCATCCTGGAAGTCACGGCAGGCCTGAGGGGCACATCACAACAATTAAAAAAAAAAAAAAAAAAAAAAACGTTGAAAGATAAAATAACCGTGTATTGCTTACGTAAGAACATGAAGCATTTACAAACAAGAGGAGGCCAGTTGGTCCATCAAGTTCATGTGAGGAGAACTCGACTAATAGCTCAGGGTTGTTAGAATCTCATCTAGCACTGATTTAAAGGAACCCAAGGTTTTTGCTGGAATTATTATCATTATTGGCAACCCCTAGCTTTCATTCCCTAGACAGGGTAAGGGCTTTGAACTAAAACCCAGATGGTTTAAAGACTGAATCACAAAATGTGCCCCCTTAACCAAACCAAAGACTATCTATGATATGTACCCACTATTTATTGTGGGTAATTTGAGTGGGTAATTTTATCAAAAGCGATCATAGCAGGGTTATCCAGTCCCTGGAGCAATTGGAGTTAAGGGTCGTGCTCAAGGGCTCAACTGTAAAATCAGTCTGCTGACCATGGGATTTGAACTAGCAACCTTCTTATTGCAGCATCCTGACCTGCTGAATCCCACATAGTTCCCTGAGCTCAGTGTTTCTCAATGCAGTCCTCCCAGCTACCAACACACCTGCACCAGGTATTCAGTGTTCTTGATAGTTTGGTTAATTCTTGAATGTTTGGTTTGTTCTTGATGATTTGACTCAGGAGTGCTGGGAGCTAGGAGGGGGCAAAAATATAGACTGTCCAGCAGCCCCCTAATACTGGGTTGAAAACACTGCCGTATCTGACCGCTGGTGTTTAAAATGTGATGTTTCTCACCAGGCAGTCTGTCGGTCTGGGCCCAGTGCATCCTGCGGCACAGTGCTCGTTGCAGCAGTCGCTGGGCTTGGGGCCCTTACACCTCCGGGAGCACTGTTCCGCGCAGTTTAGCTTGGTGACTGCAAACACAGACGCTTCCTGGATTACTGTCAGCTACATCCTTACCATACTCATAATCTGCTCAATAATTACACACTCGTATACTCATGTGGATTATTACCTCAAAAAAATCTATCATTTCACTAATTACAAACCCAGAGTTCTTTTAGCTACAAATGTTTTTTTTGTGATATTACACAATGGCTACTTTGTCATAAATGGGTTTATTGAAACAGGAGTCGGCGATGATTGATGTGAGAAGTGATGTGTAATTACAGGTTTGACAGTTTTCTGGGCCTGGTGCCCAACAAGATCCATTGAAGCAGCCAGGGTCACACTTTTCACCTATCAAAAAGACGGAAACATTTTAAAAGACATCAGCTACTATGATAAAACTACCTATTTGTAATATAATACGGAAAAATCTGCCATTCAATAAACAATGGTAAAGTAAGATCAAAAATATGTCACAAAAGATGCTTCCATACCACTTTAACTTTTGCTATACTTCTGACTGACTTCTAAATCACTTTCAATTAATTCAGATATTTCGAATTCCCAGGACAGCCACTGCCGTTATGGTAATAAATAGGGTGGATCCTGTTTATGATACAAGAACTACATGGAGAAATGTCACAGACACCTTTCACGCAAGACAAAATGATAGCAGAACATGTCTTCTTCTTCAAGTCACCATGCTCTAATATTCTGGTTTAATTTATTCATCCTCTGTACCAGTTCCTTGACACACATCAAATGCTGCTGATACTCACAATGTTGGCTATTATTCTCTAATATTAACTCCATGGCTGGATTGTTCTTGTCCACGATGTCATACCACTGAATTGTCTCCACGTTACACAGCAAATGGTTGCGGGTCACTTTCACACCTCCTTTTAGAATCTCTGTGTGAAACAAATGAGTTTTAATGGGGCAGCGTGTGGTTTTGTGGGTTAGGACTTGGTGCCCCCAATTAGAAGGTTGTTGGTTCTCATCCCCTTGTAGGCCGAGGGATTTTACTATTGGGGCCCTTGAGCAAGGCCCCAAACCCCAACTGCCCAAGAGAAAGTGGCTCATCCTGCTTTCTAATCTTCTAAGTAAATGTATGCTTTTCCGTGACATAGAGGTACTTGTGCCCATAAATTTGCAGAGATCTGGCTATTTCAGTGTCATTGCCAGGGGGCCGTAAAGCATTTACATCTCAATTAGGAAGTCAAATGCTTGATGAACCATATTGACACTGATATTGATACATCTTCCATGTTTTGCATTATGCTAGATGTATAATTTTTCCTGTGGCAGTCTATGATAAGATCGCCTTGGTTTGTATTTTCTGTATGTTAGGAACTAAAAGCAAATACTAACCTGTGAGGCTCCTCAGTGACAACTCCCTCACTCCCTTGGTGAAATTTTGCGTCTTTGTGGTGAACTGCTTCTCGTAGTTGGACATGACGGCCAGGGCGAACATGTCTTCATAGAGGGTGTGGCCTCTTATGATGCGCAGGTTGTCCAGGGGGATGCTGGCTGCCTTATTGAGGGCGATCAGCACATAGCCACCCACCTCCTGGATTGTCTGTCGAGGGGGATACTGCCTTGATTCCTCTCATTCTCTCTTGCATATGTAGAGATAAACTTTAGTGTGCTGCTACATAAATGCATTCACGCTTTGATGCGGCAGATATCTCACACGATAAAACAGGAAAAATAACAGGAAACCTGTGCTCTAAGTATATGAAACATCCAAGGTCCAACTCCCAGACTCAATTGCAGTGTATATGTTTGGCCTCATAAAATTTTTCCTTTGGTAAGTAATCTTCAAAATAACTTTAATGCTTTAGATAACCTTAATCTGCACTTGCTATAAAATTGTTGACTTTCAATAACATTGAAGCATTTTGACTTACTTAATGAAACATGAACCCATTTGTATGAACCCACCATAATCAGACTGGCTAACCTGGATTAGGCTGCCATGCCAGGTACAGTTCACAGTGAGATATGGGAGGTACACTTGCTTTGTACTAAGCTTGCTAAGACACTTTGCATTTTAGCCATCTGGGAACCTGTAATTTGTCTTAGCTTCGCCCATTTACTTCCATCCATCCATCCATCCATCTATCCATCCATCACCTAATCTATCTATCTATCTAATCTGTCCATTCATCTATCTTTCTATTTATTTATTTCATCCTTCATTCCACCCCATGCTGCTTCTGACTGTCGGTAGACATCCAATGTTAAAAGTATGTGTCTTTTTTCATGTATATGTATTTGTAAATTGTCTTGAAATTGCATGTTATATGTTATATGTTATATGGAGGCTACCTGTCAAGGGTATGTTTAGCATACTTACTCAATACAGATGCTTCAGATTCTGATATTGATTCTATCTACTATACTTTAAAATACCTTAAAATTTGCCAGGCCACATGGAAAATGCATGCGGCCAGGTTTGATCCTACCTCACCTAAAGTAGCGGTGGCTCAGGATTAAAAAACCATGGACTTCAGGTACCCAGAATTACAAATTAATGTGACTCTTAATGTGACTCTTAATGTCTCTCCGGTGATTTCAGCTAGTCAGGGCACTGGAATAAATCACTGATTGGCTGTGCTGAACAAAAAAAAAAAAAAAAAAAAAAATACAGGCTAACGATCTCAACCAACAGAGTGTGTCAGTAGAGCTGGGGTTAAGGGCATTTCAAAGCAGCCTGGAATGCAATCTGCCAGCTAATGAGGGAGGGAAGGTTCCAGAAGTAAGATGATAAATGGAGCGCAGGATACTATGGGCACCTCTGACAGCTCACACGGCATAGAGAGTATAAAACTGCGGGATATTATGTGAATGTACCAGAATATGGAAGTGATAATTTTACATATCGATCATTTGCATTTTTTCCCCCATTAACATGGTATGCTAACAGTGATAGCTCTATCGGGTGTAAAATAATTTAACACCGGTGACACAAAGGGAAAAGGAAAAGAAGGACAGGTGGCCAAAAATACCTCCCTCTGGCACCTCTTAAGTAGCAACAGGAAGACATGAGCAGCTATAGAGGATTCAGCTCGGAAAAGGTGCAGCCTAGAAATGTAACCCTAAGTCTTTATTTTTACCTGATAATATCAGTGGTGGAAAATGATGGATGGAGGGGGATATTCTTTGATTTAGAACTTCGTTTTCTTTTGCAGTTATTTTGTGAACCTGATTTGGGTTTTGTTAGGTTCCCTGGTTTATTCTATTCTGCCAAAATAACAGAAACAGCAGCCCTTGTGTTTGCTTATGCTAAGTTTCAGATGGACGCCCCTGAATGAACTTACTTTCCCACAATGATGAAAACTCGAGTAATGCAAACATGATATTTTTTAAACAAATTTTTGTATATAAACCAACTCGCCTTTCACCATCAAACAAACAGCACAAAAGCTGTTTTGTTAGTTGGCATAGGATATATTACAGTGGTATCACGTAAAATTTATATTATTTTGACTGCATGTACCTGGAGAAAAGACAGATCATGGTAATCCTCAGTGTAGGTGATCTCCAGGTTCTCCAGCACTACGGTGCAGTTGCTGTACATCCTCACGAGGTTCTTGTAGTGGTCATCTGGTGTCCCCAAGAGCGTCAGCTTGTTGTTGATTCCCTGGCAAACTGAATAAAACAAAACAGAGAAGGAACGGGCTGGTGGTCTTTCTGAAGTGAATTTAAGGGCATTCTATATATTTACAATGATGTATTGATTAGCCTAGCAAGGTGCACTAGTGGTCGAGTAAATAAAAATACATTGGTTCCTGTTAATGCTGGTGTGACATTAGGAGAGGTTTTGAAATGGCTACACTGACACACTCTGACATACTTAATATCATAGCTTTACAATAAGATCATTTAAAAAACATGTTCTTTGACCCCTTTTGCACAATATAAAGGAAGCTGGGCTCAGAATTAAAAAATATTTCCCCATCCATCCATCCATCCATCCATCCATCCATCCATCCATCCATCCATCCATCCATCCATCCATCCATCCATCCAT
>JAODKF010000001.1:26679037-26706766 GCA_026779585.1 Mormyrus proboscirostris
TCATCCGCGTCTTGCAATTAAACCCCGTTTTCCCCGTTCATCTGGCTGCGCTCGCTTCCTTGCCTGCTCGCCTGCCCCGCGAAACGTCACAATATCTAATACTGTATCTAAATTGTAGTGTATTGCTCGTCTGTTAGTCTCTCTATACGTAATTCTACAGGCCACAAAAAAACATAGACAAAATGTAAGAATTCTGAAAATTATACAAAATATACAACAGCCTACAATATACTACAGTGTGTCATTCATATTTCCTGACAGGCAAAAATCCCTAAATCATGTAAATACTTCTGGAAGTTCAATTTCTAAATGCCTTTTTTAGAAAAGATAAATTATTAGAACCTGTTATTTCCTATTGTGATATGAGGAGAGGCTATGGATGTCCCAAGGCAGGGTGTGGTCCGGTGAAAAATCCCACAACATATTTACAATCGCTTCTCAATTATTAAGGATATTAAGTGATAAGTTACTGCAATGTGGGACATGAAACTACGTTTCAGCTTTCTTAGCTTTCGTCTTTCTCTAAGATCAAACGTGCTGAGATGGTAACAATCTCTTTATTCTGTTCTCCACTTGTTGTGTTTTGTGGATCTATTCGTAGTGGATGCAAATACATTTATAATTCAGGCTTCCATTCATGAATTTTGCTTTGATGGGGTAAATGCACACTGGAAACCTTATATTCCATTATGTTGCTGTTACTAGGACCACTTGAAGATTATTAGAGAAAAGGCTCCTTGGTGTAAACGTTGTAATGTTATCTTTGGATTGAAGCTCACTGAACAGTCACACGTGGCCAGTGGAGTGAACTTTCTGTCCTTTTTATGAGAGGGGTAAGAAGAGATATTAAAAGGGCTACACAAAAGTGTGCGCTAGTTTGTAACCAGGGTTAAATATTTAATTATTAAATAACGTTTAAATAATTTAGTCAGCTTAGCGTTTTGGATAAAAAGCTCATAGAGTGAAACTGAGAAGTCAAAAACACGCTTTTGTTGCAGCCCATGTAACAGAAAGGCATGGTGACACTGATGCTCTTTCCTTTATGAAGGATTAACTTATATCTCGCTTTTACGACGTGCAATGGCAATGCGCATTCAGCAGTCACCTTCACGACCTGCAATGGCAATGCGCATTCAGCAGTCACCTTCACGACGTGCAATGGCAATGCGCATTCAGCAGTCACCTTCACGACCTGCAATGGCAATGCGCATTCAGCAGTCACCTTTACATTTTGAACTCTTCCCAGGCAACGATAATATCTCCTAATGCTAGGTGATGCCACACGTCTAGTCTCCGTAGCGATCTTGAGGGTAAACACCTCATACAATGTTTAACGACGTATCGCGTGGTGTTTTTTCTTTTGCTGTGTTTAACCAGATAAACTGGTATTCATTTATTTTTCAATTGTTTTTTAGTTGCAGTAATTGTGTATTTACTTATTCAGCAACAGAAGTTATTTACTTATTTATTTATCATTTTCATATTTGTATCATATTCAGATTTTATTTACGATGGGTTCATTGGAACGTAACCCTTCAAAAGTTGAGCAGCACATGTAGAGATGTTCTATGTCTGCTGGATTATACTAAACAGATCTGATCATTTCAAAAAAGACATCTCAAAGACCTGTAGGAAGGTTGTCTACCAACAATGCCTGATTCTACATCATGTGTTGTATGTAATACTGAGAGTGGGCGACCGACTTATTCCCTTCTGAATAACAGTGGTCTCCATCATAGCTGAGCCGTCTTTAGTTTGCATGTAAGAGGGGAAGGCAGACGGATGTATGCTTCAAAATGACTCGCCCCCTCCTCAGAGACGTGATCTGTAAGGCAGGCATATAGCCAGCGGTGGTTTCCCACCACTCAAACCATGCATTTGCCAAGCTAAGGCTTACCCCCCCCCCATTGCCCACAACAGTCAATACCCCGAAGTAGGCCCTGAAGTGACTGGGGCACCAGAAACACAAAACACACCACTGGGTTTAGCCCTAATGATTCACTCTTCAGTCACATAGAACATACACAGTTCCTTAGCTGTTCTCTTAGGACGGTTGAATGCCATGGGCACACAGAACACGGAACACATTTTCCCAGGCATCGGTCCTCCATTACAGCAGCGGAAAATGGGCTAGGCCTGCCATAACCTCTGGAAAGCAAGCATTATTCTGCGATTATGTCCTTAGAAAGTTCTGGGCACGCATGCTCGTACGCCCTCGCGTCCCATAAACAGATGCTCCGTTCCCGCAAAGCTTTTACCCCAACAGCAAACACAACATGTAATGGATGGACAGCCCGCCCTGTTATTTTAGGTTGCCTATCAAGTGTATCGAGGGAAGGATTAGAAATAACCCACTCAGTTCACATACTGCTCCAGCTCTCCCACTGTATTCCCACCCAGACTGAGGTATTCCTGCAATTTCCCAACCCTGCTGAACACAGAAAGTTAACTCTACCTCGGAGAGTGTTAAGGAAATGTCAGAAGCATTAAGTGACAAATGACTGCATGCGAAACACACACTATATAAAGCATACATCCAAACTATTTTGCTCATATTTCTTATTCTCCGATTGTTCTGCCACTCAAATTAATCTGCTGAAAGAGAGCGAAAAATAATTATAATACGCTGAACGGCTGACTGTGAAGTCTACAGACAGGAATGAGGAGGCGATGGCAAAATTTGCCGAGCTTGGTGTCAGCAAATGATTCCACCACTGATTAGCAGAATGTTACATTGTGTTTATTTTTCTATGAAAAGCAATTCATTGGCCCGCAGACCATATTTAATAATAATTACAACCACATCATGCACCTTGCAGAACCATTTCATAGGCTAGATCTGGCCAGCGTACTGATACTTTGAGACCTCGGATTAATTGTGTTATATTAACTCATTATGCTGCTTAGCTAATTCCTCAAAAAGCAGTTATTCCACCGCTTTAGTGATATGGGCAGCTTGTTCTAACAGAACAGCATACATTCGGCAGGTGGACAGTCTTTCTCCATCATCGGATTTCACAAGCTAGGGCCTAAACCTGGAGCTCTGCTTCTTTAAAGGCTGCCTTTGGCAGGAGATCTCCAAGCCACCCAGGATTGGCAACATTTGCGCTGGTCCCATCAGTGCGACACATTCACAGTGCATTGGGGTCCCAAGTGGTCAAGCTATAAGGTCAAATGCAATGCATCCTGGGAAGAGGGCATATGTAAGCCATAAACAGAGGGCCAGGGTCTAAGGAAACCTGGCTGGCATGGATGGCCAGTGAATTTATACTAAAAAAACTCCTGTTATCTCACACTGCTGGGTCTCTCCCCTCAACAGCACTGTATATCACCAGCCAGACCTACAGGTCTAGGTAAGGGAGGCTGTTTAACGGACTGCCACGCGGCCTGCAAATTCACGTCTCTGCTGTTTAATCTCCTTAATCCGCATCCTCACACACTGCTCCCCGAGGGCTAAAGAACAAATCAGCTTATAGGGAACCTCGTCAAACTCACAATACCCTACACTTAACCCCATACCTTTGTCAGTGCAATGGTGTAGGCTTTCCTGTTTCACAACACAGACAGGCGCGATTCTAGAGGTGGGGCTGTGGTTAATGGGGGGTGGGGCTATGGCTTAGGGGTGTGGCTGTGGCTTTAGGGGGCGGGGCAGTGTCAGAGACTCCTTCCTCAGAGACTCTGTTCCCTCTTTCACTGTGTTCAAATGTACCTCAGCTGCGAGCTCAAATGCAAGCTAATTGGTAGCATGTGTGCACTTCGGAGGTCACAGAAGAGGAGCCGGGAGATCCAACGACACAGCAGAAGATTAAGAAACGTGGAATTTCACTTCCCAAATGACGGGATGTCAGAAGTGGGACGCTACAAGGATGATGTTGAAGAATACTAGGAAACAAACATGAAAAAAAACACAAATCATTTACTGCGAATAAAAGCATGAATCATGAAATAAATATTATTAAAGGTTCCAAAAGAGGTGTAGGACATAATAGTGTTAAAAAATGTATGCAATTATTTGGAAAAATGTTTTATTGATCTACATCTATTCACATTTGCTGCATGTGTTCTACATATTTATTAACTGCACATGTATTAGTATAAAAAAGACAGAGCTTTGAAAAAAGGTTTTCTAAGTGGAGCATCTATACAAGTCTGTATATGATCTGTGTCACTTCCAGATTCTGTGGTGACACACAGTGTCACCATATCACTTCTTGTTTCTTGTTTCTGATGTCCTAAGGAGAAGAATCCACATGACTGCTGGATTATACTAAACACATAACTTATATAAGCCCCCCCCCCCCCCAAAGAAGCTCCAAGCCAAAGACAAAGTAATACACAGCCATTCGCAGACCTGGAAACCTGCTTTTTAGTGATGATTAGCTGGTTTTGCTAAATTATTGGGAAATGAGGATCAGAAAGACAGACGACACACAAAGACAATGAGATTAGAATAAAAACGTCTGAGAGAATGCATTCAATTGTTTATGTGCTGCTGCTTAAGCCCTCGGGGAGCAGTGTGTGTTTGATGTTTGTTCAAACATGAGAAATTTGAAATTTCTTGAAAAAAAAACAAATTCTGAATAAACCCTTAGAGGGGGAGGGTAATTTCTCTCTGTACTCTAAATTTCAATTGAAAACTTTTCTCTGTAACCCCCACCACCTTCACAATTTATTATCTTACCAACTAAAGTGGCAGTTAGTCTCTATGGCCAGTGACGGTCTATGTCGCCGCAGTTAGTCTCTATAGCCAGTGACGGTCTATGTCGCCGCAGTTAGTCTCTATAGCCAGTGACGGTCTATGTCGCCATTATCTCCCAGCTCAACAGGTGAATCAAGCATCTACTCTTAATGGGACTCAGCGACATTAAACATGAAAGGACGTCCTCCGTTCCTACTCCATTCTACTCTGACTGTCACATGACTGTCTGACTGTCACATGACTCTCCCTGGCACAGAGCTGGTGTTGCGAGTGCAATGCCCATGATGCCAACCATATTTCAGTTATTGGCTCTGAACTGGTGTGTCTGTCTGGCAGAAATGTTGACATCTGCGCCAACGGCTCCTATCTCTAGTAACGACCGAGTGCACAGATGCTTAACAAATGTAGTATAAATTCAGCATAAGTTCACTGGCTTCTTTACCATTTTCAAATAAGTAAAAAGCCTATATGTGATGAATAGAAGGCTACCTTAACTATATTTTGTGTCTCGGTTTCTCTGATTATAAATTTAACACTGTAACAGAAATGAATGAATGTTGTCTAACAATGCTTGTGAAAAATGGATACGAAATGATACTAAATAAACAAATAAGTTAGAAAATATGTAAATATAAACACATATTTATAATAGTGCTGTGTTTTATGCTTTGTGCTGGATGAGAGAGGCCTCAGGCTCCCCACAAAGCAACACTGACTGGATGGATGGATGGTTTATGGATGGATTGCTATGTATCATTTTAATTTTATCCTGGTAGCCTTTCAATAATTAAAAAAAAAATAAAAAATCAGGTTTAAATCTTTATGCGTTTCATTGTGTTTATGATCAGTAGGCAATTCGTTAACGGGGGGGATGGCTCGATTAATTAATAATGAATTAGTTAATCTATTAACTAATTAATTGCATGTTGAATAGACACTGAATACATTTTTAATTTCTCACTGTTCGTTTTGTTTTAAAAATATAAAAGGATGTGAAGCTGTCCTCCCCTTCTTTTTGGTGCCATTTTCTCTTCACACTTTCAGGATATATGCAAAGCTGCTTGTACTAACATGTGCCTCTCTTCCCGTTATGCGGCGATCGTCAGCCACGACAATCTCATGGGAGCCGGCAGTTTTAGAGTCACTGCAGGTGGGGGAGTGCAGACGAAATGTAAACAACAGGCCCTGGGATTTATCTAGCGCTCACCCCAAGGATGCTCACAGCACACGCAGCGCTCTCTCTGGGGGGGGTGGAGGGGTGCCAGGTTAGCGAGAGGGATGCATTTTTTTATATTTTGCTAACATTTGGGATGGCATGCCCCATCCCCCCCTTAAACCACGCAACGTTTATGCTGCTATAACTTCATAAATGCACTTCACTGGTCAATCAAAATCGATTCTTTGCACAGAACAATTTACCTTGTTTCTATTTCAGCCATTGCGTTCATTCATCTTATATTAATTTCAGATTTATTTTCATATTTAGCCATGCCTTCTCTTTCAGCCCTTTCTTCTATTTATGTTAATATACGTACCTCTACAGCCCCTAGTCATACGTCTACTTTGACGTTTTGCAAGTGCCATTGTACTGTTTTGTGCTGTCTAATCCCTGTTGATATATGCCATATGTTACTGACTGGATAGTGTGAATAAGAGTTCCTATAGCTCTGAGCATGGATTTGAGGAACCATTTAAAAACTTAAATGCAAACAATCTGTGTCAACCAGTAATAGAATATTATCTTGGCTTCCCCTATATAAGGTAATACATTATACAGAATAAGCTAAATTTTTTAACTTTTGTCCAAGGATGTTCTGCTTGGACTGCTTTTTGTAGTGTTATATTTGTATATTAAGGCAACACGCACATTGATTTAAGTTGTGCTCTCAGCAGGTACATCAATGTCAGGTGTTGGCACTTCCAAGAACGCAATATAAATATATACAAAGAAGTTAAAATGAAAGCTGGCAACTATTAGTAAATCCAACGCCCCTATTTCAGCAGCCTCTATATACTCCATTGCTGAGGCAGCCCATACCACACAAACATAAATAAAATAAAAAGAGGGTTGAAGGGACAGTCTTGGCAACAATTTCCAAGCTGACAGCTTTAAAATGCAAAGCTCAAGACTTCTGAGAAAGAATGTCATATTCCCCCTAGCAACAGCCTGCAGTTTACTGGCACAATCTCAAAACGGTGTTATTGCTCTAGAGCCTGTCTTAGGCTCCTACGGGTCGATCGCTCTTAATTTATGGCATTGAGATATCAAGGTCAGATTAAAGGTGGGGTATAATGGTGTAATAAAAATATTCTTTATCATGCGATCTGGGAAATGAGAGGGTTAACCTTGCTAGTGTTCCAATTCACCTTTCATTTGGCTGGCGACTCTTAATCAGATCGTCCATCTTTCCCATCCTCTCGGATCTGAGCCATGAATGGTCTCGCCCAAAGAAGAACAAAAGAATCTCTTTGGCTCTTTTGCAGACAAGCAGCTGAGAAAATAGGTCAGTTGGTTAGAGCAAAGTGAAGTTTCTGGAATGAAAGCTCGACATTTCTGGAACTGCCATGGTTTTGTGTCTTGGTGTGATTTCCCATCGTTTCATTCAAAGGGCCATGAAATGGTAATTGATGTCTAAGTAAACAGAAATCTACTGGAATAGCATGCTATGTTAAACCCACTGTTCTCCCACGGTCATTGGATCAACTCAAAATAAGTAGCTATTTAGTGTCTATGATACTGAACTCTACAGTTCAGCAGAATGTTTTTATTTTTAATTATTAAGTTAGGAAATTACATAAATACTACTGAGTGTTCACTGTCAGGCTTAATTTCTTAACTAATGTGTGCTGCAGTATAAAAATACACACAGTTCATTTAAATAACACACAGAAGTAAATGCATAAAATTTGAAACAATGAGATCTAATTTAAGAGAAGATCCTTAGAGACCACATTACAACTGGAGAATTACCTCTGCAAATCAAAAGCTCTGCAGAAACACAGTCCCTTGTGGATTGCATTTCTTAATGAGATATGATATTAAAAGGCTGCAACAATATTGTTCAGTGTTTTGCTAAGAAATTTGAATACAAAGCACCCCTGTGGTCCAGCAATAAATAACAAAATAAGTAATGAGCAGAGATACCACCAGTAAATGTTCTGTTTCCACCTAAAAGAGAGGAATAATAATTCCTCTCATTTTTAAAATCATTTTGAGGGCATTCATTAATAAAAGTGATTGCACTGAGTGATTCACCCATAAAAGGCAGTCTTTCTATGTGATAACACCATGGCTGCCCTGCTCTGGGTTCTTTATGCAGAAGGTTTTATATTGTCATCTGTCAAATTTCACTAATACAGTTCCTTTGTTAGAAAAGCCATTCAAAATCACACTTGCACTGTCATGTGCACAGGGCACTTTCTATTTTTTGCACTTGGTTACCAGGGAAACCAAGGAGCTATTAGGCAGGCTAAAATCAAATCCCAAAACTTCGCACCACTTCCTAAATGCCATTAAGGGTCTATGATGAATCGAGACAAAGATAAATCAGGAAATCTCTGGAACAAACTCTAACCGTAATATATTTCAGATGAAAAAGCACACCGATGCAGCTGTTTTTTTTACAAAGACATTCAGCGTGGAAAGTGAAAACTGCAAACTGGAAATTTAAATTTTATCAATAAGAGTATAAAAGAATGAAGAGCTCCAGCTAAGATTTCAATTGTTATTCTTAATTCCTAGAGAAAAAAGCAACTTAATAAGGACGTGCATTTCCTCCTCATCGGAAAAAGGCTGCATACTGTCCACCCACCCCCCCAAAAAAAAAACAATATTTTCACTGAAATTCGCCCTGGGCTGCACAATATCAAGTTTATACCTGCACAGAAACTGCTGTTGAGCCGGCAGGCAGTAAATGTACACAATGGCCATTTTTCAGATTCTGTGGAATTTCCCTCTGGCTACAGCCTATTTGAATTAACCTCATTGCTGCATTGTACAAATAAATCTAGTTAATTATGGCCTGCTCTTTGAGGGCTGTGTAATTTTTAAAAACAATGTTTTGAAAGCGTTTTGAAAGGTATGGATGATTTAATTATCTGTTTTTAATACATTAACTGTGGAAAGTAAAGATGTATAATGCAATATTAATTGATGGTTACGTAACAGACTTATTTTGAATTACAGATATTTAGAATGTGGGGTGATGTGATTTCCAGTGGGCAGGACTGTACCCTCCAGGCTTCTGGGTTGTGGTTCACATCCCACCTCTGTTTCTCCCTGTTTCACATGGGCTCCCACCTCAGGGATGTGGTTCACATCCCACCTCTGTTTCTCCCTGTTTCACATGGGCTCCCACCTCAGGGATGTGGTTCACATCCCACCTCTGTTTCTCCCTGTATCACATGGGCTCCCCCTCACTCCAAAGACATGCAATTAGACTAATTACCATGTTATTTAATATTGTTTTCATTTCAGCTGTGTTACACCTACATCATTAATCTTGGTAACATCGTTTTTAGAAGTTGCTGTCAAAGCAAAACAAGCTACAATCAGGAGAGGAGATACCTGAACCAGGCAGTGGGGCTATATTTAAAACCCAGAAACACGTAAATGTTTAAGCGAGCCTGAGGATATGAGCAAACTGGTTTCTCCAAATGCATCACATTATGATTGTTACGAGTTTCAAATAAACAGAGAAGTTTTCTACATGCTTTACTTTTATCTAATATTCAGTCTAGATTTTTTTTTTTATTAAAATTTTAAAAAACTGCAAGGAATGTGATTGTAAATTCATTATCGTAATGTAAAAATCTGAATCCAGCATCCAAATAATTGCGTATACACCGGTACCTCGGCTCACAAACTTAATTCATTTGAAGACTCAGTTCGTGACCCGAAAAGTTTGCGACCTGAATCAATTTTTACCATTTAAAATAATTATATATATATATAATTCATTCAAACCTCAGAAACACTGATTTTTTAAATTTTTTTATGTTTTTTTTGTGACCAAGAATATACACTTAAATTAAAATAACCTTAATTATACACAAATAATGCTAAATTAAATAAAACAGTACAACTGAGCATATTCTTGTTGGCGGGCTGGTTGCTCGAAAGACGGCAAAACAAGGAAGAGAACCACAAAACACCCCTCCAAAAAAATTAACATTAAACGACTGAGTAACTGTGAAAAACAATACAGCAATTTTGAAAATGTGTTTTTTTATTATACTGTACATTATTTTCATATGCCTAAATTTTTCATTCAACGCGTTGTATGGCAATGAACTTGTACTGTAAACAAAAAATACGCAGTTGCCATTGTGTGTGAATGGAGTGTGGAAATGGAAAATAAGCTTCAGAGTTATAACATCAAAAATCAACATATTGTCACGTCCTGCATCCCTTCCCCCCGTTCTCCCCGTTGTGTGGCTCTAATGAGCCACACCTGTTACTTGTTTGCAATCTTTCCTCTCCTTACAGCCTGAGTTCACGCGCATCACCCCAGGTGCCTCTTGTTTTCTTCTTCGTCAGTGGTGTATGTAGGGCCTCCCTATCTTGAGCTCCCCAGTCCAGTCATTGATGTTGCTGCCTGTGCTCCCCAGTTTGCTCTGTGTCCTGTGCTCTCGCCTGATCCTCCCTACCCCGTTTTGACCTCTTGTGGTCCGTTTCCTTTTGCCCTGTCTGTACTTTCATTTCCTTTTGGTTTTCCCCACACCTGCCTTCACCTCCATCCTTGCCTTTGACGTGACACATTTGTATAAATATGAATGCAATCAAATGATGATGATAATTGTGGCCCAAGAACAACTGCAAAACCTAAGCTATTACGAAACAAGTTGGGGGTGACTTCTGAAATATATTACTAAAGAGTCAGGTCTTAAAGTAAAATGAAGGGTGGGAGGAGGGCTTATATGATTTATTTTTTTTAAATACACATACAGCAGGTTATTTGTAACTTATTAGTGCACACGTGTTTTCATTAAACTGAACAAATTGATGTAACATGCTTTTTAATGTCTTCAGATGGAAAATATAAGGGACAGTGAGTAAACTGTTTTCATATCTGCACTGCACTGTTAGCACCCAACAATATCATTTAATTTGTAAATAATAATTAAAAATGAGTTTCTACTGCAGTCATCCACACTTAACAGGAAAGAAATAATTGTCTGCATCCCTCTAATCCAGGATGGTCCATTGCCTGCTCATGTGCTTGAATTCTCGGTAGACGTCCCTGAAAAGAACCATGTGACGCAAATTCTCCAGATGAACATAAATGTTATTCATTAAATTCAGCATGCATGCTCGTAACAGAGAAGCAGTGGCTGCGGTAGGTTAATCAGGTTTTAACTAGTGCTTCTGAATTTACTCCCCAGCAAGAAATTGGAACCGCCTCAAAGAGCAAAAGGAACCCAGCAGGCTTGCCTAGTAGACAGTACTCACAAGCTTGGTACATTTAGCTGCTTTTGTTTTGTTTTATAGAGGGAATTTTACACCTTCTTATCACCCAGAAAAACAGCAAAAAACCCAAACCTGCATGCAACTGGCAATTGAAGAAACTTACAGTCAACAAGCAGGCATTACCGCAGTTCAAGGATGTAACTCAGAGGCTGTACACTTTCAAAATTACAAAATGTTTTAAAGTTTCATGCCTTTCAAAATTACTACATGATTTAACCATAAAAACTATAGCCATTAGTAGCCCCAGCCTCAAACCTTAATGAGTATGTGGGCCTTGTTTGAGTCTTCTGAAACAAATTCTTCTGTAGGGGCCGGGTCAAAGTTTCAATCAAGTGTCAGTGAACTCAGGAGTAGTGAACTTTCTCCTTTGTGAAACAATAGAAATTATAGAGTAGAACAAGTGAGATGGTCAGACATGTTAGATATTACAATCCTTCTCAGAGAATGGCTGTAATGAATAAGCCAATGTATTATTACACACTGACCTTGTGTACTGATCATACATCAGATTTCCCCTCTGACAATTCAAATTCATTCCAAACAAAAGGGATGGGCTTTTTAATAAACGCTCATTTATGTACTCTGTTTCTTCAAGTCTCCTTTGCATGGTTATAATTTTAACCAAATAACGCTGAATTCCCTTGAAACACAGACTATTTCACTGCATGTTGTAGGTCAGGATATGCAGTTGGAAGATGCTTGGGTGAATATATAAATGGCAAATTTATATTAGTTTTGGATATATGTAATCAGAATTTCATTAAAGATAACTTTAATTAGTAACTTTTTTTTCTAGTAAAAGTCCACAGGGAATAATTTCTACATGGGTTGACAGGCATATTGAATTTGGCAACCACTGAACTGCAAAACAACAATGTAATAATCTGCAATTGCTCAATACATGTTGCAAGTTTATATTTAGACAAGTGTACATGTCTATGGCACTTCTGCATCATTTCTCTATTATTGTGTTAATATTTCATTGGACTTCAGTCTCAAGTTTTGATTAATGTTCAAATCACAACTGAATACAATGTATGAATCGTTTAATTAAATTACATGGATGGGTGGATGGAAACAAAAAACTTTACACTCGTGAAATTCTCCATGTTTTCCAGGAAAAGTCTATTGACTCAAAAGGCCACAACAGTGGCTGGCTAACAGAAGATCAGTAGTATTCATCAAGTGTTGTCAATTCAGTGTTTGAACTTCGCTTTCAAGTGAAGCCACAGCTAATACTGCTATCAAAGATTTCTAAGAACATTTGCAACATTCGTAACATAGTTATTGATTACTTTCACAGGTCAAATACAAAATTGTTGTAGCAACACAAACACCTGAATCTCTTAGACAGAATGTCAACAAAATCTTAAACAGATATAACATTCAGTGTTATATTATTATTTTGCCATATTTATTGTCCAATAAAATAACTTGATAATTATTTTAAGTTTAAAGAAATGTTTGTGATTTTGCCAAGTAAGACCCAGTATTGTAATAACTGGGCAATCAAATGTGGATGTAAGACTATTCACCAACATCAATACAAATAAAATATAGTAAATAGTAAAATATATTTTGAATAAAAACAACATTGCCTTTATGGCTAACAAAATCACTTCAGTTGTAGGAAAAACATGTATTGTAACACAGTCCTTGAGGAGGGGATCTCATGTGTAGGCTAGCTAATTTCTTAATTATGCCACTGGCTTTTTTTTTAAGCTTCTGTAAAAGAGGCATCCCACCCAGGTCGTCCCCCTGCCCCGTGCCCTGAGAAGGACAGGCATACCACCCCGGGCATCACCCTTTCCCGTGCCCTGAGAAGGACAGGCATACCACCCCGGGCATCACCCTTTCCCGTGCCCTGAGAAGGACAGGCATACCACCCCGGGCATCACCTTGCCCCGTGCCCTGAGGTGCACAGGCATCCCACCCAGGGTGTCCCCCTGCCCCTTTCTCTGCACTTCCTGACCAGGGGCTGGAGCATAGAAGCGTGAAACACATCATCTGTAAATTCACAATATAATATTTAACTGAAGTTTACTGGCCACACATTTCTCTCATATTTGACATAGACCACATGTACAGTATGTGGGAAATTCAGGTCCAGAAAGTACAAATCAAGACAAAGATTTTGTTGGTTGTTTTTTGAGTTAATTCACAGTATGCAAGAATAATGAAGTTCAATGCTTCCACAGCCCTTCTGGCTTCTGATGAAACAGAGAAATAGACATATATACAAGTGAGAGTGAGGTTTGGGGTCAGATCACATGGTCAGCCATTTTTCCTGCATCCCTGGAGCAGTTGTTTGGGGTCATGGGCCCTGCTCAGGGGTCTGACAGTGATATGATTGCTCTCCCAGCCTTGGGACTGTAACTGGCGAGCTTCCAGACCCAGGCAGAGATCCCTAACCCACAATGCCACACACAGCCCCAAACAAATCCACGACATACAAACACACATGCTGGAGTGTCACATGGAGTGACATACCAAGTGTAACAGAAGGAGGGTGAGGTGATTAAAAAGCGGAAGCACGTTCCCAGAGCTGCCAAGAAATACCAAGGGAAGGCTGCTGTAAACGACTGCGATCCGTTCGGAAAAAACATGCTGCCATTAGATGATAGCAAGCATATCGAAAATATCAGTTATTTACAGAATTCATGACGAAGGGGAATACACCATATGGCTGAAAAGCCGTAGACAAGATGCCGTGCGATTCTGCCTTATTAAGATGCAGAAGACAGCCTTCCCTTTTTAGCCCGGGTGCTTATGTGTCTTTCCAGCATAGATTATGAACCAGGCTAAAGTCCAATCATTTTATTCAGAATTTTGATCAATGTTATGTTTCCAGCACTTTTTATAGATTTTCCATAGCAAAATTGAGGTCAATAAATACATCAGTTAAAACGAGCCATTTAAACCAATACACCACAGTATGATTAATATGACCAATATGACCCGTGAAAATGGTGTGAGGTTGTGAAGGTCGTAGCAGCAGTAGGGGGGCGGACCTACAGTATAGGGTGAGGGGGCGGACCTATAGGGTGAGGTGCGCAGGGGCATGTGATTGAGTGAACGCTAGGTTAGGCTTGTTAAAAATCCGCCAGGGCACTGGTACTCAGATCCGTCTCAATTAGCTTGGGGGGCGGATGAGGAGAGTGTCATGTAACTTTATTGATGGATTTCACATGGATTTATCTTTAAATATTTTTTTTATTTGCAGTTGTTAAAACAAATACTAATAACAACCAATTTAATTAAAACTAAAGAGTAAATTTCAGACATTCAGTCGTTTTTTTCTGAGACTGCCAGTGGCATCATGATGAAGTCTGCATCATATGTGATGGTACTGGGAACCAAACCTCACTCAGTCCTCATGTAATGCAGCAAAGAGTTAAATTTCCAAGGCTCACTAAGTCCACCAAAATTTCCCCAAAAACATGTCCCATGGACGGAGTTCTGCAAATGTGTCGTTCAGTTATAACACATCTGATTTAATATGATGGATTCAGCATCTAAAACATGCATTGAGGTGAGTCGGTATGTCTTGTATGAGAAAAATAAACATCATACATTACAAAGGAATGTCACATTATATTCCTCTCTACGTGTTACACATTTCTCTATACCGCTTTACTTACGATATGTTATACTGTAAGAGGTACGTCTTTCTCACAAGTGGCCTGTGCTTTGTGATCATCAGGGCAGCTATCGCGCCATCCAGGAGAGTCCCCTCCTCAGAGCCTCCCCGTTATACAAGATGGATTAATATAACAAGGCATTAAAATATACTCTTTCTACATATTTTTAGAAGAAAAGGCACTACTTTTCAGTATGCCGCTGCTGTTAAAATGTAATGGAACTGCTTATGTACTCTTGCAGAAGCCTAATGACTAATAAAGTCATTTCAGTATTGTGTTATTTACTTGGTATTCATATTGAGGTTATTAAACAGACCTACGTCATCACCTTTATTTGGGTTAAAGTAAATTGGGAAATGGGGAGTAATGATTGTTAGACATGAGAGAAAAGGCTAGTGCTCCTGACGGGTTTGCGCGGTTAAGAAAGGTAGATTCTGTTCTTTTTGTGGTCCATGTCAATATTAACGAAAATATGACCCGTGGCCATTAAAAACATAGGTTTTAAGAAGTCCAAACATCCAGTTAGTCGTGATTAGCAAATCTTGCTTTTTCTCCCCAATTAAATAAATTTCTTTGCAAAACTTTCTCTGTAAAACAATGGATACAGGTCTTCCCCTCATCCTACTTGCATTTTCTCGTTATCCTTAACTTCAGTTTTTGGTAAACAATACACTTGGACATTAAATAAGTTTAGCTACACTTACCAAACCCTACAATAATTAAATAGCCAGCACATACCGTACTGTATCCTAACCAGGGTAGGACTGAATCAGCCCTGGATGCTGGGATACCCCACGGTTAATTTTGCCGGCGATAAATTTTGCTGACCTGGGGTGGGTGGGGATGGCCCACTAAGAAACTGCCTGGTACTGTATGCCCGATGGCCAGGACTGCCCTTTAGTGTTCTCAAATCACTTATTAACTCTGTCATCGGTACATTCCACCTAGACTGCCTCCACTTTGCTGGTCAGTGTTGACAAGGAGATCAAGGCATGCAGATGAGCACACGTTTACTTTCGGAACAGCTGCTTCGTAGTATTGTGCTCGCTTTGGCATCAGTAGCAGACAACAAAGACTTCGCATTTTGCTGATGGGACGCACACATTTGTAAACCTCTTTGTGCAGACAAGGTATACATCATTTATTTATTCATTTCACATTCCGGTCACTGTTAAAATAGATACACAAAACTCCATATACATGCCAACCACAAATTTACAAGATAAGTGTCATAACTAAAGATGTGTAATTGAACAGCTGGTCATTGTTTGTCCACCATCATCGTTACCCTCAGTTTATCACAACAGGTACTGCTTGTTTGGAAGGTGCTGGTCTGAAATGGACATGTGTAGTTGGTCGTTTTTGAGAGTGACAGATTCAGCTACATATTAAACCAAGAAGCCTATTCAGGCATTTTTTAAAACAACAACCCAATGTAAGCAACGCAAAAAAAAATACAGCAGGGAACAAAAATGTTTTTGTTGTCAATTCCCATAGATCTCACTCAGCACAGCCAGCTCCATTCAATTACTTCCACATCACTGGAGGGGAAAGACGACGACGTCGTGATTGACCCCTTTGTTACGAGGAATTAGGAAGACTGCCTCGTAGTCCTGAGATTTAAGCATTTATGTTATTTATAAACTGCCAGAGGCTCAAAATGATTGATCCTGAGAATAACATCTAAAGACGTAGTTCCTAGTGAGAAACTGCTACAAAAAGTAACCACTGTCATTACCCGGAATAATATATGTGAGACAGTGAGAAAGAGAGAGAGGAACATGATATAATTTATTCTTCTTTCATGTTTATTTTCTCATGCCACAAGTTTCCTTTTAAAATAATTTCTAATTTCAATACTGCTAAACACTTTGTATATTCAGTTACAAGAAGACATTCGGCTAGATCCTAGAACATCTTTTTTTTCATTTGACAATAAAACAATTAAGTGAAAACGTAAATTTCATTAGGTATAATGAACACAATTTGTAACAATTTGCTGTTCAGGTAGAACAGGAAGGTTTCTTCTGAGAAGCTGTGGTTCTTTCTCTCATTTATAATGATCATGCAGTGCAAGGTCACAGTATATTTTTGAATAGATAAAAATGTATTTAACATGACTGAGACACATTGAGCCCTGGAATACCTAGCCTGGTGTTCCTTGACCTTGCAGGCTTGACTCCCCTCCCTGACCGAGTGCCATCCTGCATTTCCTTGCTCATACAGACCAAACACACACACATTTTGGACTTGTGTCTCTATATTGCCAATAGTGTGATCCTGTACAGGGCGAACCAATGTCATACCCTGTGTGTCCTGGTTCAGGTTCTATGTTCATAACAACCTCAGAAGGGGTAAGTGGTTATAGAAGGTAAGTGGGAGATTCACAGACAAGGTCACCACGAGTTTCTTAGCAGAATTGCCAAAGTAGACATTTTGCATAATGAGTATAAATAAATAAGACCTATTAATGCATCAATTAGAGGTCAGAGGTGAACATTATAACCATGAAGTCTTCATATTCTGTACTAATTTGTCTGAGCAAAAAAACTACAAAATGTTAGTAAAGAGTAAAAGTGAAATGTTTCTTTTCAATGTAGGTACTACAGTATATGTGTCACTTGTACATTGCTTTAGACAAAAGTGCCTCCTAAATAAAATAAATGTAAATGCAATTTGGGGCCAAGGATGAGTGGTTTTAAAGGTATGTTAGTAATAAATTTTCCCAGAAGCTTTTCTTACTCAGATCTAGAGATATGCAGGGATTTTATAATTAAGGTGTGTGAAATTGTGAAACTAAGTGCTTCAAACGTCAACAAGATGTATCATGCTTATCTCTGGCTAAATGTGCTGGTAATGTTTGCATATTTCTAGGAAAGACCTACGTAATCACAGCAAACTGGCAACCTACTGCTATTGCACAACCTCAGTCCGGAAAGACAGGGGCAGCTGTGTTAGTGGAGAGAGGGATACTTTCCAGAAACGTTCGGAGTTGAGAGACCTTTGAAGGGCACCACACATATCTGTCGAGAGAAAAGTGTTTTCATAATAACGTAATTCTTGGATTCCGCTTTTTAATGTTTTATATTAGTGGTGGATGGTGTGTGACTCATTGGGTCTGATTGTGATCGGAAGGTTGTCAGTTCAGATCCCCAGGTCAGCAGGGCTATTTCACCATTGGGCCCTTCAGCAAGGCCCTTAACCCCCAAGTGCTCTCAGGATCGACTGACCCTGCTTTCTCAAAGAAACCTCTGATAAATAAACAAAATGTAGTATGTCATGTGTTTCATTGTGACAAACACAACAGACCTGTTGTATTGGCATCCTTAAAGTGACATTAAAGGATATAAACACAAAATGAATGCATTTCCTTTTCAGTAAGAAAAAAGGCAATGTGGTAAAATGAAGTTTCAGGATGTACAAATAGGTGATATTCTGAAATTACATCCATCCATTCTTCCAACCTGCTTATCAAAATATTCTAGTTAAATATATTTAACACAATTCAAATTACAGCTGTCTTATAATTATGTGAAAGGAGTTTTCCCTTCATTACTGAAGGCAAATGCAGGTCTTACGGATGATCTCCATAAACTGAGGTGTTACTTCCATGTCTGCTCAGTGGTGAGTTACACCTACTGTAGGTACACCTGAATAAATAGCCTGCTCCTCCAATCTGCCACCCATGTGGCTGAACCAGAATACACACATCTCACAGACAGGGTCCAGGGTCACTTACTGTTTGGCTAAGCATTAGAACAGCAAGATGCCTGAAATAAGTGATATTGAATGTGATGCGAGTGTTAGTAATGGACCCTACGTCTCAGAAGCAGTCATCTTGCTGGGACATTACTAGGGTGACCACCTAATCCAGGGGTGTCAAACTCAGTCGCACAGGGGGCTAAAACTCAAAGCACACTAACATTTATTAGACAGATTAAAACTAAAGGTTTTTTGAACATAAATATGAATCGAAACAGACATAAAACAATATTATTTAAAAAAATAAACAAACTTAAAATAACTTCAAATATTTTGCTCTCCATAAAATCTCTCCTGTCAAAATTATACAAATTCAAAACATGAATATGCTGCAAAAAACCTGAAAATATAAATAAAAATTGAGCTTTGAGTGAAAGTTAAAATAATAACAAATCAAAACATTCCATTTTCTTTGCTCTTATGCCATTCTGTCATAGATGGATGTTTGGCATCTTTTCTTGGCAACAAGTTCGCTTATGTTTGGGGTAAAGGTTCTATGTTGTGTAGATTCTCTCTCAGCCGCATTAGCTCCACAAACAAGGCACACGGGTTTACCGGCAATGTCAGTAAACATATACTCAGCCTCCCACCGGTTTTGCAAGGCTCTGTTTTCAGAATAAACTTTTCTCTTGGCCATTGGCTAGCTTTGACTTGAAATTAGGTCTGTATACATCAACAGACGCTTGATTGATCTGATGTAACTGATCGCAGGTAGCCTATCCTTCGGTAAGGCAGCTGTTGCGCTGCATTATGGGATTTGTAGTTTGTGTGTTATTGGCGCTTCATATCGCTGGGCCATTAAAAAAAGATATATAAATTTATCTCGCGGGCCGGGTATAATTGTATGCTGGGCTGGATGTGGCCTGCGGGCCTTGAGTTTGACACATATGACCTAATCCATGTCAGGGGGGATGAGGAAGGACAGGGTTTGTAAACTACCATATCAATTAAAAAGACCTGGATTTCACTTTAGCACTGAGTTCTTGCTGTGTGCTGATTGGTCAGTCTCCCAGAATCATTCACGTGTCACTAATGTTAATATGAAACAGCTGAATGAGTAGCATGTAAGTAGTTTGTAAAACCTGAGTTACCTCATAGTGTCCCCCCAGACAAGGATTTGGTGGACATTACAGTGTCTAGAAAGAGAAACCACACAGTCAGTGGCAATCCTGTGTGTGAAAACATCTCGTGAATGAGGCAAAAGCAGACCCTCCCTCCTGAGTACCAGCTGAGTGTACGTCAAGTGGCAACTCAGAATACATGGCATTGTGTTCTTCTTACACTTTGGCTCAGTGTCAGTCCAATCAATGAATGAGTTTTGGCTTGTGCTTTAAAATGTGTGTATATTGAGTATCTGTTTCTTCATTCTCAAATATGAATATGAAGATTCTGCTTTATTAAGTGGGCGGTAATCAGCCAACAATCATCATGAGAAAAAGGCATAATTAGCGCACTAGAAGCCACTGTTGAGTGCTGAAAATTATATATAATTATACAATGTAAGATTTAGGATAGTCATATGGACTGTTGAGAACACCGCACACCTCTGGTTGAGTCCCTTTTGTCATTCAGCACATCCTGCAATAGCCTGACATTCCATCCAGGGAGCCGCCTTCCTTCATGCACTATGCTGTCTCAAGCTAGAGCCCTCTACCCCCCCAGACCCTGACCAGGTTAAGTGGCTTGAGAAAGGATGGATAATATATTAGTAAGCTGACTAAAAAGGTATCCTGTTCTTTCATACAGTCCACATGCTTTAGGTACAATGTGCTGAGCAATCAGCGAAAGAAAAGCTAGTTATAAAAAGAATATTTACCTAAGTGTTCACCTGTATACGTCTTGTCTACGATGCTAATTTTTCTGCATAAATCTTAATTAAGAAATTTGCAAATATCGCATACAATGAAAAATCCTAAATATGCTTGTACTAAACAACTCTGAAATCTCAACAGATTTAATTGCTGATGTCATTTTTCTCTCAAATTTAAAAAAAATCTCCTTCAACACAAGTAGGAGAAATCCTGTCCACTTGACAGAAAATCATGCAACATGTAACTCTGGAGAACTGCTGATACAGTCCCAGGAATTCCAGTTATTTGCAAAATGAGATTACGGCTTAAAGAATAAAGAATTTCAGTTACTGCTAAAGTGCACGGTAACAGTATGTGAACAAACAGCAGCTCAAGCTCTCCTTAGAGAGGTGGTCTGCCTTATTAACTCAAGATGAATGAATAAATGTCGTTGTATGGATACGCCTCACTTAACAATCGAGTTTGGTTTCTACAACCAGGTTGTTAAGCGAATCGGTCGCTAAGAGAGGAGCTGCCCCTTACTGATATTTCGAGCATACTGTACTGGTAGTGGGTTTGTGTCAACCATCTTCAGATATTGTTTTGATGTTTTAGTGCTTTAACCTTCGCACCAATTATATTATTTTGTAGATTAATGTATAATGCGAAATGAGATGCTTGACCTTGAGATGCCGCACTGCCACGACCAAAATTCTCGTACAGAGTACAGAGATACCTACTGGTTGGGGATCTGGTCGTAAGTCCGACTGGTCGTTAAACAGGTATGTCGTTAAGCTATATATATATATAAAATATAAAAAATATATATTTGGATTTTTACCCTCTACCACTGCTGTTGTATTTTGCACCGTGGTCCTGGAGAGACGTTATTTCAGGCTATGTTACATCTGTATTTAGATGGTATTACAATAAAGGCCACTTGACTCAATGCAGGAACATGAACTGAAGGCTACATTGGGAAGACAATGAGAGCATGCTGCCAAAGGCATACAAAGCTGAGCCCTGGTCTGGATGATATTTAAAGGGGTCCTCTCACTACATTACAGCAAAGGCCCTATTTTAGTCATTATAAAACAAATCTTCCCTTTACCTCCTAAGCTCTGCTGACTTGGTCTGACTGTGCAGATCTTTCCAATGACAGCAGAGTATGGTTTGTGGTTTGACCACTGAATGATGTCTAAGGGACCATACTGATGTGAGTCAGGAAAAAACAAGACCATAACATTCATCATATTCCCATAATAAAGTTTTTGCTGGGTGAACACTCATCGTAGACCTACATGCTCGCATGATGGAAAACTGCACACGTATCACAGAGCTACACACTCCCATCAGGAAGCGTAGGACTCATGTCATAGATCTATGTACCAACATCATGCACCGATCAGCCATGACATTAAAACAGCTGTTTGGTCGGGTGCGTGTGCATTGTTTATCTGGGGAAGAGATGGCACAGGGTTACACTATGGGACAAAGACAAGCCCACAAAGCAGTGTGATGCTGTGGGCAATGCTGTGCTGGGAAATTCTGCATCCTGGCTTTCACGTGGATGACTATGGCCTCTTTCAGCAGGATAATATGCCCAGTCTTAAAAAGACATGGTTTGAGGAACATGAAAAAGACTTCGAGGTGTTGCCTTGGCATCCAACTTCCTCAAATCTCAGTCTGATGAAGCATCTGTGGGAGGTGCCGGACAGACAAGCTGATCCACAGAGGCCCCACCTTGCAGCTTACAGAGCTTACGGGGCTGGTAACATCTTGGTGCCAGATACCACAGGACACTTTCAGAGGTCTTTTAGAGTCTTGACAAGTCAGAGCTGTTTAGGTAGCACGAGAGGGGCATACATATTAGGCAGGTGGTTTAATGTTGTTTACAAATCCTGCTACAATTAACTCTCAGATACTTTACTCTCCACCGTATACGTTCAATGCATCTTTTGCCCTTGTGAATACTACATGTTGTTCTTTATTATTTCTTGTTAATTATTGTTTATTGTGCAGTAATTATGTAAGAATTTAATGGTGATTTGTACACATCCATCCATCCATCCATCCATCTTCTAGCTGATTTTTTATTACAGAGGGGCCTGGAGGCTTTCCTAGTCCACCACAGGGCATAGGGTAGGTGTACACCCTGGATGGGGTGTCAGTCCATCACAGGGCACAGGGTAGGTGTACACCCTGGATGGGGTGTCAGTCCATCACAGGGCATAGGGTAGGTGTACACCCTGGATGGGGTGCCAGTCCATCACAGGGCATAGGGTAGGTGTACACCCTGGATGGGGTGTCAGTCCACCACAGGGCATAGGGCAGGTGTACACCCTGGATGGGGTGCCAGTCCATCACAGGGCACAAATATCTAAAATTATACAATATGTACTCTTGGCAATAATAATAATAACTTGAATCTTGCACCTACTTTTGATATACCTGTTTATTTGTTACATTCAGGTATCAGATGACAATCGACGGATCCGAAGAATGGTACAACATTCTGCTACATTTTTAATATATTACAAAGAATCGTTTAGGATTTCATTTAATACTGGGGAAAACAAAGAAAGCTTCTGTAATGAAGATCAACGTCACAATTATGCATTTTAAGATCACAATATGAGGGATCATATTACATTCACCTTCTCATAAAATCCAGATTTACAACAGAAGGTAAAACGGGCTTTGGCCATTCAAACATCACCTTTTCTGTGGTGACAGATTTCTCGCCTGCATCCAGCCAGGTTTCAGCTCTGCCACACCCAACCTGGCCACATACTGCCTCGCTGGAATACTGAACACCCGCTGAGCACAGTGGCTTATTGTGTACAGCACGGTGCAAAAGTCACAGGCAGTCAAAGCAAATGCTGTTTAAATGATCTTCATGCTGGTGTAAAACTGTATTATTATGTGCGTCAAAGTGTAACAGCTTAGAGATAACCTCTCCCCATTATTTGCAGGGGCATCTAAAATACCCAAGTGTTTGTTGTGTGGATAATCAATATCTCATTGAGTTATTGAACTAATTAAGTTGATTGATTGAGCGGGTGGTGAAAATGAAGAAATACATGAAATGGCTGGGGTGCCTCTGAGAGGAGGGGTTTGGGAACTGAAGTGGTGTTCTTCTAGTCAATGAACAAGATGTCAGCAATGCTTTACATTAACTGCACCTTCATTATGCATTCATAGAACATTCAGTGCACCTTCATAATGCATTTATACTGTATTCATAAAATATTCATAGGCAGCGTGTATATCTTAGCCTAACATACCTCAACAACTTCAATATACATTAATGACAAACATTGTACAATTATAAAGTTTATTACCATAAAACGTTAGTTATTAATGTATATTAAACCTGCTAGGAAATGCTAGGATGTTATGGTATATTTACATGTTACTTATTAGTGTTCTATGCATCCATTATGAAGGTGCAATAAATGATCTACAAATGCATTATAAAGGTGTAGTTAATGTAAAGCCTTACTGTGACTTTTTAGGAAATTCAAGTTCACTTTTTATTGCGGTACTGTTTATTTGCATGTATTCTAATATTAAATTGTGTTTCTTAGCTAATATACATTTACTACCCACTCTTGCGCCTAACAGCATGTTAGGACCTCATTTCAGTTTCCTTATCAGTTATTATGTATCAGTGGTACTGAGCAGTTCTTACTTATAGTTCTGTTCTTTTATACAATGTTTTTTTTCTGACTTGTTCTTTGTCTTGCATTTTGAATTTAGTTATTCTCTTCCTCCTCCTGATGTATGATCTCCTGCTGCTGTTTTGACTATGGTTAAGTTTGATTTAGGTTTTTCTCCCCCATGTCTAGCCTGGCCACTGACTCACTGCCTGTGTCTTGATTGCAGTTGTTTTTGGCTTCCACATTTGAATCCTCTATTGTTCTTTTGTGACAGAATACCTCACCACTGTTTGGATCCACTAGAATTAGAGGGAAAACTGGCAAGCTCAGTGAGCATCGATTAGCATGCATGCTAGTCTGCAGGCTCTCTTTTGTGCCCTCACCTAACATCTCACCAGGTCTGAGGGTAATAGCACACCTCTACCAAGCCTGTTGCCTCCCACTGGTTTTATTGCTGCTCCCAAGAGATATGACCGTAATCCAGACAAATGCTCAGACTCTCGTATACTGAGACAGATAAGATCCATTTTGTCATATTTGTCTTATTACAGTTGAGGGGATAGGCTCTGAATTGGGTAATGGCTCTGTGACATCAAATTATCACAATGCTGAAATACAAAGCACGATTCTCCATTTTAATGATGGAAAGAGTTTGATTACCTGGTAGCTGAATCTTAAATACGTCAGAAAAATGACTATCGGAATGTGCAATAGATTTTTGGATTTTGGGAACAGGAAGTGGGTGTAGTGACATGTATAACAACCATATATATAACTGCTAATTTTCTTTGACAATTTATTGCATCTTCAGCCCTATAGTTCATCGTTCTGGATAAGCCCAATCACTCCCTGTGCTGCCAGAACTAGAAGAAGCTCAAATATTAAGGGAGAAATATCAGAGACACCTTCAGCATAATGTTTGCATGGTGGGGAAGCTGGACCAAAGATTGCAATGTCTGGTCTGTCCTCAGGGAGAAGGAGAATGCTAGGAAACCACAACGAGAGCATCTGTACTAACATTTCTCATAAACAATTCTTCTAGTGTAGATATTGCACGGTCACCTGTCCCACTAAACTCTAGTGCAGCTGGTAACTTTACTGGAGCAAGTTCATTTTGCCACCATCTCTGCAGAGTTAGACCTCTGAAGCACATATAATTCATAGGAATTCAACCTGCTTTTGTACTTCACCAATATAGCCAACCAAAAGGTTCATGCAATCAAAATATTCCAGAGACTCAGGGAATACAATTTATATGCTGAAAAGTGTGTGTTTCATCAGTTTAGAATCTTCCTGGGGTACGTCCTGGGACCTGAGGGAGCTCGAATGAATGAGCATAAGATAATAAGAGAAAAACTCTTAAGAACCAAGAACTGCTGAAGATCTGCAGACTTACCTAACTTCTGCAAAAGATGAATCTACAATTTCAGCACAGTCGAAGCATTTTATGTGCCACTTTAGCGGTGGGTCTTTCTGAATTGTAACTGCGAAGGGGGGTCGTTTGTCTTCAGACTGGAGCACCCAGTCCAATCAGTGCTCACCTGCCCCTATAAAAGCCGTGGAAGCTCCTTGTCAGTGGCAGTCCGTTGTTTTCCCTTTGTGTTGCTGTACAGTAGGTCCTGTCCTGGGTATCGGATGCAATTAAAGCTTAGTCTTATTAGTTGGTTCATGCAAACTCATATATGCGAGGAATTTCCTCCCCACTGCTGAATATTTAGATTAGCTTAGTCTTGGTTTTAAATCATACTTCATGTGCATGGAAACCAAAACAATCATCTGGAATGACTCTGCTATTGCAGATTTCCAACAACTCGGGATGCTATTTGCAGCTGTGGTACTCAGACAACCAGACCCAATCCATTTATTGTTTTGGAGGTTTGTGTGAGATCTGTCCTTGTACAATGTCATGGCATATACCCCCAAAACTATTTCCCACTACATATTATTCCAATAAACATATCTACAATGACAGGAATGGAGTACTGCTGATTATATGGCTGGAAGGAGTAACTCATCCATTTGTAGTCTTGATAGACGATTGGAATCTAGAATATATTTGAGAAACCAAGAGGTTGAATTCTGCTCACTGTTGTGTTTTGTCCTGGCAAAAAGAACAAGGCAGAAGCTCTCTCCAGGCAGCAGGAACCTCCTCAGTTTTTCAGTTCCAGAAACTATATTGCCCTCCACCTGCGTTGAGGCTCCTGTCAGATGGGACATCATGGATGCCCTCCAGGTGGCGCTCTGCATTAATCCCAGTCACCCACATACTCCCTCCAATAAGATCTATGTTCCAGCCAGCAATCATCACCGGCTTCTGCAGTTGGCTCATACCTCCCACTGTATCGGGCACCGGAGTATAACCTGTACCTCAGAACTAGTCACTCAGACGTTCTGATAGTCATCCCTTTGTGATGATGCCAAGAAGTGTCCTGTCCTGTTTGTACTCAGTCAAAGACTCCACAATCATTACCAGCAAATATGCTCACTGTATTACCCATTCCACAAAAAATATGGTCATACATCACAATGAATTTCACCATGGACAGATTGGCCATGTCAGCAGATACCTTTTCCAGGTCTGTCTAGTGCTGTGAGCACCAGTTTAACCAAGAATTTTGGTTCTTTGATATTTCAGAGGACTGAGCCTCAGACAGAGGTCCAGAAGGCGTACTGTACGCACCTGGATGTCAACATCCTCAAACTAATATCCAGACAGCATTTGAATCAAGATGTTGGAAGTTGCTTATCACAGTACTGTGCCACCAACCAGATTTACTGGAGCCTGGATCTGGCCTGTGCTGACTATGCACAGAACTCACTTGCTCATGCTATAACCCGTTTTTGTGTATGTTCTAGAATGCCAGCTTCTGTTCTCTTGGGAAGTGCAGGTTAGAAAAGTTCTAGCTGTTGATAAGTGGTTCAGAGGTAGTGACCAAATGTGAAAATAGGGTCATGTTCTACTCCAGAGGACAACAAGGACTCAGAAAAGGTTTGTAGACCACCACCGCCATCCCACTCCCTTATTGGTTTTAGGTCGGTGAGTCTGATTGTGCTATTGAGACATTTCATTTCATCTCCCCACCAAGAAACTCTTTCCCCGATATATTGTTCCTTTTAAGATCATCAAATTGATTAATCCTGTGACCTTTGATTTACAGTTACTTCATAGATAACAGATTGCACCAACCTTCCAGGGCTTCATGCTGAAACCAGTCTGTTACAGCCCAATGCAACCACCCTCCGCCCCAAAAGAACCTGCTCCCCTCTAGTTGTTGGTGGGAGCCCTCATACTCAGGCCATGCCCTGTTGGATTCTAAGAGTGGCCCCGAGGAGCAGTCCAGGGGCCCAACTTGTGACATGCTGGACCCTTTGCTCGTTGTGGATTTCCATCGATTGCATCCAGACTGTCCTGCTCCACGTCCCTGGAGCTGTCTGAGGGTAAGTGGTCTAGGGCATGGAGAACCACCCATGGAGGTGCGGTAATGTCACACCTGCATGCAGCCAGGTCTCCGTTCAGCCATGCACACTCTGGCCACGTTCCACCTCACCGGATTATTCACACCTGACACTCAAGAGCTCATTCACTGGATACATACATTAGGACCTTTGTCTTCACTATGGTTTGACTATAGATTATGATTTTGATTTTGCTTTTATTTTTTATTTTTATTTTGTTGCGTGTGTGTGTGTGTGTGTGTGTGTGTGT
>JAODKF010000001.1:26713836-26724348 GCA_026779585.1 Mormyrus proboscirostris
TGCCCTGCCCCGCCCTGTCCTGTCCTGCCCTGCCCTGCCCTGCCCTCCGGTTCTCTGCAGCTCGTCTCTGCTCCACCCACCAGCTCCCCACAGTTCACCTCGGCTCCACCTGCCGTCTCCCGCCGGAAGACGGAAGAAATGGGCTGAATCCCCAGCAGAGCCTGTCTCGCTTGACCCAGTCCTGCCAGAACATGCCCTGTTGGTCCCTGGTCCCCTCCCTGTTCCATGCCCCTTGTCATGCTGTTTGTCTTGCCATGTCCTGTCCTGTCTGGTGGTTCTGTCCCTCTGACTTACTGAAGTGTCTGTCCCGTGTGCCCTGCCGGTCCTGCCTTGCTGTGTCCCGTCTGGTGTCCTGTTCCCTACCTCATGTGTACAGTATGGCCTGTTATTTGGTTCCCTCCCCGTTCATCCTTTGTGGCCGGAGGATACACTTCAGTTGGGGGGGCAGGTACTGTTACATCTTGCCTGCCTGACCCTCCGGTCTCCTCCCTCCCGTGGCCCTAATGGGCCACACCTGATGCCTCTTGCCCCGCATTAGTCTATGCCTGTTTGTCTTGTCTTCACTAGTCCAATCATTAATGTTGTTTCTCCTGTCAGCCCACGTCCATCCTCGTTCTATCCTTCTCGTTTTGACCCTTCACCATCTTGTTGATTTCCAGTCTTTGTTTGTTTCAGTCCAATAAAACCCCCATTTTTGTTTCATCAAACGCCAGCCCATGAGTCATTCATCCTGTGTGTCATGACACGATAATCCATAAATTTACTGAAAAATAATGAACACCCTCTGTGTCATTATTTATAACTAGGATTTTTATCAGTGTTAGTTTGGTTAATGCGAACAGACATTCCAGTTGATGAATACACTGGTGAACTGACCATTCTTAGCTGGAAGCCAAAAACACACTAACCACACTTCTGAGTTAATATAGGTCATGTAGGTAGTTCTGTGACTTTACACCTTCAGGGGTGCGGGTTTGATCCCAGCCCAGACTCCGTGTTATGTGCAGTTTGCTTGTTCTCCCTCAGTTGTCTGGATTTTCTCTGCTGTGTCCAGGTATTGGCTCTACACTTGGCATGACATTTTGTTAGATAAGTGGCTTTGTAAGATTGTCCAGTGACTTAAGTTAATACTACATTCAATTTGTTTAGTAAACAATATGTTCTACTTCTCTGGATGTACACATTAACGGGCAGCCTGTGCTTCTTTGTCAGTAATTCCTTGATCTCGAAGCAGATAAAGCACGTGCTTGTTTTGGGAAGTCCACATGTGAAGTGGCAGCAGGTATATGGCAGAGCCATGAGCGCGAAGCACATTCCTGAGGCGCTAATGTGTGTCCCACCTGTGCCCTCCTTTCAAAAGCCGTGAAGATCAGCACGCTTGGCTGCTATTGTGAGACCAGACAGCAAGACTCAATACTTCACTTCTTTCACTATTTGTTGCTCAATGGAAAAGCCCTGTTAGGACTTTATGCCTGTTATCAGGAGGTGGCTGCTTCAAATCCCGTGACCCATAAAGTAATTTCACTATTAGGCTCTTAGGCAAATCCCTAACTACAAGTCACTCCATGGACTGGCCAACCCTGCTTTCTCGGCAATGCGGTGGTTTGCGTAAAAATATACGCTGAATAATTGAAATTTCCAGTGTACAAGTTAGGAAGCTCTCAAAAGCGCTCTTACTAGTCTGCCTCTTACCACAGTAGCCCTTCGTCAAATGTCTTCATGACATAAACTGCAAGAATTTTGATGTTTGGCTTTTTTTTGGACATTGCAACACTTGTTCGGAAATGTAATGCAAGGTTTTAAAGGTTTTAAAAAATGTATAATTAAGATTTTAATATATGCACATTCTGCTATTCAGCTATCATTATTATTCTTTAAGAACAAGCAAAGAAACCATAAAGTGACTTGAATTAATATTTTGCACAATTTCCCTTCCAAGGAAAAAAATATGTTAATGCAACATTTATTTAAGTAAAACGTGGAGGAAAATGCAGCCTTTAAAGCTCCAAGCTCCATTTCTGTGGTTTGGAGCCAATCTTTGGAAGCTCGGGGCACACGCTGGGTTTCACACTGAACGCGATGTGAAGACATTGTCACACCTGGACTCACACTGAAGGCGATTGAGAGTCGCAATTCACTTAAACAGCAGGCCTTTGGAATGTGGATGGGCACCAGGACACCCTGCGGATCTGACAGAAGGATGAGGAGAACATGTGAACTCCAACACAGAGCCAGGGGCACAATCAAATCCAATGGCTGTCCATTGATGTCCATTGAGACTCAACTTGCAACTCATTATTTTTTTAAGCGAACTTGATTCTGACTTCTTGATAGTGACTTGTGAACAATAAGAGTCTTTAAGACTCTGCTGAAATTTCTATGCTCTACACATCGAATGTGCAACACTGCCCAAATTGTATGATGTTAAACACATCACAATGTGTGGCTGTGCACAGAGCATAGGAACTGGAATTGGAGAAGTGTGGCGCCAGGCAGTATCAACAAACAGCATGTTTTTTGTTTTGACACTCGTTCAAATCGCAGACCCAATATGACAAAGCACAGAATATTCCAGGTGTTATTTTACATTAGATTTCCCCGCTTAGAAAAAAAAGGTGCTTAACCTGTCTCATAAATTATATACAGCCTACATTGTGTTGTTATACAGTGACACAAATTGGCATAGATTTACATAAATCTGATCATTTAGCAGGTATATCCCAAAAACATTTCTGACATATCATTCAAGTCAAGCTGTATTTTCTTACAACTTAAAACATGGCTCATGTACTAAGCATAGCTATATGTGTCAAAATAGCTGAAGGCGGAGTCAGGCATGCTTCAGTTTGGCTGCCACATACACATGAAGCTTCTTTTTTGTTAATCATGTCGGGAAAGGTGTGTGTGTGTGTGTGTGTGTGTGTGCGTTTGGTCCAGGTATACATTACATTGTGGGGAACAAATGTCCTCACAATATGATAAAAACCTGTTAATGTTGTGGGGACCATTTTTTTCAGTCCTGACAAGGGTAAATTAAAATTTATAAAAAATCTGTGACTGCAATCAAAAAACTAAAAATGCCAAAAGATTTGTATTTTGTTTGGTTACTTACGTTAAAGGTTAGGGCTGGGTAGAAACAGAAATGAATGGGCAGTCAAAGATATGAGTAAAGGTCTATGTGTGTGTGTGTGTGTGTATGTGTGTGGATTACAGTAGGTTAATATTATGTTGGGCGGACCAAATGTCCCCCACAATGTACTGTAATAAACGCCTGTTTTTTGTAATCATGTTGGACACTTGAGACTTGACTCGGACTCGAGTCAGAGACTTTACACTAAACTCAGACTTTAATTTTGTGACTTGTGAACATCTCTGAGGTGTAATGGCCAAGTGTCAATTCTTCTGTCCATACAGTGTCCATCGCCAGGCATGACAAGAAACAAGAGTCACCAGTTGTGTATATATCTTGGCACAACTCTGAATTAACATATTACATATAAACCAAAAAACTGAGGGGTGTAACAATCAGTGAGTGGGATGTTTATAGCTAAACAGAGAATAAACAAACATGCAAATGCTTTACGTAGCATTCCATTGTATTTCAACACTTCTTTGCAGAATGCCTGAGTGCCTGAGCAACTACAAACAGAACAGTATCAATCTGTCCCTTCAGGTCCTATGAACAACCCCCTCACCACAGGCATATCGAAAGGAAAAGGAAAAGCTTTTGCTGTCATACATTAAACGTGAAATTGACTTTCACTGAAACAAATTAACTACAGATGTGCAGATCTTATAATAGCTATTAGACAAGAAAAGAGAAATAACCTTTCCAATATTCCAATAAAGTTTGTTTTAGGGTTCTAATACAAATTTGCAGTGCAAATTGTCTGCCAGAGCAAGCATGGTTCATTTACATTTAAAAGACATAAGAAATAATATTTAAATCAAGTGAATGAGGAAAAGCGAATGAAGGTTATTTTCACATGAGGGTCAGTCACTACATATACTGGTGCAGGTAGAAATCCACTTCTAAATTTTCACTTGATTGCTGAAGTATCCAGTATGACTGGGATATTTATGTCAAGCTTTTGCTATTTTCTTGAATCCGTCCACTGAAGCAATAGCTGCCATGTTTCCAGAAAGTGTGAGAGATCCAGGCCCATGTCTGGCAGGTGGTGATGTGCTCTTTTCTTCAGATCATTCACCCTTCAAAAAAATATTTGGTGATTATGGCCCTTAAATTCAATTTTCATTACATCAGTTCAACACACTTTGTTCAAAAATTTCATTAATTTATTTATGTATTTATTTATTTTGAGATTCAGTGTTTTCTTATGTTTACTTTAGTTATGAGCTTGCAGAGAACATCCACTTCAGGGTAAGCCAAACCTACACTTCCCCGCGGCCCTGTTTTGCATAACTGACCAGTTTTTCAAGCAAGTTTTTTTTCCTTTCCATAGATCTTGGCTCGCCTTGAATTGTTCCATTTAACAACCATTTTCAAACAATGTTTCTGACAGCTGAAACTGCTAACTCAAAGCATTTCAAAAATCAAAGCCCTGATGTGAATTGAATCAAACTGCATTTTCAAAGCAACAAAAGTAATAAGGAATTTTCCAGAAGGCAGTCAGGCTTGCATATTCCATATTCACTTATTAGTTTTCACTTGCAAGAAATGCAAATATTTGTAATTGTGTAGTAAAACCTGGTGAAGGCTGTAATATTTACTTTTATAGCATGTAGGTAAAGTTCTAAATTATAGATTTATTGAAACTTACACTTTGAGTCGAGGGTCAGGCCCAAAGTTTTTAATACAATGAATGTCTTTGTAACACAAGCAGTTCCATCCAAATCTTCTATACCTGCTTGTCCTATGCAGGGTCACAAGCATCAGTATGTGATTCCACCACCTACAGGCACAAGGCAGGGAATAACCCAGGACAGGGAACCGACCCATCCTAACCTGTTTGTACATTTTACTAATTTAGTTGACACTTTTATTAAAAGAGATGCACATGTATGAATAAGGTCAGTACTGTGCCACGACACGCAGGGCATGGAGCTCTGTTACATATGGAGCTTTGTAGCCACAGGCCAGGCAGAGAGCACATGCTGACCCCAGTACCCCATCGAAAGCACCTACAATAGGCACACAAGTATTGGAACTGGACTCTAAAGCAACGGAAGAAAGGGGCCTGGTGCAATGAATCCCATTTTCTGTTGGATCATGTGATGGCGGGTTTGTGTTGAGCATCTGCGCGATGCGTTGGACCGACAAGTCCGACCCACGGCTACCTAACCCCATATGTACTGTGTGTCATGACACATTAGTCCCGTAATCATCAAACTTATCTACCATTTGTGCCACAGTAACCCTTCTGTTAGTTCATACCAGATAGGATACCCTTCATTCATAACTCACATTGACAAGTCCTGCCCTCCCAACACCCTGTAAGTGATTCATGGTTTTTCCCTCCTCTGACCACTCTCAATATTATTAATTATTATCTTATTAACTTTCATAATTATTAAAAAAATAAGGTTGAAGCAAAGCTAATATATAAAGTACTGGTAAAGCAAATGATTCACATGGTACCAGTCTCCACAATTCAACAGAAAAAAATCCAATGAATATTTTTTTCAGTGTATGAAAAAAAGGAGGGGCAATATTCCAGCATCTTCAGAGCTGTCGGCTGGCAGGGAAATCTCAGCCAGCATGTCTGTCATGTGGCTTGTCAGGAACCTGTTCTGTTATCTTACCGCTAAAGCTGAAACATACTCATGAAAAAAGAAATTTTATATTGCCAGTTTAATCAAGCCCTCACACGCAAAATACATTATTTAGCTGGCTGTTAGCCATTGACCATTCATTTCTTCCTGGCAGATAACGGCAAATGTATTTGAAATCCTCTCATCGGCTCATTGGTGTATATTCACGTTAAATAACAGAATGTAATAAAGATGCTTTAATCTTATAAAAAAGATGATTGTAAATATTTCAAGAAGCATGCCGCGCCTATATTTCCATGGATGTGCACAGGTTAATTAAAATAACATTGTGTCTATGGAAAAAAAAAATCTAACAAACTTTTGTTTACAAGGTGCAGTTCTCATTTCAGATAGCTAAACTATCTAACATTGGATTCCAGGACCACCGCTACTATCCTACACCATTGTATGTCCCCTGTATGCTCTGAATGTTGTGCTTTCTGCTGATTTGAATAGCTGTCTTATTAGGTTCTTGAATGGTTTGGACGTCGCTGTACAGTATAATTCTTGCTCTGATGCCGCTCACACTTGTACTGTACCAGGGCATTCTATGGAAGTTCAGCCTAGACTCCCCAACAACTGTGTCCCCTTCAATATCAGCTGATGTGCAGCCATTGATCTGCAGTGCCCACATCACAGCACCCATGCAGCAGGTCAGGCTCAAACAAGCACTGTAGCTGTCACACTTCATCAGAACCGACACAACCTTGGAATTGGTTCCAAAGGGCAAATCTATTCCTGTTTAGCCTTAAGACCCTTGTGAGGACAAACAAAGGGCGTTTCCTTCCCAGATGGAATATCAAGCTCTTCACAGTTCTTGTTTTGCCACTGACCTTTATTATACAGTCTGACCCTTGACCCTCAGGAATTACTAGCTGAATAATCATTAAGTTTAGTCTTTGCTGATTTTTAATAGGCACCATTATTAAACAAGCAATTATTTATACAATAAGGGATTTTAGTATTTACAATCATTTTGAAACACAAGTAAATTTGAGCAAAAACCTTCCATTTTAATGAACTCACAACTGTTATAATCTTTATGATCTGCTAATGAAAGTATGATTTTAGAAGGCATTAAGGTCCTTACTCAGTATGATAATATAGTCAAATATATCTCTTTCTGTTATAACAATAAAACATTCTTTATCAAAACAAGATATCTAATGTGTAATTCCTTACCAAAGTACCTAGAAGAGTTGACTCAAGGATTAAGGCTAATTTTAGTTGTGAAACATTGGACACTTATGGACATTCCTTAATGATTGGGAGACATAAACAAAGACATTAAGAATATGTAATTGCAGTAAAAGATGAAGGTTCTTTCAAACCACACAGACATGGAATGAGTATGCTGGATGACTCAAGTGTGTTAATGGGCTGACTATCAGCTCTGTCAGTTATAAATGGTGTGGTGTAGCTAAGAAAATATTTGACCTGCAGGAAAAAAAGCTATTGGATTCTGGTATATTTCTAATTTTCATGAAATTCACATTGAAGACATACACATATTATGTAACAGTCACTACTGTCAAGGTCAGCAGCCATCCATCCCTTCATGTCACTTCCCCACTTGACCAGCAGGTGTTGCTGGCCATCCGGTTCCCTTCTGTCTTTATTCTGGACTCTTGTGTGTTTCCCCTGCTCCCTGGACCACCACTACAACAATTGCACTGTAATACTAAACATTATTTTAATTATATCAATAATAGCCTTAATGCTGCATCATTTAATTCTCTTATTAGGTTTTTGCTTCGTTAGAAGTTGAACTGTAGCTTCTGCTCCAATACTGCATAGACATTGCAACTGGGCTTTCACTTCTGCCTAGTTGACTCCTTGACAGCATATATGTTTGTAATGTGTAATCTGCCTCACTTGCTATATTCATAAATGTGAATGTAACAAAATTATTATATTGTAATATTATTTACATTGTTAACTAAAGATGTATACTGCAATGGAATGGCATTCCATGCAGAGAATACTGCCACCTTGGAAGCCTTTTCCAGGCAGCACAGGGCACAAGACTGGGGTCAATCCTGTAGATACCCTGTGGATATCAGTCCATCTCAACTCTGGAAGTTTGAGACTTGACTCTGAAAATAATTCACTGGCATAGAACAACAAAGACATCCGCAAGAGAAGTAGCCCCTGGATTTTAGCCCACTTAAGGGCTTTAAAGCATAATGAGTCACAAGTCACAACTGTATTTGAGATCTTTATTGCATTTAAGAGAATGTAAATACAGTGTCTGGGAATGTTTTTAAAACTGCGACACAGCTAAAAGAATGCAGAAGGGATGTCTAGGTGAGCACTTGTGCCCTATGAGGAACTATTTCAAGTCACAGCAGAGATAAATTTGTGCTCTTCCCCTTAATGTAATAAAACTATTGGGCAAAGTAAGACAACATTAGAGCACAGATCCAGTCTTGCTCTCTGTAGGACACATATACAGATGAGAGCAAGTCTGCTGGTCACAAAGAGAGGTGACATCACTCTGCTAACCCAGAGAGCAACATACAACCACAATAGTGAAAGAGATTCTATTACATAAATCTAAAATAATTCAATATTTCATCAGGTTCACTCTGAGTCAGCTCACTAAGACTTACGGTTTAAAATAATGAGTCTATTGTGCATGCTGTTAAACCAGCTTGATGCCCAGAGCCGATATAGCTTAAAATATCAAGGCAGTTAAATGCTATATTTTTAAGCTGAATTATATTCTTCATTACGAGTAATGAATTCAATTCCTCTGTCAGTGTCATTGAACTAACTTTGCCTGACAGCTGTAGTCAGTGTTATAAATATCATATTACATATTAACTTTTCCTACCTTTAAGACACATCAGATTACTAAACTTCTGTTTTCTCGTCCCGTGAAGGGAAATGACTAAGATAGTTCTGGGACAGAACTGTTGTCTTCAGTGCTTTTCAGTATAAGATCAATCTTTTTTTCAGTTTGGTGTGTAAGTTACATACTGTTTTTGACAGAAGCCATTATGTTTGCGAGTGAGAAAACCAACATATTTAGAAATTGCATTGCGACGTTCTCTCACAAAATAAGCTGAACCAAACGCAGCATAAGGCAAACATGAGTGAAAGTAACATTTCAATAAATTAGTGAGCATGGATTGTTACAAGTAGAAACAGGATTTAAACTGGCATCCCTGGAGGTGTGTGGCAACAGTACCACCCTCTTATCAGTCCATCTGTCTGAAAGGTTGTGGGTTTAAATCCTGCAGGCAGCCAAGTAAGCCTGAAAATATTATTTTTGGGCCCTTGAGCTAGTTCCTTAACCCCTGCTGCTCCAGGGCCCGACTGACCTGCTCTCTGATCCTCACATTGCTTTAGACAAGTGTCTGGGAAGTAAATTAATGTAAAGATATTTAACAATGAGATGATTGTACACTTATGTTATACTTATGTGGCTTGTTCTTCACTGCTTCTTGTGATTTTTGTACAGCACTTTGGTGTAGTGGTACAACTGCTGTAAATGTGCTATAGAAATAAACTTGACTTATGTGTATTATATATATTATATGCACTTTATCTTTCTGTGATGTTGGTACTTATTCTTTTGTATGTACAGCACAGCCGGGGTACTTTTTGTCAGAAAAAGCATTTCACTGTATGTTGTAGCAGCTACAGTATAACTACATGTCACAAATCAAGAATCTATCTATGTCATTAAATAATAAATAATAACATAATATGTTTTTACCTTTACTATCTCAGTGCTAACCATTGTTTCCAGCTTCTGATATTTACAGCTGGGTATTTTAGTTGAAGAAATTCCAGTTGAGCGTCTTACTCACAGACCTTAAAGTTCAATTCTTCCCAAGACACGAGACAGCAACCTCCTAACTTGGAGCCGACATGCTTCCCCACGATGCCAAATACTGCCTTTGCCAGCTGACAGCTACTTTGGACGAACAAGCAAGCTGAGGTGTTTTGGTAGAACCTCTAATACTGCATTATGAGGCTGCTGGGGTGAGCGGCGTTGGCACCCTCACAGTCAAAAAGACACACAGACACTCTGAGCCTTGCTGATTTTTGTTTTTTTTTTTTAAATCATATCTGCATGTCCTTTCTTGTGAGAGACAAGACCGGCTTCTTCTGTAACTAAAGCGAGTGTTTTAGCCATGATGGTAATGATGTTTCCATTTCGGGTGCCGGTGCCGTTGCTTGCTCTATTTTTGTATTTTCTGAGCCGCAAATGCGGTTTACTATTGCTGCACTAAATCCTGTCTACAGTGGGGTGACTACACTTTACTTTGCAAAAAAAGAGGACAGCAGGGATATATTGCCACGAGGGGCGTCAAAGCAACGCAAATATGCACACAGAAAGTATTCTGACTGCAGAAAGCAAATGTCACAATGGAATAAAATGAAATCTGAGACATTTCAGGCATTGTTTAGGACCTGAAAACAAGTCTGGGAAAATAAGGATCCTAGTGTACAAGATTTGTTTTGTGAGAGTGTGAACCAGTAAATTGTAGCAAATACATTTTATGTATTAGAAGTTTTTGTGTATTTTATGTATGTATTCATGTGTATCTTTTGAGGGAGCAGGGTCAGCTCAAGGGCCTAACGGTGAAATCACTGTAACAAATGTAATCAAATGTAACAATGTATTTACCTTCATACATCAAAAAGTCAAAAAATGAGAATAACTTCATTATGACTGCACTACATTAACTTACACTGTGGATCAAGGTATGGCCTACTTTGTACAGC
>JAODKF010000001.1:26747576-26766073 GCA_026779585.1 Mormyrus proboscirostris
TCTGTCATTCAGCCCGGTCTCGTTAGCGCCTCCGGAGAGCCCTAAACTCCCACAGAGTATACACAATGAAACCCTATATATGTAGAATGAAAGCTGATATATATACAATGAAACCCGGAAGGGACATTCTAAAACGCTTAATGTGAAAAGGCTTAATATAACTTAATGTACCAAAACAGGCACCAAAAATCACCAAATTTCTCATACCCATATCTGGCTATAAACAGATAAAAATCAAAACCGAAGTGCTAGGAATATGGACTTAATACAAACGAATGAATGTCGATATATATATAGAAACCCGGAATATATGGAATGAATGTCGATATATATACAACGAAACCTGATATATATGGTATGAAAGCTAATGGAATCACCGTTGGAGAACAGATCGAGTGAACGTTGAAAACTTTTTTTAATTAACCTTGGTGTTTATATGATGAACAATTTCTATCTTTACACAGAATGTCTATAAAATGTATATTTTGAAGATCTGTTGATCGTACGCTGAAAGTTAAGATGATATTGAACGAAAAGTATGATATATAACCAATGAACGTGAAATTACGGATAGGCGCTGCTTTGGTCAACTTCGTTGGGTCTTCCACTACAAGGCGCACGATGCGGGGGGCGTGTCACTGGGATGCCAGAAGTCTAAACATGGCAGGAAGAGTGCGAGCTCTAGTGCAGTGTCTTTTAAACAATGAAGGTTTTATAGAAACTGTTGTAAATGCATGCAGCAACAGCACTGTCATGCCCCGATCGTCCGCTCCTTTAAGACAACCATATGTTGTCAAAAAACTGTAAGTACTCTGTTTGTGATAATAAAACTGTATAGTAATTATACAGCTTGTATTTCATACACAATTTGTGCCCCATCTGAGGAGAGACTCCTATAGATTTAGCACACAATATAACATGTCTGCAGGGTAATACGTTAATGACCTCTCTCAAATCTTAATGGTTCTCGCATCTGCGTCATCTAAAATATCTGCCTTGTAGGGATAAAGACTAAACAAACGGCTGGATAATATATCTTCGACCCAGGAATCCACTGTGTCCTGCTGCTTCTCTGGATAAATACCCATAACAATCTCTCTCCTTGCCTCTGACTGCACCTGTACAAATACAGGCACTTGACATGTATCACGTAATAAAACATTTTACCGTAGAGCTACAGAATGCGATGCAGCTTCAGAGGCAATGGAGTGGCTATGATTTGAAAGGCTTACTGAAGAGATAGATCTGATAGAGAGATGACTACGCAGCTGTCTGTGAAATGAAAAATGATGACCAGTGTATCACTAAATCAGTACTGAGCAGAGATGGATGTTTGTTCTATTCCTGCATGCTTCACTGAATGTTCATGTTGATTCAAACAAACAAACAAACAAAGTTTTTGTCGTTGAAATGATTTATTTTTTAAATAATTCAGAAAACTTGCCTTTAATGAGGTTTTGATGTATAGTCGCATTTTGCCATCACTTTGCCTTCAGCCAGCAGTTTTATTGGACATAATCCTTTAGGACCTGAGATACTCCTATAAACATGCCCCCAAAAATACAGGCAACTTCATTACGAGGTTGCTTCATACCAAATATAGAAACAAGTATGATGTAACAGCACTCCTACACCTAAACCTTCCACTTTACTCTTTCCTTCCAGTGTTATTCTGCCCCCTGGTGGGCCCATCGCTCCTAACGGCTCTCGGGAAACGAACGCAGTCATATGGAGAAAACAACCTCTCTGATCACACACATAAGCCCATCTAATGTAGGTCTGAAAGGCTCCTACGTGTCCTCCTTTCCTTTTCGTGCACCCCTGGTAAAGAGTCACCCCCCTACCCAGAGAAGGAACCAAGGAAAATCTAGGGCAACTCAGCTAAACACAGTCATCACCCCCCCCCCCACAAAAAAAAAGAAAAGAACGTCACAGCTTGGGTCAAGTTCCTGCACCTGTGAATTTATACACTTACACATTCTTTAAAGATAAATGCAGAAAAAACAAGTAAAAATATTACATTTTCCCTGGAACCACAATAATTACAAACTTAAATAATAATAATAATAATAAATAAAGAAGAAAACATTTTCTCTAGTGTGTTGATCTTCTTTAATGAAATCTTTTAGGAACTACATACAATCAAGTTATAACTTTATAGTATTTCAAGGCCCAGTTCCTATACTGCATACCCCCTCATACAAAAAATAAAAAACATTTTTTTCACTCAAAGTAATGCAATGTTTCCCTTACTTTACTCTATAATTTTATTATTTTTTATTTTGCCTATGTTTTTTTCCTCCCCTTGAATTCTTCTGACTGAATTTGGAGAAACACTCAGGCCTTTATCTTCATTCAACTCCTGACCATTAGGCCACATGTTCCTGCCAGCGTCACATGGGATGTCCTCTCCCACGGGAAATACCTCCTTCTGGGATTATCCATCCATGGACTGCTAGGCAACCAGCATGCAACACCTTCAATACAGACATTCGGGTTCAAGGAGAGTGGGCATGGAGGAACTGCACCATCACCATCATATGTGGATAAGGTGGCACTCATGGACAGTTACGACAGCGGTGGATAGTGACATGTCAAATAAGGACAAACAGGACTGCCCTCTTCTGGTAAAACTAATATTTCATGCAGAGCTTCAAGAAGCCTGAAGAGTCTCTCTGTGTCCTAAAGTCCAGCTTTGGGTATATGGACATCAGTATTGGCAATAGCTGCACACGTGGTGATGATGGGCACCGTAACAGTGACCCTCTGACCAGTGATGGTTCCCATATGTCTCTTTGCTTTAGGGTAGTGGTATTCAAACATTTCACGACAGGGCCCCCCTAGGGCTGATATATCTGTCCTGATTACCCCCCCCACATCCACACACACACACACACACACACACACTTAGCGACCCCAAACAAACTTTACCTCACAGTTCAATGGGAAGTATGTGCCTGTTTCGCTGCACATGGCTTATGAAAGTCGAAGGAAGTTTTTGACTCCAAATCTCTCTCTTTTAAGTATTTCTGGTTTCGATTTTGAAATAGGTTTGCCCCCCCAACCTATTAAATCCCTGATGCAGTCCCCTGTTTTTTCCCTTCACCTGCACCCCCATAATTCCTTCACACACAGTTTGAATTCCTCTGCTTTAGGAAGATAGAAACTTCATGCACATAAAAATCCTTCCCCTTCCTAGATCCATAACTCCATAAAGAACAAAGACATTCATGAACAAAATTATAGGTCGGATGAATGCGTCATACAGCAAGACTAGTAATTGCAGTGATTAATTCTTACCTGCACAGAGAGGTTTGCCTCTATTTTAAGCTCAGGAACTTGAGAGAGCTGCCCATGATTACAAAACTCCCCCCCCCCAGTAGGCAAAATCGACCCTAAGCCATGCCTCCCTGTTTGACCACATGCCCCTTGAAAAGCCTTTGTTTTGGGGGGGGGTGCCAGTCGGCAGTCTGACCCACAACAATTTTGGTTTCCAAGCTACTTCCATAAAGAGAATAACCCGGGGAGGTGGAGATGGTAAGGATGATCGATCACGGGGGGGCAGACTTGGCCAAGATAAAAGACCCCCACTTCACCCCAGGAACACATTTTTATCTTTTCTTTCCCCCACAATTCAAACAGCGTCTGTAACTCTGTTTTAAGCCTCAATGTATTGTGACTAATGAGGGCATTTTTAAATGGCTCCTGATCTACAGTTATTGCTGCCTTTGACATTGTCACAACCGTATCTACAGTACAATGACAGCCTTCAGTCAATACTGTAATTAAAGCAACACCGTAGATTCCACCCATCCATTTTCTGTAACTGCTTATCCTGTTTAGGGTGGCAGGGAGCTTAACTGCAGAAAACCTACAAGAACATGGGGAGAACATGCAAACTCCACACACATGGAGCTATGGAGGAGACTCAAGCCCTGGTGCTTCAGGTGAGAAGCAGCAGTAGTAACCACTGCATGCAGCAGTAGTAAGCACTGCATCACCATCACCATGTTACTATATGGTATCTTGGTATATTTGAATAATGGAAGTGGATCTGAGGATCAAGCAACATTACTGCTATGTAGTTTACAAACTGTTTGATTTTGTGCAACAGTGATTAAACTTCAAACATGATGACAGGCAATCGAGTTTAAAAAAACAAAAACTACTCTAAATACATGTTTTTGTAATTACTTTCTATTGTTTCTCTGCGAAATAATGCAGCTATTCAAATTAATCTACTATTTTGTGCAATATTCTACAGTATTTTAATACAATAATAATAATAATAATATGATGGTTAAGGAAGCGCACTTGTAATCGAAAGATTGCAGGTTCGAATCCCCCACCAGCAAGTCACCACTGAGGTACCCTGAGCAAGGTACCGTCCCCAAGCACTGCTCCCTGGGCACTGAATTAGCTGCCGCCCGCTATGTCACTAAAGTCACATCTGGGTTAAATGCAGAGGACACATTTTGTGCTGTGGTCTGTTGACAATGACCACTAATCACCAAATTCAAATATTTACAATATTGTCGTTTCTTATTGTGATTTTGAAGAATGTGGACAATAGATGCCAATGTGTGGCGTCTTAGATAGGACTGGATCCTTTACTCTGCTTTGGTCATGGACAGCTTATGATTGATAAAACCGTCTACTGTTGCCCAAATGTCATTAGGAAGTTCAGTCCTATTTGAACGTCCTCCCAGATCCTCTAGCTAGGGTGCCTCTTCCACAACTTCTTTCTAACTCTCTTGCTCTCATGCCATAGAGAGAAACTTATCTTTGACCTCCTTGATCAAAGCTTGATGATAACTACTGAGGTCTGTTATGGATGGATGAGAACAGGTTACTGAGTTACAGTTTGTGCATATGTGGTCTCACGCAGGCACTGATGGTATCAGTATTCATGAGTATCATTTTTATATGAGTTGCTGCTATGCATTTTCAGTACGTTTTAAACAGTTATCCAATGAGCTTTCAATAGTTTTGAAACATTTTGCAAAAAATTATCTGTAATGAGTAAAAAGTAATGAGAAAATGGTAATACGTTTAGAAGCAGAGACAATGTTTAAGTGGTTCCTAGTTTCACAAAATATGTCTTAGCAGTCAGGATGTAATTCAATCACAAGAAAACAGTTTTCTCTGGAAATATTTGGAATAGCATTAATAATGTGTAATGATACTGCATACCATGTATTGTGATTTTGAGCAAACGACACTGAATTTACACAAAAAAACACAAGCATGGCAACAAACAGGAACTTGTGAGTTAGCTGAAATGACAACCACTATGGTACCATTTAAAAGAAAGTTGTGCTTCATCAAAATCTAAAGCACAGTGGGAGATATTGGAGTATTTTCAAATTATTACAGTCTTAAATCCAGAGGCGGGTTGGTTGTTTTTGAGGCTCCAATCAAAAAGTGACTTTGGGGCTCTCCACACATCTGTGCCCCCCATCCCCCCCCCCAGTGTAACGGCAGTTTATGGCCAAGTGGGGGCCAAACCTTCAAACCTTAAGTAGGCCAAAACCTACTTAAATCAAGATATACAGGGTGAGCATGCAATGGCAGTGTCGTGACAAATCAGCAAATGAGAGGAAGTGCTGATAACTGCAACGAAGAAAAGGGTCAGGGGTAGGATTCCTGCAGTAGAATGTTTAAATCAACTTAATCTCATACTTAACTTCAGATTGAAAAATATTGAGCAGTCAGGCAGAGTGTTTTGCACTGTAAACAATCTGCAGCTGCAACATCGTTCCACCTAGAGCAAGTATGACTCCAGACACAGGTGCCAGACTATACTTTCATTTAAATCTTTATCTCACAGCCACAGGATGCTCACATCACCCTGTAGGATGTCCCAGCTACCTTGTTGATTGGTCACCATGACAAAGTGTGACTGGCCAGCTGTAGCTGTTTTTCACACATTCGCTTTTCACCCACTTCTAACTAACTGCTGCCCGTTCCTGCTGGCAAAGTACATAAGCAGCCCATTGTGGGTACTGCAGTCTTTCACAAGGTTCAGACTAAGAGGCTTGAGAAAGGAACCATGTCAGATACCTTGCAAATTACTGTTGTAATCAAGTAACCAAGCAAATTGCATTTTTATTTTTTTCCATTGACAGATTTTTATTAAATTGAGTTTTTTCTTATAATAAAAAAAAAAAAAAAAAAAAGAGCATTTATCACGTTCCTGGGACATTTGGTCCCCTAAAGGAAGGTATAACTGAACCACAAACTACACACACACACACACAGACAGTACTGGCAATTTATAGATGCCAGTTTATCTAGCAGCAGGCTTCTGACTATGGGAGGAAACCTAGACAAAATAGGAAGAATTTAAAAGTACACTCACACAGAAGGGGGACAGGACTCGACCCTCAGAACCCTCATCCCTGAAGGAGTGAATCTTCCCAGTGAAACACAGTGCCAGCCTTTGATTACTTCATAATCAGTTTTCTTTTGGTTTCATCTTGCTAGATTGTATAGCTAGAAAAATATATACATCATTGATTCCTTTGTTACATTTACATATATATTGTTCTATTGTCAACAGAAACTATTGTGATTTTGTCAAACACAACTTAATATCTAGAGTAGTCTTATCCATCCCAAAAAAATCCAGTGTTCTAATCTGTGCCAGTGTTCCTCAAAAGCTCACTAGCAGCTCTTTAAATTGTGCACATTATAGTCTTTATACACTCACTGGCCACTTTACTGTATTAGGTACACCTTTCTACTACCAGGATGCATCCCTTTTTGCCTTCAGAACTGCCTTAATTGTTTATGGAATACATTCAAAAAGGTGTTTGAAACATTCCTTAGAGACTTTAGTTCATGATGACATGATAGCATCACACAGTTGCTGCATGATCTGAATTTACCGTTCCACCACATCCTGTAGGTGCTCTATTAGGTTAAGATCTGGTGACTGTGGAGGCCATTTCAATACAGTGAACTCATTGTCATGCTCAAGAAACCAGTCTGAGATGATATGAGCTTTATGACATGGTGCGTTTTCCTGCTGGAATTAGCCTTTAGAAGCTGGGTACACTGTGGTCATAAAGGGATGGAGATGGTCAACAGCAATACTCAGGTAGGCTGTGGCATTGAAATGATGCTCATTTGGTACTAAGGGGCTCAGAGTGAACATACATAAGAACATAAGAAATTTACAAATGAGAAGAAGCCATTTGGCCCATCAAGCTAGTTTGGGGAGAACTTAACTAATTCAACTCTAACTAGTTCAGAGGTGTTAAAATCTTATCTAGCTCTGATTTAAAGGAACCCAAGGCTTTAGCTCCATGAATATATATATATATTCCATACTCTAACTACATGATGTGTAAAAAAGTGTTTTCTTAGATTCAATTTAAAATGTTCTCCTGCAAAGTATGCCAAGAAGACCCCCCACACCATTACACCACCACTGCCTGCCTGAATTGTTGATGCAAGGCAGGATGGATCCATGCTTTCATGTTATTTGAGCCAAATTCTGACCCAACTATCTGAATGTCACAGCAGAAATGGAGCCTCCATTCTTGTCTGACCTCTGCCATCAACAGGGCATTTTCACCAAGAGAACCGCCGCTCACTGGATGTTTTCTCTGTAAACCCAATGGATGATTGTGTGTGAAAATCCCAGTAGACCAGCAGTTCTGGAAACACTCATAACAGCCTGTCTAGCACCGCGGTGGGGGAAGGTGGGGCTTAAAGCCTGTTTCAGTATGTGCCTGCATTCAATCAGAGACATTTACTCCCTTTCCTGAAACTTCTGCTGTCAAAAGTCTATTAATGAAAGAAATTCCTGTGGACATCCTTCCCCAGGTCCACCTGTGTCTCTCTGCCTAAGTGCTTGAAAATAACACACCACTGGCACTTACCTCAATCTGTGTCTAAGAATAGGTGCAAGTACCTCAGTGCCTACAGATATATGGCCCTGAATCTTTGCCTGTAGTAATATTACTTGTGACATAATATAATATAATATTGTCAACAGAAACTATTGTGATTTTGATAAACACGACTTAATATCTAGAGCAGTCTTATCCATCCCAAAAATTTTCAATTAAAATTTATATTATTAAAAGGATTTAATTTTAAATTAAATCCTTTTAATAATATACAATGATTTATGATGTACTGCACAACAACCTCTAGTGCCTACTGTATATGGCCCTGAATCTTTGCCTGTAGTAATATTACTTATGAGATAATGATATAATATGTGGGTAATGAGGGGGCGTGGCACACACAGGGATCAGATGAGCCAGGCGTGACAGAAATAAAATAATAATAATAGCACTTCTTGTTATTTGGGGTAGTATTACAGACCATAGAAACTATGGGTGTCTGTTTTTACTGTGGTATTTCATCAGTACATAAAAGACGGCATCACTCTTACAGAAAGGAGGGAAGTCACAGTACTGTAGCTTGCTGCTCCGAAGGCTGAGGCTGGTAATTTTGAGTCATACCTCTCAACTGTGACATCTTTGCAACAACATCTTTTTGCTATTTTGCAAAGACTCTTCCAAGGCTAGAATGTAAACCACTCTTGCAAATCTAAGTGAAGGAAATCCAAAAAAGCAGGTTGTGGAGCTCAACTCAACCTTTGAACCCACTCAGCCAACTCTGCTAAAGGCCTATCGAGGCAATAAGTCCTGTCTGATTCAGCTGGGTTTGGTTTCATTGCACAAGATCATGATACTAGAAATTACTTAACCCGGTGGTGTATCTCTAACCTGTGCTGGCTTACAGTTAATATCGATGTGCAACTCAATGTAATAAGAGGGACGAAACTGCTAAATGTGCCGTTTATGAACCATAAGGTGTAAAGTCTAGGAGTTGGTATAGAAATACATTGGACTCTTCCGCAGCATGACATTCCCCATCACAGTTTTGATAATTCGCAGAGTCGGCAAAGGAAATTAAACGGGAATGTTTTGGGAGTTCTGTGAAAGCCACACAAAAATGAGTCACTAATTAATGTTTAAAATATATGCACAATGCTGGTCTGGAGGATCCCAGGTGTGTTTACGACAGCCTCTTGCATCATACCTTGCAGTAATCTCACAGTTATCTTTGTATCTTTCGTTTCTCGTATCTTTTTGCGGCATTTTAGTACCCTAAACTGTACTAAGATCCAAAACACGTCTCTCACCGAGGGGCCAAATAAAATTTCGAGTGTTTTTTTCCAGATTTCGGAGAGCCTGTGATTGGGGAAGCGCACTTGTAATTCAGAGACTGCTGGTTTGAATCCCCGACCAGCAAGGCACCACTGAGGTACCCTGAGCAAGGTACAGTACCGCCCCCACAAGCACTGCTCCCCAGGCACTGAATTAGCTGCCCCCTGCTATATCACGATGTGACATATGGGTTAAATGCAGAGGACACATTTCGTTGTTGTGCACTGTGTGCTGTGGTGTGTCAACAATGACCACTGATCACCTAATTCTAATGTACATGGGTCCATTGGCCACTTTTTTATAGCATCTGATGACTGAAGCATAGATTTACAGGACAAGGGTATGCCTATGCACTTCATGGGGAAGTTGACCAGGTTGTATAAACATGGATTAGGCAGGTTTGTGAAGTCTGACGTTTCAGGTTCACGTTAATCATATCACTTATTGTGTATGGCACTAACGGACGCACATGATCGTCAGCACCAGATTGGTTTCACACGTCAAGTGTTTTAATATGTGCCTGAATTTGTTGCATATCTGTTTTCGTGAAATGTCATAGGCCTTTTAAAATCTGCCTTAAATTATCAGTTGTTTAAACATTTCAGGAAAAAAATCCATGCAAATGATGTTCATATTGACACGTGGTGATAATAAAATCAAAGGGTATTATTGTAGTTCTGGAGTATTTCCAGTAAAGGGGGTGATATGACCTTTCGATTTGTACTGTAACGTGAGTGTGACATCCGGTGGCACTTCTGTTCTTGAGTTTCCACATCCTGCTACAGGGCTACTGGCTGTTATCAATCTGAGCATCTCATGCAGTTCAGCAGCCCAGACAGCCGTACAATTAGAAACCCCCTCCCGCAACGAGGCGACTCAAACAGAGAACGGCGGAGGAAGTGAGACTTCGGTGCCTGTATTGCATCTGCCTGTGTGTGGCATGTGTGCAAGCCCCTGTGAGCGAGCACGATACAGCTTTGACAGCCCTGGAGGTGAGAGTTGCCTACTTCCTCCTAAAAAGCGTCAAGTGGGGAGGCGAGGGACGGAGTTAGCTCGAGCCACATGCAGAGCGGAGAAGAAGGGGGACGAGTACGTTCACCGACATCAGCGTCCCACCGTCTGGACACCTTCGAGACCATGAACCTGAGCAGCACCATGAAGCCCAGTACACTTGGGGGTGAGTCAGGAGACACAGCACCGGAGTGCTTAAGAGTCCATGCAGTCATGCGACATGTATGGATACCGCTTGCATCGAAGAATGCGCCATCTGCGTCCATAGGTTTCACAAGACGATTTTAATGATGATGATGAATATGATGATGATTAGGACCAGCATATTAATGCATTACTTCTAAAAATAGCAACAGAAACTGCTAAAGGATTTCTGTTGAGCAGTAATTAAACAATATGAATGTTATTTAAATCAAATATGTTCCTTTTGTTTCATCACTTGTAAAACTTTTAACAGTATATTTGTAAATTCATTTTATTTATACAATTCCTATATTTGACTTTATAGGCCAAAAAATGAGTAACTGCTGATTAAAATTATTTCATAAATGTATTCATTTTAAAGGGCAGACTGATGACATTTTCAAGCATCTATTAATAATGTTCATGACCATTACAATTATGAAACTGAAGTTTCTGCGGTGCGCTCAAGAGATCAGGGTCGCGAGGAGACGATCCACACATTGGGATTTGTATCAGCAGCATTAAAGGGGAGTTTTGCTCAGTGCCACTGTGCACTTGCCTTTAAAAGAAAAAAGGGAGTTGCGTATTTCCCTCACTGCATATTTGAACTTTGTAATGACCTGCAGGTTTCTTTGCCTTGCGGTGAGAAGCGAAGGAAGGTCTGTGTGGTGCAGATTAGCAAATAAGGTGGTACTGATGCGATCAAAGGGCTCCTCATAGACTGATATGTAAGGAAACCGCAAGCTTACAGCAACGGTGAACGAAAGACATGAACAAAAGTGTCATGAGCGTGACTGCAGACACAGCTTTTGAGATTGGCGATGGAAAATCATACCGTTTGACGTTGGTTAAGAAAGAAGTGTTATTTCTGCAGCAATGTCAGGTGGAATATATGATACGTGCAAAAGAAAATTACAAGGAATGTATGCTTAACACCATTTATCTGACTAGTGTATATTTATTTAGAAGAAAAACACATAATTTAGCATTAGAATATATGCCAATGAATTCTTCCGTTCTCTAAAAAATGACATATACTGTATTGCTAGTTGGCTGGGTGAACACCGCTTCAGTTCCCAAACCTCTCCCCAGACTCACCCTGCACATTCCATGAACCCATACAATTTCACCAGCAGCTTGCTTAATTAATTAATTAATTTGTTGAATAAGTTAAATAACTTAGCCAACAGGGGTGCTAATGGTTGAGTCAACAGATACATATTTTCTATTGATATCGCTTGGTTACTGCAAACAACGGGTGACTTTAAAAGAGGTTTTGAAATGTCTAAGCTAACAAACATTATATCATAGTTTCACATCATGACTTTTAAATCATGACTTTTGCACACATCAGTATATACTCTATGTATTAATTTTAACATTTTACAGAGATCTGTCTAAAGATTAAATAATAATTTCACACTACTTCATGCTTATAGCTGTAGTAGATCTGTTTGGCCCTGATTGGTGTGTGATTTGTGTCCTGTGACGGGTTGGTGCCCCATCCTCGGTTATTTCCTGCCTTGTGCCCATTGACTCCATGATACTACCCCCCCCTTCCATGACCCTGAATAGGACAAATGGCTGCAGAAAATGGAAGGGTGGATGGATAATTAATATTATGTACTCAGTAGTAGCAACTCAATATTCGAAAAGTGCTGTTAATCATTGCAGTATGTAGGCACTAATACTACAGCTTACATGATTAATTAATATTCGGGTTCAACATTGTTTGCACCAAGTCAGCCCCAAACCCCCCCCCCCCCTCCATGCATGGTACTCTCACAGTATCGGTGTGCACATGTGCCTACCATTGGGATCAGTCTAGTAATAAAAAATAAAATCTGAGTCATTTGCTTGCAGAGGTAAGGCAGGAGACACTGGACTTCACTGTGAAGAGCACGGCAACTGTAGGCCGCGTCAACCAACGCACCCCAAGGAACATCACATATTGTTGCAGACCGCTGGCTTCCCAAAGCTCTGCATCTGCAGATGCTTCCAAAATCCCGGGGGGTCACACAGATGTTGTCAACCTCGCAGGGACTCACCAAGGTACAGAAATGGGAACATCCTCGCACACTAACTTTGGCACATTTTCTTATGTTATTTACTCTATTCTGCTGTCTTTTTAAGCATTATTATGTAGAATTATTGCATTATTATATGTGATTCTTACATTAAAAGAGTGCCACCTCATTTCATTGTGCATGCATACAATAACAATAAGGTTGACTAACTTTCCTCCATGAATGTTAACACCTAGCATGACACTGTCAGTCTAAGGTTTAGAGGCATTATTTGAAAGTGAGTCAAATTTTAAGAAACATATCTCCTGAAAAGGAGCATGTCCTTTGTTTAAAGGAGGTTGCTGTATACAAAGTTTCAGTTATGCAAGCAATATATAATTTGAAATCTGACAATCATGCTGACCTCATATCCAGACCAGAAAGTTAATGACATTCAAAGATCAAATCTTCAGTAAAATGTATTTGTACTCTAGAAGGAAAATTAAGTTATAAATATATGTGCATCTTTCTCAAGGTGTCTGGATTATTGAGAATCCTATTTTTCAAGCTCTAAAAAAGCAAACAAAAAATGTTTTTCACTGATTCCCAGATAACAAAAAGTATGTGCCACATTTTTGTAATCTCATTGTAACACCAACTGGACAAACAGTTAGTAATTGTTCTTGCAAGGAGAAACATAGCCATATTTATAATGCTTCTCCTATGCTGTTGGTGGCTGAGATGTGTCCAGAGGTGTGGGTGACATCTGGACCAAATCAGCACGGCAGAAGAGCTCAGGTTTTGTCCATAGGAAAAACCTTCCTGTGGCCCAGAAACCGGGTGAATCTGCACCAAAGGTCTACATTCCTCAATCATCTCATACTCCAGACTCTTGGAATGGAGAGACCACTCAGGTTAGACACCCTATGCAAAAAAAACATTTTCTGTATCTTAAGGTAGTTCTTAGGCATGATGAAATATTATTAAGGCAGTTCTTCATGCTTAATTTTATCTGAGTCTGTAATAAAATTAATTGCAAAATATCTTTAGTTGTATTGGTATATTGTGACCTAATTTCTTACTATGTATTCTTTCATTATATTAATTTGAAATTATGCTAGCTCATAGTCACCACCTAGTGGTCGAGAATATTCATAATAACAATCAAAATGCCTGCAAAGAAAAACACAAGCTATGGCAGAGAAATGAATTTTCCCCACCTGTATGATATGAAGCTATCAGTGGGACTTCTTCAACAAGCCAAGTGAGACCGTTTCATTTTTTTGGTATAATGAATCATAATTCAAGAAATGTTGAAAATCTGTGTTGACTTGAATGGATTTGAAAGCCGTGGCATTGTTTTAAAGTCAGCCATTCATGAATAACTGCACATATCATGTAGATTTGTAAAATGACTTTAGCAAAGGCCAATTTTTGGCCCGCTATGAATTTTTCTGACAAAAAAACAAGTGTATGTGCAAGAGGTCTGCCTTGGTGTAAAAATATTTTTATATGCAAGTTATAGACCAGGAAACTTTTAAGTTATACCTCCTAAAAATATGCTATCTTCTAATACTAATATTCTCTGAAAAGTCGGAGATTGAGAGCAATCTCAGTCATGTATTGTCATGTAAAACGACTTCTTATTTATTTTAACAGGAAATCTTACAAAAACCCAGGAAATATATAATGAAGCAGGGAAATGCAGAATATCAGGTATCAGGCCACTATTTCACTCCAGTCTGGTGAGTTTTCAGGTGAGATCAAACCAATATACATGCAATTTCCTTCCATATTACTGTCATATTTGTGGTATAAATATAATTTTTAGCCTATTAAACTAGCCATATTGTACATATCCTGTCTTTATTTGGATACCTTAAAGCAAAATTATGCCTATAATGACCCACAAATGACCAAATTAAACACTGAATTCAAATTTTCTTTCGCATCATACACTCTCAAGTGAGCAAGTATGTCTTCAGAAAAATTAGTTATGAATTATTCATGATGGTTATATGGCTTCTGTGGAATCTAAAGAACTTTTGTTTTATACTGTATTTATTATTATGTGTGAATGGTTGCTGTGCTACTCCGTATTGCCCCTTGAGCATAAAAGAAAGTGATTTGAATTGAAGTGAATTGAGCTGAATTTCTCATATGATTATATTTTAATGTACACTATATGGACAGAAGTGCTGGGACACGTGGCCATTACTCCCACAGAAATATGATTAACTTAGGGACCCCTGAATTGTGACTGGGGGCTTCAGGGTGGCCTTTAGCTAAATGAAGTGAAGATCCTCAGACTGCATGCTCTGCAGAAGTGTATTTCTCTGCAACGTCTATATCATGTTCAGCAAGTCCAGTCTTAAGGCTATACTGGAGGTAATACAACATTCGGCAATCCAATTGGCTGAAGGTTTTCATTACCCTTTTATTTTGCACTCATGGTGTGTTTGTTGCAAGGCAGAACAATAAAACCAGACAGCAATGGGGCTAAGGTCACACTACTGTACAAGTATGAGTGTGTGTGTTGATTATGTTTATAATACATTGTAGGGATCAAATGTTTCCCACAATGTAATAAAAACCTGTTAATTTTATATTGTGGGGACCATGTTTCAGCTCCCCACAGAGATCTGTGAATCCAATCAAAAAACTAAAAATGCCAAAAGTCTTATGTTTTGTTTGTTTACTTATAGTTAGGGCCAGGGGCGTAGCACCAAATCCTGGGTCCTATGCACAAAGAGTGCCCCTGGGCCCCCCCACCCCAAAAAATAAAATTCCAGATTCCTTAGGGGCCCTCCCCCCACATGGGGCCCTGGTAACTCAGTCCCCTTTTTCCCCCCACCTACGACGCCCCTGGTTAGGGCTGGGTAGGGGTTAGGTTTGTCATGTTGGGAATAGAGTTTTCTCCATAGAAATGAATGGATAGTCCCCACAAAGATATAATTACAAACCTGTGTGTATGTGGAATAAGGACCAAAAGTAATTAGAAAAAATAGTTATAAAGCATCCTTGCAAGGTTACAAAATATAGGTTAGTAGAGCCAATCAACTGATTGTCAATTTTTATAGGAGACTGTGGAATGATAGTTTATAGACTGTTGAAAATAAGTTTTGTCCACCTTTGATGAAAACAACGTTATTATATACAGCTAAATTTATTACATATTAAATAATGCATTAATATGTTTCATTTGAACCAAACAATATATAAACTCAGGTACAGTAGAAGTAGCATATTAGCCAAATCAGAGCTATAAGAAGATTGTGTAATGCTGACGCTAAGAATGTAATGTAGAACTGTTTGTGTTGCTTTAGCAAACAGGGAGCGGCGCCTGAACTGGAGTCTCCACAATGTCACGTCGCAGATCGGTCCCCCATGGAATTCTATCCGTATGCCTACAGAGATAACTTGCAGCTGTACCTCCCCTCCATAAATGTTCCGACCCCCCCTGTGGCCATCCCATATCCATATCTGTACCAGCACTGTCTGCCTTACCTCCAGTTACAGCCCTTCTTACAAAGGTAAATGTATTGTGTCTATCAATAGAATCCCAGGGTCTGAATTAAATTGCATTTCAATCCAGATCCAGGATCCTGGAATCGGCCTGTTGAATACTCCTGCCCTAGACTGTCTGCATCAAAGACCAGATCAAACAAGCCAGCCTTATGAGTACATTGCTGGCTGACATCTCAGAAGCTGAGGTCTACGTCACAGAGACAGAGACCTAAACTTATTTCCTGTTTACACTTTCTATTTTGTCATTTTAAAAACATGGCTATGACTTTTTTTCTGATTTTTTATTTAAAGAAGGTTGTATTCTTTATGTCTATATTGCATTAAGAGTTACCTGTCCTTAAACAGATGGGTGAAAGAAGAATCGCTAAGTCCCGTTCTCAGAGGGAGAAAGTATGGGAACATTTCTCATTCAAATTTGGAAAGAGACGTGTGCTGCGTCAAACCTCAGCCCCGGAAGAGGAACAGTCTAACGGAGCTCAGAAATGAAAAAAGGGGGGCAAATTTGGAGAGTAAACTGCATGGCATTTGCCAGAAGCCCCATGTGAATGAGGAGAGCAGTGCTGGTCCCCCTTACCCACCAAGGCATGACCCCCACGGAGACCAGGAAATGGACCTCAGGCCTTGGTTTGCCCATTCAATGCAAGGCATGGAGTCTTACAGTGCAATATCTTTACATTAAGTATTAAAATGTTTACTTCAGAGCACGTAATCTTTGATTGCTTTGGAAACACAGGCATTGCTGTTACTTAAGATTCGAATGACTGTTTTCAGACATAATCTGTGAAATTTTAATCTCATTTAATATTATTAACATTTCCTTCTGACATGGAGAGCAGTCTGAGCTGCATTCCCATCTTTGTACATATAGATGTATTTTTCCACATATAGCTGGGTGTGTTTTGAGGGGGGGGGGGTTGAGGGGACTGTGTCTGTGATTGGTTGCTGGTTAAACCCCTGGCCATAGCAGAACAGTCACATGTCCTCCCAGTGCCCAGGGTACCAAACGTCGGCTCCCCTTATGCTGTGACTCCCATGCTACTGAGAGCAAGATGGGGCAGGGAGAGAGAAGACTTCCAATGTACCTGTGCAAATGGCAAATTAAGGATTTATCATATATCGCCAAAGTTTTACAGGACACTGTCTGTTCCACACAGAGAAGATCTTTCACCAATGTCTGCCACCTCTTTTTCCACTGTGTGTTTTAAAAGGAGACCCAGTGAGGCTACCTGCTCACCCCTGGACTACGGAGAGGAGTAGTTTTTCAGTAAGACAGCAGCATCCAATAAGGAGTCACATTTTGCCAAGGAAAAAGCGAAGTGCAGGATTTCCAAATAACCACAGTGGCTGCAGGTACTGTATGTATGTCTTTTCTGAGGCATAGAATAACTCATGATCTGTTTCCTGATTTGCCATAATTTTGAATATATTCATCTTTGTTAGCTCACAAAAGAAGACAAGAAACCATTTTTCATTACAAAATGAAGCAACTGTATTAGAGAAAGAAGGAGAGGAAATCAGGGGGAAAAGAACAAAGCCACACTGCCTGGATTACAGTCAGAAAGGGACGAATGAGATTCAGTGGAATAGAAAAAAAGCGGCATCTTCCAAAATTCATGAGTCTCCCCAAATGCCTACATCTACACTGGAAAATTATGGGTCAGAAGCAACACCAAACCACTGGTGGCCCCCTCTAAAGCGAGGACGACCGCCATCAAGATCCCTGTCCAATGTGCTGATCCATGCTGGTCATTTTGATATAGTTCAAACATCTTCTCCGACAGAAATACACAGCAATACAGAGGTACAAAGAGCTCAAGAGTATGACCTGCAGCCCGAAGCACCTGGATGTGCTGCTAGGAGAACAGGAGGTACAAGCCGTCACTGTCAAGGTCCAGATTCTAATGGAAGCTTGGTAACATCTAAAGATTCCAAGCATGGTGGAATAAGGCATGCTGAAGAATGCAATCAGACGAAAACTTTGGTTCCACAAAGACATAGGGGTAAGCAAACCTTTTCTGCTATTTGAAGGGCATCTATACTTCCAGGGCTCAAATCTTACCCTGCGCTGCTTGAAAATTCTGCCTGTGTTGTGTGGGTTTCCTTTGGGGCCTCTTTTTGAATCCAGAGAAATGGGCAACTTGGCAGTTCACCTCTGCCTTGTCATACAAAGTGATACTTTATACATCCCTAACAAGAAACTGGGCTTATCTAAGCTTGCACAGGCATACACTGATAAGTCTAATCATTATGAGTATCCTGACGTGAAGCGAATAATGTTAACTAGCTTGTAAAAAATGTGTGTGTCAAGGTTTGAGATATGTTGGATGGTACAGTATGCTAACTCTTGATACTTGTAGTGGACAAGTTGAGTGCAGGAGAAATAAAGAGGGATAAAAATCTGAGCGTCTCTGACAAAGGTCACATCATTAAGGCTAGATGGCTGGGTCAGAGCATTTCTGAAATAAAAAGGCTTGTGGTGAGTACCTTCTGAGAGAAAAACTATGGGTAACACTTTACTTGAGGGGGCACAAATAACTTAGTAACTCAGTTACTACTCAAGTACAAATCATGAGCAAAT
>JAODKF010000001.1:26769235-26790723 GCA_026779585.1 Mormyrus proboscirostris
CCAAGGACATATTAAGTGCCGAGAGAGAGCGAATTCATCAGTATGGTGGCCAGGACTCTCCACTGAGCTCAAAAACACTGTATTGCAATGCCATACCTGTCAAGAAAAGAGGCAGACTCAGCGAAAGGAGCCACTCATCTCCACCCCCAGGGAAATGGTCATGCTGAAAGAGCGGTACAGACTGCAAAGGGAATCCTTCGAAACAAAGATCCACTAATGGCCCTCATCTGCTATACTGTAGATCAACCCCTTGCGCCACAACAGGTATCAGCCCAGCAGAACTCTTAATGGGGAGAAGGATCAGGAAGAGTCTTCCTACTCTGGAAAAAAATCTTCGACCAAAATGGCCCAACCAGAAGATAGTTAAACAAAAGGACGCTAGTGAAAAGATCAAACAAGCTTTCTATTATAACCGTTGCCATGGAGCCAGACTTCTCTCTTCACTAAGACCGGGAGACACAGTGTTCACTAAGCTGGATCAGGGAAAGACTTGGGTGATGCCAGCAGTTGTCTCAAAGGAAAGTGTTACCCCAAGGTCTTACCTCATCAACACACAAGACGGTGCAGTGTTGCCTCCACGGCCTGCCATGGACTCATCCCTACCCACAGCCACGAGCAATGAGAGAGCAACATCTCAGTCTGTGGATGCCCTCACTCCAGAGACCGCCTTTTCTAAACCAAGTCAGGTCACATTCCTCACGCACACAGCGCCGCCAGCACAGGTCTGCACCAGATATGGACGGGTGTGCAAACCAGCTGTGAGACTGGACCTGTAGACACTGATGTGTCCACCATACGGCTTTTGAAAAAGAAAAAAAAAAAAGTGGTTTTGAGATTTAATAATATACTGCCTTGGTTAAGAGTGATTTAACTTTTGATGTGTTTTATACGTTTTCTTTCAAGGAAACTGTTCTGTGTTAAAAGCAGTCTTGTTCACTGTACCTTTGTTTACTTACAAATTAATCATTTGTTTAAGATGCTAAGGTTTCACCTCATGTTTGCTGAGCGAGCAGACTTGTGAATGGTCATTTTAGATAACAGAGGGTTTGTGTTTTGTGGTTATTTGTTTGCTGCTTAAATGCACCTTTGTTATAGGCAATGACATAAAAGGGGGAAGATGTCATGTATGGGTTTGTATGAGTGTGCACATTAAGTTACAGTGTATGACGGCTTTATGTCACTATAATGCTTTACGTTAGTGAGCGAGCTAGGACAGGGGGAGACAGACGTGCGCTCAATTTACTGCTGCGGATGCTCGGGGTTCCCGCAAATAAAACCGTGTTATAAAACAAAGCACTGCTCGATCATTGTACACCATTTATACCACAGTAGCCCATCTGTTTGGTAATACCACACAGGATAGCCTTTGCTCACATCTCGCATCAACAAGTCTTGGCCGCCCAACACCCTGTTGGTAGGTTGGAGTTTTTTCCTTTCCTGGCCACTCAGCAGGTACTCACTGTGAGCACCCCACAATCCTTGCCGTTTTGGAGATTCTCTGACTCAGTTGTCTGGCCATATTGATTTGGCCCTTGTTAGAGTCACTCTGGTCTTTATTCCTGCCCATTTCTTCTGCAATCAATATGTTGACTACGAGTACCACAGGTCAGCTTACCATCGAACATATCTCAGACCTTGACATATACCATTTTTAGGAGATAGTCAACATTATTCATTTCACGTAGGGGTGGTCATAATAGTTTGATTATTGGTCTGTATAAAGGTGTGAACAAGTTTGGGGGTTACAGCACAGAGTCAGCCAGCATCCAAAACCCCAGAAGCAGTTGGGATTAAGGGCCTTGATCGAGGGGCCAGCAGTGACCTTACTCTGCCAACCACAGGATTTGAACCCATAACCTTCAAACCACAATCAGTCCTAACCCCCAGAGCCCCACATACCACCCGTAATTTGCTTTTTTAAATTTATTTTTTAAATAATGCTGCTTCAGATAAGCTACATGACCCTATGCTGGATAAGCTTTTAGAAGCTGCATACTTTTTTCCCAGGTCAGTGTGAGCAATCTTCAGATCAAAACCTATCTAAGGAAATTAACCCAAGAAGAGAAAGACTTGTTATAAAACCATGGGCCCCTGCTTTGGTAAGACATTGTTAAAGGCAATTGTGAATGATATGGATTAAATTATGGAATACCAGTAAGCATTTTTGAATTCGACACAGATACGTTATGACATGGCACAGGATTACAGATTTACTGTTTAGCTCTGATTTGACAAAACTAGGTTAATAGACAGAAATCAGATATTATAAATCTCTCTCACTGAAAGGATGGAGAATTACCAGGGGAAATTTCTGGGTCTCAAACTCAAAACAAAAGCATATGGCAGGATATCCATAAAAAGGACAGACTGTCTACCCTCTTTGATATCAGCAAAATCTGTTCTGAGAAAGAAGGTAAAAATACTCTACTTTGTCCTCTTATATGGAATTAAGGGTAAAACCTCTGAAAATTAATTCTATACCCTGGATTATCAGATGAGAATGTTCAGAATATATTTTTAATTCTCTCATAGACAGTGCTGAAATCTCTGGTTCAAGATCCCAGGCAGTAAGTGATCTCAGCTTCCATGGTGAGGACGGACCTAAATATCTGACCATGGATCATGGACCTATATTCCGGCCTAAATGGCATGGCATTGAGGCTGTTCTGGAGACCTACATAAAGTACATGGAAGGTAACTTAACACACTGATCACATATTTATGTATTTATATAAAATACAGTAATAGACATCGGAAAATCATATTAAAAAATCTTTGACAAAATGTCTTCGTTTTTTTCTGCAATGGAATATTACAATATTCTTTTCTCAACTTTGCAATGTATTTAAAGTACCTCAACAAAAATATCAAATAACAGATACTGTATGAATTTGGTAGCTATAGAGGCAACATAATTCAATTCAGGCATTATTATAAAGATATATTGTGTGTTAACTCTGATAATCAGTGCAGACTAAGATTTCTGACATCCTTATATATTAAATGTATGTATGCTTTATATAACCTGTGATCCCTTAAAAGCTACATAAATATAAAGATAATGATTGATGACATTAACTACATACTGCATGATGTACAGCACATTTATATTTTTAACTGAGAATATGAGCTGATCCACATTTCTCACTAGAGCTGTCAGCTACAAAGTCTATATCCTATTCTATATCCAGTACTTATTCTTAATGATTTAATTTTGGCTCATAACAATATACCAAGAGTGTTTTATATGTTTGATGTATATTTTATATGCTTGGTATATCACAACGGGCAGCATGGTTGTGCATTGGTTAGCACTGTTGTCTCACGCCTCTGGGACCCGGGTTCAAGTCTCCACCTGGGATACATGTGTGTGAGGGGCTGGCCCCCTTTCCTGGGTTGTTCCTGCCTTGTGCCCGTTGCTTCTGGGATAGGCTCCGGACCCCTGTCACCCAGAAGGATAAGCGGTTTGGAAGAAGGATGGATGGATGGATATATAATAATTGTGCAGAAATGATGTGAGAAATGATGTCTTCTATATTTTAAAAGAAAAGAAAATAGAAGAAATGGCTCTTCAAGAACAACTCAAACAATCAAAAGCGATAAACAAACAATTGAATCAGACAATACGACGTTTGAGAACTCAGCTGCAGGTGAAAATTTGCTTAATTCTGTTGGTCAATATCCAAAAACATGAATGGGCCTCAATTTACATGATTGGCTGATTTTTATCTTAGTTGATTCATCATATGCTTTAGACGTAAATTACAATAAAGTGTAAATATTATTTGTTGATGTTTAATGGTATGTCATTTTAGCAGTTTCCACTAATTACATTTATGAAAATATTTTAACTGTAAGAATGTAACATTTGTTTCATAATATTTTTTTTCATAAATAATTCTCTATTACTCTGGGTTCATAAAAGAGTAAAACAATGGGTAAGACTTCAATGAGGGGACACAAATACTTAGAAATAGCTCAGTTACTACTGAAGTACAAATCATGATCAGATCATCAGCAAATATAGTCAGGATGAAAGATGTGTCGATTCATGAATGATGAATAAACACAAGATCAGTTATGTTATTCAATACTTGTTCGTTCAGTAGTTCCTTCTCAGTTCCTTCAGTGGTTCAAAATGGTTTACAGGATTAACAGACATAGTAACCAAATGTTGTAACTGCTTGGGATAAATGATGAGTAACAACCGAGAAATGGTGAACAAACATTAAGATCAGTATTTTACACATGTTATTCATTATTTGTTCCTACAGTACTTCCTTCAGTAGTTCTTAATGGTTTACATAAGTAACAGATATAGTAACAGATGTAGTATTTGGTTGAGATAAAAGATGTCTGGCAATTCATTAGTGATGAATAAACACAAGATCAATTGGTAAATAACATTTAGTCTGTGGTTAATTAATAAATAGGTTATAGTACATACTGTACTACAAGTAGTATATGCTGCATTATTTGTTTCCCCTCAAGTAAAGTGCTACTAAAAATGCATTGTCAGTTAGCTCTAATAAGCAAAAGGAAGGCGTGTGCATCTCAGGCTTTCTGATAACATGGAGAATGAGGCAAAGCCTCGCTAACATCACCTGACAAAGACTCCCGTGTTTTATAGGAACTGGAAGCAAGTAAAGCACAACTGGTGAGAGATCAAATGCTCCAAGAAGCTGCACTCGGCTGTCTGCAGAAGTGCCTCGTCTTTGCAGTCTAGCTGCCAGAAATCATTTTGGGGAAGAGATGCAGCCCAGATGGGAGAGTTTCTCCATTTCACTGCATTTACACAACAAAATTAAGCTTCATAGTATAAGATTATTAGCAATTGTAAAAGGGGCTGTTTTTTTTTTTAAAAAAATGTTTTTACATTAAATACACAGTTAATGAATGACTTTTATTGGTTTGTAAGAAAGTGGTCTATAAAATGCCATCTTTAAAAACAGTTACTGTACAAGGTTTCAGTGGTTTTCTGAGTTGTTTTCTGTGCTTTTATACATGCACCAGTACTAGCTGGTAGTAGCTTAAGAAGCTTGATTTCGGCGGGTGTTCATGTCTGATTATTTGATGAAAAATACAGGAACTGGATGAGAAGCAGAAAAACTATTGATCATGCCTGCCCTGCCAGTCAATAATGGTGGTGCAGACATCAGATGGGAGATTGCAGTAAAACAAGCTGAACAGCATAAGTAATACATGTTTATCAAGGCAGACGATTTATATATGACATCTGATTAATCATCAAGGTAACTCCGTAAAAAACTTATGAGGAAGCACGTCTGCAAAAATGAAAACCATGAGAGAAAAAAATGCTCTTGGTGCAGAACATAAACCATAAATAAACCACAAAAGAGCCTAGATTTTGTTTTTATCTTAAATTAACATTTAGGTTAAATTGACGTCACATTATGGCAACCTAAATAAATATATATGTGTGTCTGAAATTAATGTAATGCAACAGGGTAGGATGTTTTGTAGTAAAAACATAACTTGGGACCAAATTACTGAAATGTAAATTATGGATCCTTTGTCACGATTAGGTTGCCATGACTTTAACTAAATCTAACTTGCTATTTTTACTGTAACAATTCAGGTTAAGTACACCTTGCCCAAGGCCAGGCAAAGACTCCCCAGGGACTTGAACCAGCAACCTTTTGGTTTTAAATCTGTGTTCTCAGCTGCTGTATGGCTCTCTGCCCTAATTTCTGATTATAAAACTGTAAACCTTGCAAAGGCTTTAGTTGTTAAATTGTCCTTAACACCAGGATTAGGTCCCCCTCCACAAAAATCCCACACATGACCCCAAAGCTATTCATACAAACAGGAAAATGATTAGGTTTATTAAACTATTTTGCCAAACAACAGCAAATTCAAACACAGATGGATCAAGTCTGGATGGATCAAGATTATTTTTTTCTTTTTTGCTGATGAATTTGGAAATGGAATGGAACAGAATATCTGAATCGTTATTGTGCATGCCATAAAATAAAATAAAACAAATCAAATTAAAATAGGCAATATTACATACATATATAATATAGACATACATTAATATGGTATTAATAAGGGGTATTAAGAATTAGTGACGCACTAAAAACACTCATTCGAAAACCGTAAAAAATAAAATTTGCCATCCCAGCTAGATTTAATTCCTACATTTTATGTCTACCTTGTTCCCCGGGTTTCCCTCAAATTACTTTAAATGTATAAATTATGCATACAACCTTCGGCCTCATCCAACCCTGTCTTCCCCATTTCCATATACTTGAGCGTTTCAGTGCCAAATGTAATGTGTGCGTGTGTGTGTGTGTGTGTGTGTGTGGGGGGGGCATTCAACACCCCATCTAAGACCATGGAGCTATCTCAGCAATGGATGGTTTGCTCCTTCCAGGTAAAGTGTCCGTGTGCCTTCAGTGAAGGAGATTAAGTGCCTTTGGGAAGTGATGAGGTAAGAGGGAATGTGAGTTTGACAGGAGGGTCAGTTTGGTTTCAAGTATCAAATTGAGCTCTCACACGCATGGAGAGGCGTACAGTGAAATTCTGATGCTAAAGTTGCAGGGGAGGGGATAAGTACATGACGACATAGAACAGACAGCAGTGCAATGCAGGACAAGACAGGGCAAGACAAACAGTCCAATATAACAATGAGCAAACAATAAATAAATATGCCCAACAGGGAAAAAGAAGCAAATATACAGCAATATAATAAAATTAAAATTGGTAAAATGCAGAAGTGGTGATGTAACAGTGTGTGATGACGTGCATTGGGGGTATAGATGCAGGTCACCTGATGTTAAGTAACCTGACTGGTGTGGCACAGAGTGATGCACCTGTGCTTGTCGTTTTGTGGCCAGATGTAGCCATCAGACAAGGCTCATAATTTACTGGTCAATCTAGATTCATATCCGCACTTATAGTACTCAGCTGGGGTGACTGAAGAGCAAATTTCCAAAATTCAGTCAGTCCATTTGTTGTTGTTTTTGAGATAAGACCAACGACCTAGTCAGGCCTCCTCATCATAAGGGAACCAAAACCCACTCAGTCCAAGAAGTAATCCAAGAACAACTTTTGTTACATTTCCAAAATTTTCTCAAAAACATATCCTGTGGGCTGAGTGAGTTTTGGAAATTTATTCTTTAGTTACATGCAAGTATAAATAGCTGAAATGAGGTTTATCCACAGGGTCGCTGGGTTCACAGTCACACTACCAGACAGGGTGAGAGGTGTGAGGCTCCGAGACGACCTCGAAATGGAGTTTCTGCCCCTTCAAATGAAGATGAGTTAGCTCTCAAGGCACATCCCTCTGAGCGGATGCCGAGGAACATTCTGGAAGGATTACATTTCCCTGCTGGCCTGGAAACCTTTAGTATTGCTTTCCAGAATCATCCTGACATTGCTGTTGCCTGAGTGCTATCAGCTTAGTGTTTGAACAAGCAAAGCCTCCTGTATAATGACGAGAGGCTCCTGAAAATTACATTATAACAGCATCAAATGACCAGTGTAACTTCATTTAAGCGTGATAATTTATAATTTCTAGCTCAGCTCTCAGTGTGATACTTAAAAAGTAAACACACTACATTGTGTCTTAGAAGTGGTTTACATTATTGAAATCTATCCATTAACAATAATACAAAAATCCTTTGACCTGCTTACCATTAGTCTCACTCAGGATGAGAAATACTGTCATCTAAAGGCATAACATCTTCCAGCTAAACTACCTCCACAGGTCAATGTGAAAAAGGCAAAGTTAATTTGTGTTTCAGTCAAGTGAACTGAGATAACCTCTGTGTGATTTGTTTTTATACCCCTGTCTCTTGTATATGAAGGTTATTCATCCTGGAGACTGACCAAAACACCCTCCTCTGTCGGCACTGAGCTGTTTTTGAGCATCCAATGTCACATGTCAAGCACAGTCACTCTTCACTTCCTCTTGGGCGCATTTCACTAATTAAGAGTACATATAAATCACTGATTCTCTTTTCCTCATTTGCTTCTGTTTATTCTGGTTTTGTGAATCAGTCACAGATGAAACAACATTATTGTACCTCTGATGAAATTTGCACTTGATTCTCAAAATGAGGTGGCTCCCTTTATTCTCCAATGCTCGCCCACGGTCACTGTTGATGAGACAATGACCACTCATGTCTGTCAGTGTGCTGTGCGCAGCCTTGCTTCACTGATTCTTTCTTTTACAATAGTGGGAGGTCTATGTGTAGTCTTTCACTCGCTCTTCAAAATGAGCCCTGAAGTTTAATAAGAATGTGATGTTTGTCTTTGAAGCTTATTTCACGTATAACTATGTTTACACTGAAGACCATAAATGTTTTTATGTGTCTGTTATTTGACTGTTGGCAAACGTCTATGTTATTTTCAGTGTCCTGCTGAGGATGCACTTAACCAGGAACTCCATTATACGATTAAAAATCTAGTTACCCCACACTTATGCCCATGTAATGTTATATATGTCACTTTCATTTTCTATAGAATCACAACGCAGTTTTTAAACACTCTAGTACCTAAACATCAAGCTGGTAATGTCCTACGTGGGACACTTTTAAGAAGCAGGACATAGACTGTTAAATAACTCTGACTGAAAACCTCAGGCCTGTGTTCTCTCCATTCTAGTATTCTCCCTTCATCTCTTTGGATATTAAGCTGAAGACACCACCTTAATCCTGGCCATTGTACCATGTACCACTTGCAGTATGTGTTTTTAGAGAATCAGGACCCTAACAGCTTATGGACCATCTCCATGTCCGCTAATGTTTCCTTCCACTTTCTGCTGTGAGAAGATACAATATGTCACTCATAATTGGTGTGGCAGTGGCTGGATTTTGAATGTTTACTCCGATTATCGAGAAAGATATGCTTTGTGTGTGTGTGTTTGCTCTACTGAATGCTGAACTTCGGCAGTTAGGGTCACAGACCATTCAAGCCATCTGGAACATTTTTCAGAACCATTCATCCAATGCAGGGTTACAACAATAGGAATTATATCAGGTCACTAAAGTGGTTTGTTTTTTCCCATCAAAGTTCAATTGCTTGGGTAAAAAAAATAAAAATTATCCATGTTGGTCTGTGCACTTGATGCGCAGCTTCTGTTTAGAAAAGTTTCATCCTCCAAATCAAACCAATGCCATTAAGATGAATTGGTGATTAAAATGACCCTTTGTGTGATAATGTGTTTGCATGTGTATCCTGCAATAGAAAAAAAGCTTTGTATTGTAAAGTAGACAATGCATGTCTAATTAAAATTTGAAAACAAGTACCTAAAAAGTGCTGGGGAATAAGTGGATCCATTCTGGAAATTACAGAATCCCACTTACTACAAAACAGTAACTGAAAGATGGTCTGAAAAAACGCACACAAGTGTACTCACACTGCTAATAGCTAGGCTACTGCTGATTGGGTGAATTTTTTTTTATATCAGTAGTAAACTGCTGTATAAGTCTTTACAAGAACAAAAGACCAGATATATCCATGTTTTTTTTTTTGGATAGAGCACATTCAAGATGGAAAGTGAGAACAAAAACCAAGATAAATAATTTTGAGTAAATAAGAGCACAACCTAATACAAACATCAGTTTTTCATAATGGCTTTTCTAGTTCGGTGTCATGACTGGACTGGAGCTGATCCCAGGCTAACACATGGCACCTTCTACTACTAGAAGAAACCTCTGCAAACACAGGGAAAGCTTCACATGCACTTGAAGCCACAACCCGGGAGGAGTGAGTTTACTGCCACCGATATATGAAAAAGATTCATAAATATTAATAGGATTATTATGAAATGGAATCAGCGGAAGTAAGGTACATATGAGAACGTCTTTATTACATCCTGAATTTTTGGTTTCCCTCTTTTTGCGCTTGCTGTCTGGTTGCTGACCATTAGCTGGGTGGGCTGTCTTCCCAATTCAGGCTGACTGCTTTTTTTTCTCATTTCTAGGTCATCCTTGACATGTGGAGCATTATCACTAACGAAGATCCAAAATAGTAAGGTTCACAACATTATTGTGAACCAGAATCTGGTGATGGTTCTAGAGGGAAGTATATTATAGATGAAGATAAAATCAGTTTAGTCAGGTTTTGTCGATGTGTCCAGTTTGCTTCTGTATTTGAGTACCAGTGAAGAAATAGAATAGTGTTCTAGGCTAATTTATCAAAACCAATTTGTGTCACGATGCGTGGTCGGTGGACGGGCAGAAAGGCAACCGGAGCCGGTCAGACGGGCAAACTGGGTTTAATATGGTAGACGAGCACAGGCAGGGCAACACAACACTACACACATCACGTGACATCAATGACAAGTATGGGGAAGACTGACCAAGACGCGGACTAAATACAAGAGACAAGCAGCAGTAACAAGAGACAGGTGATTACAATCGGAGAATCACACGAGGTAACGAGGTGGGCGTGGCACACACGAGGATCGGACGGGGCTGGGCGTGACATCTTTATTATTTGTTGTTTATTTATTAATTTTATCCTCATCATCATCTTCACTGAATAAATGGGGAATATTAAATTTGAGATAAAATCCATGATCCAACAAAATGAATTTTTCTCTGTCATTTCAATTAAATTTACCTCAAAATATAATTTTAGCAAAGATTTTACTGATTATTGTATGTAGAGACTGGGGATTTAAACATGTGCATTATTACTGTATATATAATAATTTAATATTCATACTGTCAAAATACATAAACTACTTACACAGAAAAATCTCACTAGATAAATATACAACACATAAATAAATAGCATTTCTTTTCCAATCTTCTTAACTGAAACTGATCAATTAAAAATGGTAAAATATGGACACGAAAAAAAAATCACAGTAGAATAGAGTCCCCTCTTCAAATACGCCTATGCTCCACATAGAGGAATGGGGCACTATTCACTAAGCAAATTGGTTAAGTATGGGTCAGTCTTCACTAATTGGTAAAGCATAGGTCAGTCTTCACTAAGCAGTTTGGTGAAGGAAAGGGGTGAGAATTCATATCCTGATCCTTTGTAGAATTTGTTCTGAAACTCAACCCTGGCAAAACAAAGAGGAAAAAGGTGGGAAAACATCAGATGCGACTGGATAAAAGGTTAAGTCTGCCTGCATGTAAGAAACATTTGTTTAAGAAGATCAGGCTATTTTATTGGATAGGGCTACAAAAGGATCATATTAAAGGTATGTTTACATTTATTACTTTTTAACTTTTTAAACTTTTTTCATGGCACTTATGTTTCAGGAACAAAATCTGAATATACCGATAGATAAGATCATTTCAAAAAGCCAAAATCCTCCTAATGACAAGGCAGTATTTTTCCATACAGTACATCTGTTAGTCCATTGTTCAGTTTTAATATGGCTGTATCTGTCTGTGCTGTTCTACAGCCTGTTCCTTTAGGCGCTGCTTTACAGAAAAATCCATTTCAGGCAAATTTCCAAAGGGCAATCTGCAGTCACCCATTCACTTGATCTGCATGTAGCAGGAAATTGAAGTACAACATGAGCAGAACAAGCAAAGTGGCCTCAGCGAGCTTGGCCCAGATTCAGAGGGGCCGCCCCGGAGGTGTTGGGTGACCGTGCTGATCCGCCAGCCCACCAAGCTGGAATCACAGCACATTACAGCGTAGAGCTCAACTGCAAGTGACTGCAAACCCAAAACGAACTTCCGACTACCCAGTGTAATACAGATGATCAACTTATTCATTAAAAAGAAAGGAATATTAGGAATGCCATTCACCGGAATTCTGTATAAACAATATCAAGGGCAAGACTATTCAACCCAAATAAATAAATAAATAAAATTTATTACATGTAGCTTTTTGGGGTCCATTCGCATCACCAAAACTTCAGTAAATAAGCTATTTAAGTTGATTGCAAATAATGAAAAAAAATATTAATATTATTCATGTAAATAGGCCTAATTAAATGTTACTGAGAATTAGACTGAATCACTGTGTAAGACTGTAGGAGCATTTAATGTCTGTATACTCATGCAGACTTTTTCCTGCTAGCTGAATGCTATTTTTGTTACCTCCAGAGCATTAGCTATACTCAGCAATCTTTGTACCTATTTATCACAGTGCTTTGCATTGCACTGACCTCATTTGAACCAGCAAAATGTAATCTATTAATGACCACAAGTACACAATATACTCCACAGAAAGCATGCATTATTTTTTTCATAATGGATCATATTTTATATGTTTAAATAATTCCCTGGTTCCACAATTTTGTTGGCATATGCCACCCCCCCCCCCCCCCCCCCCATTGAATGGATCCAGGTGCATACCAGTGCAAGCGAAGGGCATGGAGGAAAGCTGAGAGACCTTCCATGATCAGTAGGATGGCGACAGTGAGGATGGCGAACCCAGCAAAGAGGACAACGACCAAGACTGACCCTAGTTCAGAGGTGATGGTTAAAGCCGCACGTAGAACCATGTTCCACAGCACTTCCGAGAGCTCTGTGTGTAGAACCATGCAAGAACATTGAAATTTCTGGTTATGCAAACACATGCACATGTATGGGTCTAAATTTATTAACAAAGGCTTTACAATCTTACTTATAGTACACAACAACTAGACTATTCCAAAAGATGACCATGAATTAATTAAAAAGCCCTTTAGGTTAAATATGGGGCTAAGTGCAAATCGGGGTCTTGGTGGAAATTGCAAGACCTTATTATACAGTTAATATATGAGATGCATCCAGAGCAGCAGTATGGAAGCCCTGTGACTGCAAGGAACTTCTGTCAAAGTGCTAAGACTCTGACTAGCAGAAATCCATCAGGTGCTCCAGACGAGAGCCCGTTCCGCGTATTGAGGTCATTCCTTTGTTCTCATTTGGTGGTATCATTTGGTGGTATCTTCAGCTAATAGCTATCCTCTATCTTCTTTGTTTGGTCATTTTTCTGAAGGACAGGTGGGTCATTACAGTGTCCTTCTTGGTTGAAGATACTTTTAGGGACCATTTAGAGCTACCCACTACTGCAGAACCTCATTGTATTACTTATTTTTTATAGCTGGAGAGATTACAGGAATAATAAAACAAGGAACGAGTATATGAACTATGACTCAATCAGAAATGTTAAAACTGCGTTTATTAAAAGCCGTCATGGGGGAGGAGGCGGCTGGCAGGATGCTAATTGTGAGTCAGTGCCTCGATGGAGTCCACGATAATCACTCGCTATCTCCAAGGTCAGGATGACATTGACAGCTCCAGCAAATGTGCCTCATGCTTCTTCTTATTAGAGACCAAATTAAACCAAAAGTTAATTGTAAGTTAAATTTAAACTCTTGATTAATGATCAAATTCTCCTTTTACATTTGCTTGAATAATGCAACTACTAAGCTTTTACTTACGACCATTACACGAAGAAAAAATAAATCTCAAATTCATATAGCACTTAAAAAAAACAATACTTTATATAATTATATTTACAATTACTTATTAAGCAGAGGCATTTATCCAAATCAATGTACAACTGAGAAAGCAGGGTCAGTCTCATTAAGTAAATATTTTAAATTGCTTTATATTGAATTTGCAATTTAATAAAGTCTATAAAAAGTGAATTTCCTCCTTGTTAGAAGCTACACAGTAGAGTTAGACTTACCAGCATGGGCCAGACTGAGAGCCCACAGACGCAAGTAGGACGCAGTGTTGGAGATACAGCCCAGGCAGAACTCAATGGTGTGGATGGCCTGGTACACGAGGACGTCTCCCATGCTGACCTGCAGAACCACACTCCTCAGGCTTCTGCAGCCATGCCTTCACCACACAGGACAACATTCTCAAGGGCCTGTATTATATGCATTAACACCATCCCTATTCATATATACATATGAATATGCATACATGCTCTTTTTCTGATGGTAATCCAAGGACATTTCTGCTTCCAGCCGCTCCACTTTATGTCAATTTTAATAGATATCCTCACCCACAGGAGTCAAAGGACAAACATTTTCTGAAGTCGTCAAGGCTGTAACCCTATCACACCAATCCATAACTGTGCTTCATGATCAGGGTCACTGGACTTTATGTTTGAGCTAAAAGTTAATGTTAATGTTTACAGGTAAGGTTTGTTTTAATTGTAATAGACTCAAATGAGGATCAGTTCTGATTATTGCATTGGTGCGACATTAAAAAATATTTTTAACCATCTCATATGGATGGAATATGGACTCACTGTTTCTTTCACTGTAAGAAAAATTATGTAAGTATTTACCTTTTTCCTACCAAATTTGTTTACAATTTCTAGGCAGAAACGTTTGACTTTTATAGGTACTAATAACAAAAACTCAGTTGTTATTAGTTTACATTTATCATCTTTTTAAGAAATTTACAAGATAAATTCGTGTTTAAGACAAATCCAGAATTTCAAGAGCATTTCAATAGTGGGCTGATGCCTCTGACGGAAATGTGTCGTCGGTAGTTGACATAAAATCCCGGTGTAAAATATGAGTAGGACAGTTTTAGTTTTCAGGTGAGGACAGGGAAACCATTCAGAACTGAAAATCACATCAATGACATGCGGCTCAGTGCAGTTACTAAATATTCCACAGCACTTGTCAGTAGCGCAGGGGGACAAAGCCCTTTCCAAGAAGCACGGGTAGTTAAACAGCCCTCTATTACACTGGCATGTAGCTGCCCCTCTATTTTCCAATCACACAGCTCTGGGCCACCGGGGGGTCAGGGGGGGTTTGGGGTCATTGTTTTGAATAAGTATGTGTCTATTCTGCACTACTATCAGTTACACTTTTTAAGTTCATAAAGGAATATGCATACATGAATCGTTTTGGTATTCTTAATAAACCTACATACTATACACAATACATATAATACATATAATGATGTGTTTCCTACCTGGGGTATTAAATGGCAGATTCCAGAGCAAAACACAATGCAATCCAGACATCACTATCACCCTGTTTCACACCCAGGTCGGCAAAATATACCAAGGGGAACCCCTCATGGTCAGACAAATTAAGCCCCCCCCCCCCACAAAAAAAAAAAATACAGAATACCCCTATCTATATATTATACATATGTGCTATATTATTGTATTATCCCATTAATAAATGGTCTTATCATTATTAGCAAATTCTATCATTTCTATTTATATTATTTTTAAAATGCATAATGCTAAAAACTTAATTTAATAGAAAGGAATGAAAAGGGGAGAAAACAGTAATTGATCTACAGGACTTGTAATGGAGATGACAAACAGGGGTACGTACAAGACAGGAAGTGTTTTAATGTCTCTGGACCAATAAGCCTAATGGACAAGCATATTCTGTACAATGACTAGGAATGGATATAATAAGCTAGTGTGATGCTTTAAAGCTAAAATTGGGACTGGAGAAATATCCTACCTTCTCCAGGTGGTTATTATTGGATGCGAGGGCATTAGCTTCAGCAGCACACTGGTCATTGTGGGAATCGGAATACCCAGAATTCCGGAACACCTCCAGAGGGACCTTGTTTGTTAAAACCTTTAGCTGAAAGTCAAAACTAGTAGCATTTACATTTTGAAAATTAGAATACAGAGGAGGTGCAAGATTTGCCTAATCAAGGAACAATTTACAAATATAAAGTATCTCATAACATATGTGCATGATGTTACCCAATAAACCATAACTGTTTATTTTTGTTTTGTCTACAACTGAATCAACTGGCCAGGTTAAGTCTATAAACATTCAGTTACATTCTTGACTTGTTTAATATATTTGTCGCCTGACTATTTCACTGATTGGTTGATTGATGCTTCTATCACAACCCTGGACTAGAGGCAATGTTGACCTGTTGTTTTGCAGTCTTCTGCTCTCTGTAGATGACGAGGGGCTTGACCAAGAGCAGCCAGGGCACCATGAGAAAAGCCAAGATCACCAGAAAGATCTGAACAGCTTTCTGTAGGATAAAAGTCTTGAAGTGAAGGATCAGGGAGCAACTTCCAATACAGGAGTGCAATCCGAACAGTATTCTTACTGCACCCAAGGATAAGCCTATCAGCTGTCCATGTGCTGACATAATGATATTCAAATAGGGCACTAAAAAATTGCAGTAAGGCTACTTGTGTTTTTATGTATAGAATCTAAATGTACAATATAATTAAGGATTGATATAACTGGTACGCAAGTATGCATTTGTCATACAATTATTTTTGTCATAACAGCTAAAATTTAAATAAAATACGTATTTGAGGTGGTATCATAAGAAACTGCAGCGTATCACTTTATAGGGTGAATGAATAATATTGTACCTGTTATGTCAATCCCTGAGATCTGAATACCAAATATACAATCTCTCAGATTTAAATTAGTAAAATATAAATTCAACATTCAAAGTAAGTCATTTTATTTGTCAGAGGTCAACTTATTCCAGAAAATATCTTCACAGCCATTTGGTCAGTACTATAAAATTCTGGTATCACTACCCTGGTGAGGTAATGTAGGGTAACATACACAATAATAACTTAAATAATTCAAGTAATTAGCTTTATTTGCCTGAACTTGTTCCCATAAATATAATCGCTGCCATTAGGTCAGCATGTCAGCTGCATAACACAGAGGGTAAAGCATTAAGGAGAAAAACACTTTCGCATACACAACGTACCTGGCCATGGAAAAACATTGCGTCATCTGGCCCGTCATAGGCAAAGAGCATCATGTTGATGAAGAGGATCAGGATGCTGGGCGCCGCGTCTGGCTGGAGCACCACACACCACTTAAAGAAGATGAGGACCACCAGATAGCCAAAGAGAGAGAGCATGAAGACCAGCTCGGGAATGAACTGCAGGAGGATGCTCTTTGCATTCTTGAAATATCTGCAAATCAAGAACCTTCATATCAAATATTGAATGGGTAAACGAGAAATAATACTAATTTAAATATAAATCTATATAAATAAAATAATAAATATATCAGAGTTCATCATGCAATGATTATGAATATGCTTTTATGTTGAAATTGCAAGGGACAGAAGAACAAAGACTGTCATAGATAAATGCAGGACACAAGGTGGAGGAAGATGTGCCAAAATGAATATTTAAAAGGGCATAGCTTGAATTGATTGCTCTCAAATGACAGTGCTGCTGACATGCAGTATCCATTCAGAGACTAGACATGGGACACATACAGTAAAACCTACCTGCCAGTGTGAAAAACAAACAGGGAAAATACCCTGAGCTAAATGCCAAGGCCACTGGGGTGGCAAGTTATTTGGATTTATTGAAGGGCATTAAAGTTATTGGTCAATCATTTATAAATTTTAAATGGCACAGGTGTCAGCTACTGTGTTATTAGTACAATTAGCATAATCACCTCAATGTTTGCAATTTTAGGTATTAGAACTTGCTACCAATATAATGTATTTCTCACTGAAAAAACCCTTCATTAACCCTTCACTGGGATTAGGGATTCCCAACCCATGGTCTATAGACCGTAGATTGCATACTAGCCCATCCCTCGACACAGAATTGCACTGGAAAATTTACAGTGACCAATCCTTCCAAACTGCACATCTATGGTCTGTGGGAGGAAACCTGAGAACATATCAGGACATGGGTTATGGAGGATAAACACACATCAACCCCGTAGTGTGAGCCAATAATATAACATGCCATTTACTTCTTTAGCCTACAACATCACACCACATTGACACACACCTCCACCCTCTCCCCTCCTCTCCCCCCCTCCTGCTCTCTCTCTCCACTTCCCCCTTTCCCGCTTCACCCCTCAACAGCACAGCAATGCTTATGAGCAAACAAATCAACACCAGCTCCTACAGTATGCACACAGAGCAATGGACAGACATTTCACAAGGATCACAAACCATCCCAAAGAAACCACAGATAGGGGTTGAAAAAATAGTAAATTAGGCTGAGTAGTCATTCATTTTTCAGTTAATAAGCTAGATTGATGCTGTTTACAATAAGCTTAGCTGTATAATATAATATTAAACAGGCCAGCTATCAGCATCAGTGCAAATACACCTTAATGTGTGCTACCTGGAGATAAACTGATCCATTTCCACACTGAAGATAAGGATGATTTGCTTTCAGTAGCAGTGCAGTCCTGCATGGCTGTGTGATACTTCATCTACCTGTTTTCAATGGTGCATAAGGGTGTGTCCATGGACATATATACTTTACCCACCATTTTTTAACACTACACAGGACACAGGAAATCATGCAAACACAATAAAGAACCATAGGAGTGCATGACCACAATCCTACCCCCACCATATACACTATACATGCATTTTCCATGAGCATTTGTCCAGTACAGGGACATCATGAAGCTGAATCGTAACCCAAGAAGCATAAGGTATGAGGCAGCTTATTTCTGATCACTCCACAAGTCATTATCAAGCCCTTTACTTACTTATTCATGAACTCAGTTGTAAATGTCTATATATTTGATAACACAGCATCATAATAAATGTTATAATATAATTAAATAATAATATATTAGAAGTGAAAGATAAAACAAACATCAAGTATAATGAACAGGGATTTATTCATCCATGTGGGGAAATTGTCTTTATATCTCCCTCAACTTACTCTTTGTAGAGTAAGCTCTCCACAAAGGGCAGCCACCTGTTGGGGCACCCAGGGATCTGGGGGTTAAGGACCTTGCTCAAGGACCTACAGATGTGCTGAGGCTGAGTTTGAAGAAGCACCTTTCGGATTACAGGCACACAGACTTAGCCCACTGAGTCACATGCTGCCCCCAGAGGGGTGGTGGTTATGATGATACTGAACATTAAAGTGTTACCAAATTTTATCAAAGTTGCCAGGAGTTTTTTTCCTATTCGTATTATTCAATCCATCCATCCATCCATCCATCCATCCATCCATCCATTCACCACTTCATCGGCTGTCTGGAGCCAGTCCTAGTTAACGCAGGGCTGGGGAACACTCTGGAGCATACAGACACTTCCTCCCACACTACAGAAAATTTACTGATGCCAACTAGCTTAACTGCTTATCATTGGTCTACAGGAGGAAACCGGAGTACCTGGAGGAGACTCACAATGCAGGGAGATCGCACAAACTCCACACACCAAGAGGGATGAACTGATTTGAACCTCTATATTCATAAGGCGTGGCAACAGCATTCTGCTCTGTAACAAGTATACTTACATGTAATTCAGAAGACTGAGTGTGACCCCAAAGAGCATATGAACCACACCTAGTATGACTGACATCTTCATCTTGTAAGAATTCAGAAATGATAGCTTGTTTGTTGCTATACTCCAAATCTGGAACAACATTAATTCATGTCAAAGATAAAAAATATATACTTTAACTAGTGTTAAAAGGGACAAACATGAACAAACCTGAATTTGAAGCTACAGTCATGTGAGAATATTAGGACACCCTATGAAAGCCGGTATATTTTAAAATATATTTGGGCATATGGATATTTAATATCAATTTTAATGATACTGAGGGATCCAAATAATATAACAAAACAATTGAAAAATAAGAAAAACCTTTGTAAAACTTTCTGTGAAATGTTATTTTAATAGAATGCAATTTCTGGTGAGGAATAAATTAGGACACCCCCACAAACTATCCCACTCAAAATGGTTAAAATCACACACAGGTGTATCAGGTCAGGTGCACATGATCAGTACATCATTACCCAGCATTTTAAAGGAGCCTTGCCCTATTTAAACCTCAGATTTTGTTTGGTGTGCTCCTGACTGTTGAAGTGTTGAAGTGAGTGCCATGGTGAGATCTAAAGAGCTGTCTGATGGCCTCAGAAAGAAGATTGTGGCCGCTTATTAGTCTGGTAAGGGACTTAAAAAGATCTCAAAAGAATTTGACATCAGCCATTCCACCATCTGGAAAGTTGTTTGCAAGTGGAGGACATTCAAAATAATTGCCACCATGCCCAGGTCTGGCCGTCCAAGCAAATTCACCCCAAGAGCAGACCACAAGATCCTCAAAGAAATCATCAAAAATCCTAAAATGTCATCCCACAAACTACAGCAGGCTCTGGCTACTGTCAATGTGAAAGTGCATGACTCTACTATCAGAAAGAGACTACACAAGTTTGACTTTCATGGGAGGTGTGCAAAGAGCAAACCTTTGCTCTCTAAGAGAAACATTAAGGCCAGACTGAAGTTTTCCAGAGCGAATGCAGACAAAGACTATGACTTCTGGAATTATGTTCTTTGGACAGATGAGTCTAAAATTGAATTATCTGGACACCAGAACAGAAAACATGTTTAGCGTCAACCAAATACCGCCTTCCAAGAAAAGAACCTCATACCAACCGTGAAGCATGGAGGTGGCAGTATCATGGTTTGGGGAGGCTTTGCTGCAGCAGGACCTGGCCAGCTCACCATCATACAATCCATCATGAATTCTACTCTGTATCAGAGGGTGCTTAAAGAACATGTGAAACCATCTGTAAAAAAATTAAAGTTGAAGTGGAACTGGACACTGCAACATGACAAAGACCCAAAGCATACCAGCAAATCCACCAAGGACTGGCTAAAAGCTAAGAAGTGGAGAGTCCTGGAATGGCCAAGTCAGAGCCCTGATCTTAATCCCATTGAGATGCTGTGGGGTGACTTGAAACGGGCTGTACATGCAAGAAACCCCTCAAACATCTCATAGCTGAAAGAATTCTGCATTGAGGAGTGGGGCAAACTTTCTCCTGATCGATGTCAGAGACTGATAAAAGGCGTTTCACTGAAGTTAAATCAGCCAAATGGGGTAGCACTAGTTATTAGGGGGTAGGGGGTCCTGACTCTCCTCTATTAAAATACACATTTTTGTTCATATCTTTTTTTTGATGTGTAAAAAAATGTCAATTGCAATTAAACAACAAAAATTAAGTCACTTTCTTTCCCAGAAATACGTAAAAACATGATTAGACATTCATATGTGAATATTTCTTAATAAAGAGATGATTATTTCATGGGGTGTCCTAATTTACTCACATAACTGTAAACTATGAACAGAATCTGTGACAAAGGGCAGCCCAGACAGAGTCCAACCCTCACCAGAAATGAGTCTGACTTATTGCTGCCCATGCGGATCAGGCTCTGGCACCGGTCATATAGGGACCGAACAGCCCTTAAAAGGAAGCCCATACTCCCGGAGCACCCCCTACAGGACTCCACGAGGGACACGGTCAAAAGCTTTCTCCAGATCCACAAAACACATGTAGACTGGTTATAGCCTGCCAAAGCGTGTATATACTTGTGTGCTAATTATAATGGGCTAAATTAAAATAATAATAACTAAAGTGCCTGAATAAATGAACAAGGTGAAACTTTTAAACTTCACCTTCAACATTCTCCATGGCCTCGTCAAACTCCTCCCATACCCGAGTTTTTGCCTCAGCGACCGCCGAAGCCGAGTTCCGCTTGGCCCGCCGGTACTCATCACCTGCTTCCGGAGTCCCACAGGCCAAAAAGGCCCGATAGGACTCCTTCTTCAGCTTGACGGCATCCCTCACCGCCGGT
>JAODKF010000001.1:26803505-26814454 GCA_026779585.1 Mormyrus proboscirostris
CTCTGAACCGCCACCCCAGACAGACCCCCCACTGCTGGGTCACGACCTCTCTGAATGCCCCCCTCAGACAGACTCTGCAGATCACTGTGCACCAAATGATCTGCAACCCCCACTGTAACCCCCACTTTCCCCCCGTTACGCCTCAGTTACAGTGTAACCGCCTTCTGCCATCACTACACTGATGTCAATAACTCACTGTATTTATGATTTAGTTTTTTGCAATTGCACAATTATGCCTTTTGTATTTGTTAATGAAACAGAATGGCAAGCGAAAGCAGACTGACAATACAATGACCGGACTGGGGAAACAAACTGACACGCGGAATAAATACAGAGGACTAATGACAGCAACCAGAAACAGCTGATCACACCGGGATTCCACACGAGGTTAACGAGGGGGAAGGAGCGAACGATCGGGGCAGGACATATACATATTGTACAGTACATATCAAACTGTATGTGACTATTGTCTTGTCTTAACTGTGTACGTACAGTATATACTGTAAGAATAATTGTCACTGACAATAATTGTCACTGTGTGTGTCAACAAACTTAGCCAATAATCATGATTCTGATCATGGGTAACCTGTGCAATCTCACTCTGTTGGTGATCTCGAAGGTCCCGAACTATCCCTCATCTAGTTGCTTATCTTCTTCATAGCCCTGTAACCCTAACCCTAACCCTAACCCTGAATGCATTACAAAGAGCAACCAAGATCAGAGATGGATTTTTGGAATACAGGGCAGGTAGAAATGGCCTTCGAACAGGTGTTTTAGTAACTAGGATAAATATATCAGGTTCATTTTAGACATTATTCTTGTAATTTAATATGTTTTACATTGTAGTTTATGTTGATATATATATATATATATATATATTTCTCCTAAAATGTGTATCATTTGAAATGAGCAACAGCAAATTAAAAGCTGGATCTTACAGTGGATTGATGTTCACTGTATTGATGTAACTCCGTAGAGAGATGCACCAGAGAAAGGTCTCATTTTTAAATCATGACCAAGGGGGAAGAGTCCCACCAGAGACTCCATGATTAATATGATGGCTTCATAATGCAAGATGTACATTATCCGCACTCTGGAAGATGCTTTAAGCACAATTCATATTTTAAGATGAAGACTTTATTCTGAAGTACTCCAATAACAAACCTTGAATACATTGGTTAAGAATTAAATCTAAAAACAGCTTCTTCATTAGCAAATGAGATAACATTATGGATTGTTTTGTAAAATAAATGCAAAAATGCAAATAAATTTTGCTAAATTGATTTTCTGTGTTCTTTATTCTACAAATATTAGCATGGCGAAAGATTCTCATGCTTTAAGGGCTGTTGTTTGGAAATGTGTGGAAACTTGACTTTTGACATCCTGCGTTGATGTATTTTTGGAGAATACAGAAACCCTCTGATCTCCCATCAAATGCCAACCATGAATTTGGTATACGTCATCTTCCAGGAAAGCCTGCCCACATTTCGTCCTGGATGGCGTGATTCCACTTAAATGAGTCCATCTGCTTCGCATTTGCAGTTCCATTATAGAAAATCCTTTCCACATTTCAGCCTGCATTGCACACTTCCACCTAAATGGATACATCTCTCGTGATTTGACTGAGTTACAGTGGCAGCAGATTAGCTACACTCAATTACCTGGGATGCAGCAGGGCAATTGGAGAGACACCTTGGACAGAGCTGCTCTTCATTAGTGGGAAGTTTGAGAGCGTGTGTGAATCATCGTGGAAGTAGGACAGAGTTGGCTAGTCATCTACGGCAATCAAACCTTTAAGTCAGAACTCTTACCTCCAGTGCTACTATGTCCCTTGGACCAGGAACTCTATCACTCTGCAACGCTTCAGCCACAAAAATGTTGGTCTTTTTCATTTCCTTTCTTAGAAACCCTATGCAATGTTTTTTTTTTTAAAAAAAGAAAAAAAAAACGAAACAGTTAATAAAAAATTAATTATAAAATACCATGATTTTAAAGACAACCAAATGATCCTGACCCCATTAGAAGGTTCCTTAATTTGGTGAATTACTACAAAGTGATAGCTGTATCCAGAAATGTTACACATTAGTGCAAAATAATCACGTTTAATTGATGTTCAAGAATACGCTAAAAAGAATAGTCAAACAGCTACTTAGAGATATATATCCATCTTACAACAATTTGTCCTGGTCTGGGATAGGTGGTCACGGTGGGGTGGTGTTGGGGGCTTTAGACTATCATGGGCAGCATGGGTGGGAGGACACAATGCCAGTCCCTCAAGGTCATACATGCATATTACGGGCAATGTGGGGACACTGCTTAGCCAAACTGCATGTTTCTAGATTGGGGGAAACCAAAGGAGAAAACCACAGTAGAGTCATGAGGAGACTCTGGACAGACAGAACTCAATACAGTACCTCAAATGTGGAGGAATGAGACAAGAGCACTCTCCAATGAGCTCCTAATGCACATTATTATAGCCAAACAGCACAGTGTACAGTAAGCGTGTTATCTGTCCTGCACAAAAAACGGTCGGTCCCAGGGGAGTCAGCGTCAGAAAGAGGGCATGCATTAAAGTAAAGGCTGATCAGTTCACTCTTTATGCTTTATAGCTTTGGAGAGAAAATGCTGGGAAACAATCATTCTAGAGCTACTGTTCAAATGCTACTGCTGCAGATAAAAGACAAAATGCCTGCAGCTGTTTGATTCCATGAGCTGTCGTGATCTTCTTCTAGCTTACAGCAGTACACACAATTACTCCCAAGTTCAATAAAGGGACTGCTGGATTTTTTGTGTAATGTTGTGACTGTGGTTCATTAAGATACAGAATCTGCATTATTGTTTCTTGGTGGTAGCTTGGGTTTAGAGGCTGATTAACTGGAAAATGTAAAGCAGCACATTATACTAATATGTTAAGGATCTTGACCAGAAAAAATGAATTAAAAATAAAAAATACAATTGTAGAAATACATATTGTCCAGTGTTCTTATGAATGACCTCCACTGAAAATGACAAAAATAGGTGTTTAATGCATCCTCATGTTCTACACCTACGACTCTCACCGGAATAAGCATTTGGAAGATGGATGGATGCATGCATGGAAATTCTAGGCAAAAAAAGTACTCACTGATTATTCTTTCCATATCCTCACATTTTTTAACTTCGTTTACAAATCGTCTCTGATAAGAGGTTGTACCAGGGTTTAACTGCAAAAAAGGAAAAATATTCATAATCCGTCTCATAACGACATATTATTTTAAGGCGGAATATAAATGGACATTTATGGCTGTTTTCTTTGCCAGAGAGAGTACAGAGAGATTTGCGTTTTGTATTCTATTTGTATAGGTATCATAACACTAAAGAGATACCACAGAGAGGGATTCTTTTGATGGTGACTATTTCCAGTGGGCACCATGATGCAACATGATTACAACACCCCCCCTCCCCCCCCCAAAAGGGAAAAAAAGTAGTAACAAATAACTATGGAAAAAAATATCGGGATTTCACTTATGAGTGGCAGCTAGAACAACCATACATTACATTTATCACCGTATTTACATGAATAAATGAGCATATTGTTATAGTATTGCATTATAGGATATGTGACCATTTTAGTATAAATACAATATAACAAATCATTTTCATTTAAATGATTTTAAATATACAGTGCAATAAAATTAACAAATAAAAGTCAAATATAAAATTTCAAACTTTATATGAAAATGTTCTTATTAGCAAGTATGTTTGGATAATATAGATGCGTTTGTTACTCATATGTAGTTCATATCTAAACAAAAATGGGTCACGTAATTGTACAATAGACAACAATGGCCATGATGATGGTGATGATAATAATAATAATAGCAATAATAATAACAATAAAAGTTTAATCATTATCGTGACTTTTGGACAACAGACCTACTCACGTCTTTAAATTGCACAAGTCCCAGATGTCCAAGCTCATTGATGCAGTTGTGGGCCGATTCCGTTTGGAAGAATAATTGCACCAAACACATCTCTTCACTGCGGAAACAGGAGCTCATTCTGGTGCTGTTCACACCAAACACGGCAGGCTCTTCTTTTTACAACTTAACAACAGATTAGCAGAGACTCAGCACTGGTGCACCATCGAAGCAATGACCTCATGAGTAAAAAAATAGCTATGCAATGTCTTGCATATTTATATCAGATCAGATACTTAAATATGATTCATTGACTTCCTGCAAGATGCCCGTTAATTAACTGTGTCGGAGGGCTCATCACTAAGGAAATCAATTAACAGTTTGTGACAATGGATCAATATGCCTTTGGTGCTATGTACTTTATACAGGAGGTCACCCAGCACTTAAAAAGGGCACACAACCCGGAATTTGATGAATGGCATGAACTTTTCAAATCATATTAAAAAATGTTACAAGAAATTTTATAATATACAATCAGGTAATTAATTTTATTTACCATTAATTTTATGGACTAATATATAGTAAACGTCGATTTCTTTTTATTTTACTTTTTTTTTAAATAATTATACATTCTGTCCTTGTAAATTATTGCCTCATATGATCACTCATTTATATGCTGTAGAAGTTCAGATTCCCACCTTTAAAACGCTTTCGTTCCCTGCAGCACTAATGAGCAGTTGAGGGAAAAATACGAATATCTGAACTTAAAAATGTGATTAATAAAATTTCGGTTTTATTACATAATATACATATACTTATAGTGCCCTCTAGTGGTGGAAATAATTCATATTATTTTTAAATTATTAAAAAGTATTTTATATATTTCGATGCATGGAGCCAGGCCATTATTTCTGGCTACATTCTTATTTTTATTTCTGTTTCATTCATTTTTTTACTCATACCCACGACTTTGATGTCCATCATAGCAAGATTCATATTCACATTTTGTAATCCTGTAGTAAAAGAGATTAAACCTATTGCAATATATTTATAAGTAGTACATTAACAACAATGGACTTAAATTAGGCCTATTTAATAAAGTGTATTTTAACTTTAAGTGTGCCATTTAAGTATATAATTTGTGTACATTTCCCGATTACAGCAGAAAATGTTAGTCTAGGTTAACATTAACGTACGTTCTTGTTTTAACAAATAATGCAATGAATCTTAGCCCCAGTTTTCAATAAATCTACAAAACACTTTCAATGTTTTTGCTTTGTTGATGAGAAGCTCGAACAAAAGTAAGAATTGCCTCACTCTCTCAGCCAATGTGTTTTGAGTGAAGTCACCAGATTATGCAGGAATTTCATGGAATTGCTTCAGTTCCATCTTGCCCCTGCCCATTTTTTTTTTTTTTTTTGTGTCAGCAAACATAACAAGGTACCTGAGGCCAGGAGTGCTGCTAGAGATTTTGAGCTCTATGAAAGTGTATCATATTGGGCCCCCTACACAAACCAATCCAATTACATTTCTAAATTTTTTGGGGCCCTGACTGACAGGGGCCAAAGGAATATTTCTAACCACCCCTCCCTCCCTTTTACAGCGCCCCTGCCTGAGGCCACCCCACATGCAGCCAGAAGATGTACACTTTTCGTTCTGTCTCCTGGAGCCTGCAAAATATATAATTTGCTGGTTTCATTTGTTGGGTTCTCTCCTGATGGAAAATCAAATTGAAACTCATAGTAAAATGAGTACCAAGCAAGTACCGTCGTCCATTCATGTTAGCAGTGTAGTGATGCTATTAGCCTAGCTAAAGACCAAGTATATATCGCTGCATCCGTGAGACCAATGCCAAGTGGGAGGGGCAATGTTGAGTATGAGGGGTTTATAACGAGGGATTAGGGTCCCCCTATTCAAATCTGGCCCTCGGTTCCAAATCCAGGCCTTGTTTTCAAGTCTCCCAGGTAGTTTAATAATTTCTGGCTCTAATTGGCCAGAGGTTTCAGAACTGGCTCTCAGGTAAAGGAAAGCTGGAACAACAGCAGTGTTTGGCCCTTGAGGACCGTGATTTGAATAGCCCTGGGTTAGGGGAGATATGGCTTCAGATGATAACAGGGCTACCAATAAACCTCTCCCACCTTGCCCCGCCCACTCCACATTGCCCCTCCCACTCGATATTCAGCTCATGGCTGCAGCAATGTGCCTCTCCTGAGATCCGATACTTGATTATTTGAGAATATAACCCTGTAAAACAACTGATCATATGCGTGATTAATGATCAATTTCAATTAATAAAAACAGTTAATTACCTATGCTAGTATTAAAACTTTGAAATTGTGGGTTTTACTATTTTTAGTGAAACGTAAATTAAAAAAAAACTGTTTGTTACAGGAAGTCCAATTGGCAGAGCGCCTGATACTATAATGCTGCCAGGGGAACGGTAATCTCTGTCACTCTCTGTCTCTCTCTCTACAGTACCTCCCCCTCTCTCTCTCTCAGGCGGTTTAATAGTTTGGTAGCCTCACGAAGATCAATAAGCTAATGACATGCAAAGTTTTTACTACTACTTATAATAATAATAATAATAATAATCGAGTTGTCGTTATTGCATAATAAGCTACTAGAACAAATATTGTATATTTCTTTGATTGCTAGTACACAGTATAGTCATAATAGTATGATGTACGTTTAGGAAACTCTACAGTAATCTCAAGATTATTTTAAATTATTAATCTGCTTTAATAGAGCTGTATACAACGGCAGTGACATTACGTGTAAAGTTGTGCTAAGGTAACCAAACTTTGCATTGTCGCTGTTTAGATGGTCCTCCAGGGGTTTGCCCCCCCCGCCCGCCAGACGAAGGTACAGTATACTGAGTACTCCGTGCTGTGGTTTATTCTGGAGCACCGAACACTGGCTCCTTCCTCACTGCCTTTCTATGTTTTTTGTTTGTTTTTTTTTCCAAAGAAACAGGAAAGGAAGAACTAAAGAAAATTCCATTGTGTTCGCAGGCAGGAGGAGACATGGAGAGGGCAGGGTGGGAGAGCGAGATCGGGGACGTCGCTGGCAGGGTGATTTTAAGATCCTGGGAAGCGTAGCGAGCACAGCAGTCTGCAGCTGCGGTCTGCTGGCCGGGGTTAAAACAGAGAGGTGCCTGTACTGCCTGTACGGTCCAAACGCCTCCTTTCCGCACCTGGACTGATGCATCTCTCCGCTCCGGTGCCTCCAGGAGCCCGCGGTGTCCAGCGCTGCACCTTCTCCGCGTTTCTCTTCCTATAGCCCTACATTTATTTTGCGTCACATTGTGATTTCAGTCAAAGAAGTTGGTAAACAGTTGCCTTGACTGTTTTATTTGTTTTTTTTTTCCTTGCATCATGTTGAGGAGCTTGGTTCCAGCGAGGAGCGCAGCTCGTTTGACTGGTTGCCGTCACGTTGGACTCACGGTCTTCATGGTCATTGCGCTGCTACCGGAGCTCAGAGCATCGCATACTCGGGATAGGGGGAACTACACAGGTGTGTGGGCTGTTATTGTTTCTTTGTCATGTATCGATGCTATTCATTATTCATCTTAGTCCTTAATTATTTTTGCGAGATTTCGTTGGTAGACGTGTTTATAGTCACATTCTGATTTCTCCCATACTTCTGAGGAACTAAGCAAAGCTTCAGAGAGAAGATCATGAATCGAGTGATCAGCATTATTGTGTCAATTAACTCATTATTTACCGACAGTAGCGTGTTTACCGTTATATAGGCTATATAGTATATAGCGGTGCAGGCTGGTGGTTTTTTGTATGAGTAAATGAAATAGTGCCAAGCATTGCCGAGTAGCTGCTATATTCCTATACGAGCCCGTAGTTCTTTCTTATCCATCATGTTTCTAACTAATCTGTTACTTGGTAACGAGTCCCCATCGAGGATGACTTTTAAAACAGGAAATTCCGCACGGATAGGCAACATTTCACTTTTGGGAATAAGCCGTGAACAATTACAACGTATTGTAGGAAATGTCGGCTACTTCACATCTTTATCTCTCCATCAAAGGTTACTGTTTCATTTATAGTGTGGCCATAGAATCAAATAAGTTAAAATGTTAATTTTTCATTCAAGAAGCATAGTATTTCTTAATTCTTATTTTGAATAATGTAATATTTCCGAAGACCTTGCTCCCGGCTAGGACAGTCTTAAAAATTCTTAATAAGTTCACGGTATTTTCCCCCTCATTCTGGTTCATTGCTCGCGTTGGGGTTCATGAATTGTATTTGCTTTTGTATATGTTACTAAGTGGGACCCGGAATTGTTTATCTCCGGTACATTGCAGTTATTTATTATGCTACAGACTGTGCAATTGAACTAAGACGTCACATTTCGGTTTAAATATCATAACAACGTAATAATATTATTTTTTCAGCAATTTCATTTAACGCTTCTCTTGCGTTTATGCACAATGCCACACAATTTCATTATTACCGCACAGCGTTTAATTGTTCACTTTTTAAATTCTTTTAATTTCAATTCTTTTTCTGTACATTTAGTGTATTGCAGACTAGCAAGTGTAGAAATGGAATACGGTATTGGTAGTTCTCAAATAGTTTGCATGGCCGTAGTTCTCTGAAATGTGTTGATGCGTGTATGTATTTGCTTGAAATATAACAACATTCTAGTGCAAAGATGGAAAAAGGAAACGTCAGGAAAGCCTGTACTCTGTGTACTTTGGAAATTCATATACAGTCATGTTAAGAGAGTAGTTTGGTTTGATGTATTACTTCAAAAGGTCAAAAACAAGTATAGTGCTGGAACTTGATATTGTCTTTCCATTTTCATTATTCATATACATTATGTTTCAATAGTAATTGCTCCATACCTTATAATAGTAAGATGTCAAAAATCAAATTATAAAATTTGAATGGCCGCACCCTTACTAGTAAATAGCATATCTTTGCTTCTGCTTCTGCTAATGAGGATGATTTTTTGTGGATATTATGAAATATGTTTACTATGTATAGAAGTACATTGCTCAATGAATTAAATGCTTTGGATAAAATAGATTGGTTAATATTGCTTGTGTGTTGCTTATATATTGTTTTTTTTATATAGGTAATCCAAGGACTGTTGTAAACTATCCCAAATGTCCAATTCTCAGGTGTATCTTATGAATTCAAGCCTCATATTTCAATGTTCCTCCAATGAATCACATTGTCTGTTATTTTTGCTTAATTTATTGCCATGCTGAATAGGATATTCCTTCTCAAACGTTTTGTAATAAGGATTGTTTGAAAGATTTTTTTAGCGCTGACATTGCCTCATTTTCTCATTTTTCTATTTGCGACTTCCTTAATCAGCTGCATGACTCATTCCATGCATTGCCTTTGTTACCTGTGTGTTAAGGTCTTATGGTCAGAGATAATTAAATGCCTTTGCAGGTGCAGTCGGTCATCTTTACATGGCTGTGGTTAGCGAAGGTATATGCTTTCCAAAGAGCTGTTAGTAATTGGAAACCCCGTGCACAAAAAGTGTGAAAGGTGTAGAAATCTGAGTTTTTAAAAATGTTTTAATTATTTATTTAGCAGATGCTTTGATCCCAGTAGAAAGCAGAGTCAGCTATAGTCCCTGGAGCAGTTGAGGGTTAAGGGCCTTGTTTAACAGAGGAATCACCGGGGTTTTGAACCAGAGATCTGCGGATCACACGCCCAACATCCCCACAGTGCCCCGTTTCAGGTTCCAGTGACTCTGCATGTAACATATAGGGCCGTTTTTTCTCATCAGATAAAGTTGTTTGCCGAATCACAACTTTTTTTTTTTTCTCCTATTGTCATAAGTGATAAACTGCATATTAATTAGTTATGTTTAGCTAAACGTAATTGTGCGGAATGTAAGAAACACATCTTCCATATGCCCAGATCAGGTATTTTAGTCAAGGAATGGAGTCAAGGAAAGTCGTCCATCAAATACTGCTTAAGGTGGATGTTCATGGAAGTAAAAATGCTTAAAAAAACTGGCTTAATATAAACACAGGCCATTTTACAGCTACTTGACTCGGATGAAGGCATTTCAGTTATACCTGTAAAGTAAAGTATTCATTTAATTCTTTTTGGCGAATTATTCCATATCTGCCGATGTTCCATGCATTTTATGTAATAAAAACCAGTTAAAATGACATGCAAAATGATGAGATATAATAAAAGTTTTACTCGAGTGTGTATTGCAAATATGACTCACCATATGCCTGAATGGGTCCCCAGTACAAGCCCTTGACAGGGAGCAATAATCTTTCCATGCATATTTAGCCCTGTCACCCAAGAGCACGATCTACTCTTTCAGTCATTTTTAATGGCCAGTATCCAAATTCCTTCATCGTTACATTGCAGTTCCCCATATTATGTACTACCTTAGTACCAAGTTACACAGAAGTGTTTGCCTCCTGCCTATGTTATGGTAAGATCCTTTGTAATGCAAATGTGTACAGTATAAGTACAGTATAAGATCACCTTTAACCGTCACCCTGAGGAGCATATAATATGGAAGTGTAATATTCATAGAGGATAAGTCTTGACTCAAACTTTACTACTTAGAGAAAATTATGTGCTGCCAATTTATTAGACTATATACTTATAAGCAATTCAAAACATCTCCTAAAATTACCTCAGTATTTGCAGTCTTCACCCAATATTCCAATTTATAGCACACAATGTCTAACTAATCAATACCTCATCAAGTTATTTGACTAATGAGGTTAATTAAGTGAGCCAGTTGCTTAAACTGAACAGATTTTTAAATGGAGCTCGTCTGAATATCCAGAAAGATTTCAGTAGCTTTTGGGAGAACAGAAGTAGTTCTTGTTAGCTTTGTGTTACTCTTAATTTGCATATTTCCCCATGTGAAATTGTCTTTTTTCCAAGCGAATAAACATATATCAGACAATTATGTTTAAACATTTTCTTTGACTCCCTGTGACTTTTGCACAATGCTGTCCATAATATTATATATACACATATATATATATATATATATATACCGGTATATATATATATATATATATATATATATATGTGT
>JAODKF010000001.1:26819122-26840427 GCA_026779585.1 Mormyrus proboscirostris
TGAGATGAGATGAGATGAGATGAGATGAGATGAGATGCCAGTAGATTTCAGGGCAAGTCAGAACTGAAAATTACAGCCTTATATTGATTTATTATAAAACTTGATTCCTATGGTGAAAACAGGATTTTGTTGGACTTTATTAAAGTCTGTGTAACCCCTTAGTGAGGCACTGTCTCCTTCTCTTGTTATAACCTTACAAAGGTCTTATTTTAAAATAGTTTTCGCCTTGATTTGTGAGATAGTTGACATTTGAAACTGGACCGAGTAATAATAAGCCAGGAAAACCAGACCTTATTTTACCACAGTACAGCATGGCCATTCCATGCATCTGTATATCCAAACCTTTTTGTTTTGTCTTGTCATGACGGCAGGAGGAAGGGATCGCAATAATTGGACCAATCATAACCAGTAAACATTTGACTGCAGTATGGTATTTCATTTGTATGTTTTTGTGTTTAGCAATGCACAGTATAATGAATAATTATTGTCCAAATATGTGTGTGTTTTGTATGCAATAGAATTTTCAGGTTACAGGTGTCAGAGAAGCAGAGACAGTATTGCCATTTTTCAGATGGCTTCCCGTGGCGTTTCAAAGTGGATATCCCACAGATACAGCAGACCCCTGAAGTGGCTTTTTTGCCTCATTTTCTTGTTTTTCCCTATTGTCCCTGGGTAATCTATGCTGGAATTCGGCATGAACTATCTCTGCCATTCAGAAAGGTGCTCCGTGAGTCTGCCTCATTATCAAACCAGCCCCCAGGGCAATGAACATCCATGGCTTCATAATGAACTGTGTGATAAAGCTGACAAATCTAACTGATTGCTGTTTTCTGCAGAAATATTGCACAATATAAAACCGTATTGCGAAACATATCTACTACACTTCCATACAGATATTTGTATATAATAATAATAATAATAATAATAATAATAAAAATATTATTGTTATTTTTTTTTTGCAAACACCTGAACACTTGTTTATATATATCAATCAGGTGGCAGCAGCTCAACAAAATCATACAGGCATAGATCAAGAACTTCAGATGATGGTCAGATCAAGCATCAAAATAGAGAAAACATCTAAGTGACATGGTTGCTGGTGCCAGACAGGCTGCTATGACTATTTCTGAAATTGCTGATCTCCTGGGATTTTCACACACAGCACTCTCTAGTTTACACTGAATGGTGTGAAAAACAAACAACTTTCCGCGAGCGTCCATTCTGTGGGTGGATGCACCTTGTTGATGAGAGAGGTCGTCATGACCACACTAGTTTGAGCTGACAGGAAGGACACAGTAACTCAAAAAAACACTCTTTACAAGAGCAGTGAGCAGAAAAGCATCTCTTATTGCACAACCTGTCAAACCTTGAGTTGAATGAGCTACAACAGCAGAAAACTACATTGGATTCCACTCCTGTCAGCCAATAACAGGAAGCTGAGGCTTTGGAACTGTTGGCACTGGACAGCCTAATATTGGAAAAATGTTGCCAAATTTGATGAATCTCGATGATCATTTTGCATCCCTTTCTAGTCACAGATTACCCCTTTCTAATGGCCAGTATTTGAATAGTGTTCCTAAGAAGGTGGCCTTGAGTGTATCTATACAGCATGGTGCAGGTGTCTTAGGCAGTCAATGAAACTATACAAGGCTATTCATCATGGTAGCAAGTGTATATTTGCTCAACATGTGCAACAATAAACTAGAATTTCTCCTATCCCTAATAAGTTACTTATTTCGTGTTGGAAGGGTAGAGGAACATCACTTTTGGCACTCCAGCCAATCCATGTGTTTGTAAATTTCACCACCAGCTCAATAAACTAATTTACTTAATTTGTTAAACAACTCAATGAGGGATTGATTGGCCAAACAAGATAGATGCTAGTGGTTTGAGGAAAAAAAAATGCATGGATGTTTGGGATGGTTCTAATCATACTGGTTATAATCAAACTGCATAAAATACTGGGGGACTTTAGCAGAGGTTTTCAAGCTGATATGGCCTCGTAGTTTTACACCAGCATGAAGATCATTTAAACATCATTTTCTTTTTCTAAGACTTTGGTACATTATTATATATACTGTACTGTGTATTGTTGCCAAAGAAACATGTTTAAATTGTCTTCATGCTGTTATAAATCTTTGATAATACAGTATGTGGACAAAAATATTGGGGCACACCTCTTAATAATTGAATTCAGGAGTTTCATTGACACAGGTGTATAAAATTCAGCACCTAGCCATGCTGTCAGGTTTACAAACATTTGTGAAAGAATGGGTTATTCTGAAGAGCTCAGTGAATTCAAGCGCCATTCGATGCAACCATTACAATAGGTCAGTTTGTTAAATTTATTCCCTGCTAGATCCCTGCCACAGTCAAATGTAAAGTATTATTGCAAAGTGGAAACATTTAGGAATAACAGAAACTCAGCCATGAAGTGGCAGACCACGTAAAGTAACAGAATGGGGTCACTGAGTGCTGAGGTGCATAGTGCGTGAATGTCGTTAATGATCTGTTGACTCAATAACTACACACTTCCTCTGGCATTAACCCCAGCATAACTGTGTGCCGGAAACTTCATTGAGTGGGCTTCTATGGCCAAGCAGCCTCACGTCACCAAGTGTAGCAAGTGTGGAGTTAGATGGAGTGCTGTACAGCACGCTGCCACTGGACTCTGGAGCAGTGGAATCATGTTCCGTGGAGTGACGAATCACGTTTCTCTGTCTGCCGTTCTGATGGACGAGTCTGGGTTTGTAGGATGCCAGGAAACATTACCGGCCTGACTGCAGGGATTGGTAGAGGAGGGATAATGTTATAGGGTTGTTTTTCAGGGGTTTGGCTAAGCCCCTTAGTCCCAGTGAAGAGAGCATTTAATGCTTCAGAATACCAATATATTTTGGAGAATTCTATGCTTCCAACCTTTTAGGAATAGTTTGGTGAAGGCCCTTTCTGTTCCAGCATGATTATGCCCCAGCGCACAAATCAAGCAAGACCTTTATATCCAACATCAGTGACTGACCTCACAAATGCTCATCTGGATGAATAGGCAAAAAATTCCCAGACACTGTAGAAAGCCTCCTCAGAGAGTGTCAACTGTTGTAGCTGCAAAGGGGGGACTGACTCCATATTGATAACTGTGGATTTAGAATGCGATGCCATAAAAAGTCCTGTAGGTGTAATGGCCAGGTGTCCAATAATTTTGTCCATATAGTGTATGTTTCTCAAAGTATGTTAACCCCTCCTACTGTCACCCCAGTATTTCCAGTAACCATCCAATATCAAATACACATCATGATGTGTATGATGTCCACAAGCATATCATGTATGGCTAATCAATACTTCATCAAGTTATTTTACTAATTAAGTCAATTAACTTGCTGGTGGTGATATTTGGCTAGGCTGCCACTGAGGAGAGGTTTGGGAACTGAAGCAGGGTTCATCTAGCCATCCAACAAGCTGTCAGTAATTTTTTGGAGATGAAATTCTCTTTATTGTGTTGCTGCTCATTTACATATATAGTAATTTTAAATGCTGCTCTTCTCTGTACAATGACATACTTACTAGGCAGATAAATACCTTTAAACACATTCTGTTACTATTTAAGACAAACGTTGAACACGGTTCCGTATTGCTTCCTTCCCTATTGCTTTATTTTTGCAATATGTGCTCCTTAAGGTTTCCATTAGATTGTAGCAGTGTGCTGCTGAATACCTGATACCTTTAGCAGTTTATAAAGAAAATGGCTTGTCTGATGCTTGAAAAGACTGTATTACCCGGTGAAACATTTTGTATTGTAGTAATCTTTGACAAAAAATTCGACCTTGCACCTTGAAGTTGAGCAATGAATTAAACTCATACCCTTGGTGTGTCTGTGTTATGCATTGGATCTAGTCTCTTTATCGCTCCTTAAGATAAAGTTGCTATCGGTTTGAAGAAATAAATCGAATAACTTCTGTGCATGGTGCCCTTTATAAATGATGGAATTTTAGCTTCATGTTTCAAAGACGCATAAAGGAGCCTTCCAATACCTTACTTAATGCTGGGGCTTTACCTTCCTTTTTAAAATGTTTACAACATGTTTAAAAGAGAACAAGGATTTTTTTTCAGAATTTTGTTCTATTTTCATTCTAATTTTAATTCTTAATTCTGTTCTGATGCTGTAGAATTTTTGGAAGCTAAAAATCTACAGAGAAACAATTATTTACCCTTAATGTCCTGGTATGTGTGAATTTCCCAAATATTTGATATTTTGCCTTGATATAGAATTTGGGACCAGTGCCTTACATCCAGCATGGTTTCTGGAAGAAATTTTATATGTTACATATACAAATACCAAATAAGGGTTATAGAAAATTACAAAGTATATACATTTTTTATTCAGTAGAAGCAGACATTTTTTCAGTGCAGTAAATGCAACCCACGTACTGTCTCCATTTTATGTGCTTAAGGCAGCATTTAAATATATATATATTAAATATAAATATAAATATATTCTTTTCTCTTCCATCTCTCTCATATTGAACAGTAAATTTTGCAGGAATAATCTGTACTTGATCTAAATTAAAAAAGTAAAAAGTAAATTGCACTGTCACCAAACAGGATTGTTTCATGTACATTTTATTTTCATTAAGTTGAATTGCTGCAGTACTGGGTCACTCAGACTATGAACCACAAATCTCATTGCTGCACCAATCATACAGTATTGCATTAAAATTTAAAAAGCACGAAATTACATTTCAAACTGCAAGGTAATTCGTCCAGCAGGTTTAGACAGGGAGTGCAAGTAAATTTTTGAGGACTGCACTTGTGCTTTGATGTTTTTGCAGTTAAATTTGTTTTATTTAGCAGGCAACTTCATTCAGAGCTGCACACGTTTCAGAAAGCAGGGTCGCATGGTCTCTGGACCAATTGGGGTTAAGAGTCTTGCTCGAGGACCCGAGGGTGACATCGCTCTGCCAAACATGGGATTTGAATGGGTGACCTTCTGATTACAGGTTAGATGCCAGAGATGAGTCAGTATGTTCTTTGGAATGCTTGCTTATTTACTCCACTTTCGACTGGCAAATTACAATTTTAAAATATTTCAAGGGAAATGCAAGGCTTTCATAATGGTAGCTGAAAAAAAGTTGTCTGTGGAGACCAGGGATACCTTTGTGCTATTCTAACTTTGATACTCGCTGAATAACATTGTGGCCTCATACCTTCAGGCATGGGGGTCTGAATTCTACCACTGAATCCTACCTTTGAGGGCACAGAATCTGCATTCAAAGTCAGAAAACATGTAGTTTAAGTGCATTTCTTAATTTTCTTAAGTGTGATGGTGTAGCATCTTGTTTAGATTTTCAACTGCCTTATGTCCAGTGCATGATGGGATAGGCTGGCCACAACCTTGCACTGAAGAATTCGTTACGGAAAGTGGATGGAAATATTTTAACATTATCATAATGAAGTTACTTAGCAGGCACTTCTGTTTTAAATGAATCACGCGCTTCCAATTATGCAGTGAAGTTTTATTTTCATGTTACTCAGATGCAGTAGCAATTACCATCCATTAAATGTAAACTTTTGATCCATTTAACCTATTTACATATTACGTCAAATTGAAAATTATATTAAAAGAATAAACATTTTGGATTATCAATACACAATATGCATAATCGATGGCAGAGGACATCCACGCAGATTTGTTTATTATTTATACAGTATACAAACAGCAGTTTAATCACCAGCAGTATCATTTTCACCCCTCCTTTAGTGCAATGTCATACAATCATAGTAATAAAATTTTACTGTTATGGACGATGGACGCACTTACTTGTCTGGACTGGATAAAAGATGTTTGTAGAGAATATCTATGATGTGATAAGCTATGATATGAAATTTACTAGTAACCATCCATCAATGCATCTATCCATCTATCCATCCATCCATCTTTCAACCACTTATCTAGAGTACAGTTATTGGGGGGCTTGGATCTAATCCCAGGCAGCAGAGGGCACCTTGAATGCAATTTTCGTAGATGCAGTTAGTTAACCCCCACAGTAAATATTTGGCCCTTGGCAGACATGCCCTGCTTAATGCGGGGGGCGGGGTTGGGTATTATGGTCTCGGAGAGCATGAGAAGAGCTGCAGCACTTGGAAGGAAACATTTATTCCTCATTTACTCCTGATTCATCTCGGTTTGCAAAGAGCCGAGGCTCAGAGTCTCCCCTGGCTGTGGCACATTCTGTGTTCTGTCACGGGGCCACACCGCTTTAAATCTCAGGCCTTGTCCACGGCTGGATGACAGATGTTTCACTTCCAGCCCGTTCTTTGGATCTGTCTCTATTTGTGATTAGAAACAGCTCCGAGCATCGGAGAAGGGAATATTTTGTATAATTATGGGATGGCGAGGCAGGGCTTTACCAGGGTAACTAACTCCAGTTCCATCGTCTGTTCCAGAAATTCCAAAGTGCCGTGCCTTGTCTTCCAGCACCGAGCCTCACCTAAATTTTCGAAGCTAGGCCCAATGTGTGTGCGTGTGTGTGTGCGTGCGTGTCTGTGTGTGTGCGCGCGTATGTGTGTGTGTGTATATGCCCCATCCTGGGTTGTTTCCTGCTTATGCCCATAGCTTCCTGGATAAGCTTTGGACCCCCTGCGACCCTGAGTAGGAGAAGGGGTTTCAGGAAATGGTTGGATATATAAATATACACACACACACACACACACACACACACACACATATATATATAATTATATATTTGGGTGAGTGTTTATATTTATATTTATTTATAAGTTTTCTGTTACTGTATTGTTTTTTGTCTTTAGCTCATTGACCTGTTTCTTTCCCTTCACTGTGTGTGTGGGGATGGCACGGTTTTGCTGTGGTTAACCTCACACCTCTGGGATCAGGATTCAAGTCTCTGCTCTGGCTCTGTGTGTGGACTTTGGACTGTGGGGGGACACTGGAGTACCCAGAGGAAACCTCATGATGATACAGGAAGAACATGCAGACTCCACACATATGGGGCCATGGCAGAAACTCACACCGTGGTCACAAGGGTGTGAGAGAACAGTGTTATTAGCTACAGTGGCACTGCAGCATCCTAGTTACAAATGGCCCATTTGTGTGAGTGTTTACCCTGTGATGGGTCGGTGTCGTATCCTGGGCTGTTCCCTGCCTTGCACCTGTAGCTTCTAAGATAGGCTATGGAACCCTGCAACCCTGAATCGGACAAGCGGGTGCAGAAAATGGATGGATGTATTACGGCTGTGATTTTCCCTGATACTCTGACTTCCTGTCTCTGATCCTTCTTCCTGGGTTTTCACCGTTTTTGGATTGTGAGCTGTGTTTTTCTGTTGAACCCCTGTGTACTCTGCATTTGGATCCTGTGTCTATTCATGACAAATTGTGTGCATTCTAGATATCATGCATATTTTTCTGTGTAAACTGCGATGGCTGAACAACAAATCTGTTTTGTAGGCTTTTTACAATTGTTTTTAGATTCTGCCTTGTGTCCTGGTTTGGGACACTTTATGGTATGAAGAAAAACACCTTTGGAATGTAGCATCATACAGTAGGGAAGAAAAGAGGACGACTTTTAAGAAATAATCCTCAGTCAGGCAGGACAGGATAGATCGTGATTGTTCGATTCACTCTTTCTAACAAACTAGTGCATGTTGCAACTACTGAATGCTCCATCTGGCTGGAATAACAATTTTTACATTTAAAATTATATGTTTTGTGTCAATATTTTTGAGGGTTCAAAATCATTGTTAATAACTTCCAAAATAAGTAAGGGCATTCTGTTCTGATGGATAATATTTTTGTTTAATTTTGTTGCATGATGACGATGATGTGCATTTTCATCAGTGAATTACAGTTTATTGTATGGAGGATTTTATTTTATGTCATATTTTATTAATATAAAGAATGATCATACAAGCACTTATAACTAAAAGTGCACATTAATCAGATATAATATTTTCAAACAATATGAAGCATATAAGCCTGCAGTGTGAAGCCTCCCAGCCCTGCACAACAGCTGTCCTGTTACTGTAGTTACTGTATATGACATATAGAACTGTCTCTGAAAATAAAGCAAAGATTCAATGTACATGGAAGGAAATAGGTTTTGCTTTGCAGGTTGATATTTACTCTACCTTTAAGTTATAGACTCACAAGCAAAGCCAAAGTTATTGATACTTCTAAACATCAACAGGTGTATGAAGCAGCAAGTCAGTCTTTATGAATAACAAATTAATGTTTCATTTTGAAATAGTAATTTGTATGAGTCCACTAAATTCAAACATTTTATATTGCTGTTTATTATTACAGCAATGTAAAACAAACATTTTAAATTATATGTACATTGTGGAAACACTTCCAATTTTTTATGTTTTTGCAGAACTTTTTTCCAGTTGTTCCAGTTACTTATTTAATCATCCAATGAATGATATTTGTAAAGATTCTTTGATTGTTTATAAATTAATGTAGTAAGTTTTATAGCATAATAAATTTTATAGCACAATTTTGGCCACTACTTTACACACACACACACACACACACACACACACACACCCACATCCACCCACCCATCTTTTACCTATCTTGTAGACTTCTCAGAGAAAAAGAGTGATCTCCGAGTTTGTGACGATTCTACATGTCGATATGGTGGGACCTGCAGCGATGATTTGAGGTGTATCTGCCCATTTCAGGTAAGAAGCTTTTTTCACTTTTTTTCCACAAGTCAGATCCTTTTATTGGTTGTTTTGTAGTTTACTTTGTGAAGGTATCGTTTGTTCTGTTTTGAATTCCTTAAAGTCCCCTTTAACCTACAAATCAGATAGGTACACTAAGAATATCTTATTTATATACATCACATAAAATAAGTATGCATTTGCAATGTTACAACAAGAAATTGCAGTGCATTTTCCTTTTACATTAAGCCAGTTATGTCAGTCACTGTGTAGATGGCTCTTTTTATAGAGTGTATGCTTTGAAACATATCAAATGGTATTCAGTGTAACAGCTGAGCATGTAGATGGATGCCAGGCAGCCGCTGGCACTATAGAAGCAAATCTTCCTTAGTAGATCTCAAGGGGACCTTATTATCTCCTCCACATTGTCATGCCAACCAAGGAGTCAATGAATGTTGATATGAGAAGATGATAATAACCATTTAAAGAACTGTACAGATCTTCAGACAGATGACAGAAAAACCCGAATGCTCTTGTGGGTGTTGTGGGTGAAACAGCCATCCTCATAAATTACAATTTATATGCCTTTATTTTATGTCTTGTTTTTTAGTGCCTCAAACGCTATAGACCAGTGTGTGGGTCTGATGGAGATACCTACCGGAATGAGTGTTATTTAAGACAAGCGACCTGTAAGCAACAGAAACATATCACCCAAGTTTCAAAGGGGTCATGTTACCATGGTGAGTACTGTATGACAATCAGGCACCATCAGCTATTCCGGTTTTGCTATTTGTGTGTGTCAAATAAGACATATTTGTGTGACATCTAAGGGAGGTGGACAAGGGAACAGAAGCATTTAACAATATTAATAACAAGGACCTAATGCACTGCCTTCACTACAACTGTAAATCTTTCTTGGAATGCTGATATTAATAGGAAAGGTTCTGAAATGTGTGTAACAGGGTATTGGACCTGTCTCTTTGAGGGATGAAAGTATTGGAAATTTACTTTGCAATCTGTACTCCAGAACTTCCCATAAAGTCTTAGTAATGTTCAGTAACTTAGCAGTGTGTACAGTATAGGGGCATTACAATCTTGGAATACAATGAAATTATCAAGGAATGGTGCTCATACCTTTAGGGCCACCTGGTCCAGTAAAATGCCCTAATATTTCTTGGCCATTATACATCCTTGCAGTACAATTATAGTCCCTAACGACTCCCTCAAGATGGTCAAGATGGCTGCCCATATTATTATAACACCCAAATCATGTTTACAAGCTGACAACAGACATGGCTTGAAACCATACGTTGACTTTTGTCAAACATAAACCCATCCGGATGTCGGAAAAAGGGTGAAATATGACTCATCAGATCAATTTACTTTCTCCCATTATTTAGTGGTCCAGCTTTGGTGCTCATTACACCAGGTTTTGTACAGTATCTGTATTCATCAATCTCGGATGTAAGTCGTCTCTGGCCCTGCCATAAGTTCCAGCTTTGCAAAGCTCACACAATATTTTTTTTTCCTCTGAGACTGGATCAAAGATATTCTGATTACATTTGCTGACAATTTTTGAGGCAAGTGCTTTTGTGGCAGCTGTCCTGTTAAATGCCTGTGTATCCCTGTCTATGAGAATGGAATTGGGATCATTGTTACCCTTTGAGGATGGAGTTTGTCCACATTTCGCAGATGCTGCCATGCTCTTAGAAACTGTTCTTTTTGACACACTAACTACGTTTACATGCATACTAAGAAAAATTAATTATTGTGTTAATTACTAAAACCGGACTTTTAAAGTACATGTAGACTGAAATTGTACTAAATTGAATTTCTCTGGGTCAGAATAAGAAACACGAAGCATAGCAGGGGATGTACAGCACGTACGAATTATACAGCAATGTAAAGCTGTCCAATTCACTGCTCAAATAAAGGCCGTACTATACCAGGTTTCAGACTTCTGGTGCTTTTTGAAGGTACCAAAAGTACTTCAAGATGTTGGTTTTCCACTGGCGTTAAAACTGTTACTGGTGCCGAATGACATCACAGCGCATGCCGGGGTATTTTGTACTGAATATGAAAAATGTCTGTAGTAGGACTGGACAATGTGCGACATTGATACCAACGTCGCAAGTTATGCTCATCCAGTTCTTACATCGCTACTCAGCTAGATTAAGATCAGGCTGTTCCTCACCTTCAATTTGGTTCAAATATTATAGCAGAGTCTCACTAAAACATTTTTACTCTGTCACAAGGAAAAGAAAAACCTAGCAAGTGTTGCAATTTTAATGATTATTTGTTTACCTTTGGTGCTTTTGCATGAACCTGCATGATTTCTACGAAACAATCATAATCATTTTCATCCTTAATTGCTGTTTAAATCACTTGCACATGGGTACGTGAGAAATTTATGTTGAACTCCTTTTTTGTTTCATTAATACCCCAATATTTATTACAACAATATTTGAAAAATTTTCCAAACTGTGCTGTCATAGAATATTATACAAAATACTTTATTTCTTGTTATACTATCCTGGTCTTGTTGTATCTGTTCTTCCTACTAGATCACAATTAAAGCTTGTGTCACTTAATTTGTCTATGCACCCATTATAATATTATTATTATTTTTTTTACATCTGTGGTGTAATAGGTCAACCGGACAAAGCCCAATACTAATAACCTGAAAGGAGCCATTTCGCCACCTACTGTAGCGAGTCAGACATAGTTCGGTCAATAAATCGATTCCTCTCCCATGCATGTATACTGGGAGAAGGACATTAGTCCGATTAAATGGAGTATTCAAGCTATAACGTAGCTCGACTTAGCTGTGCATGTAAATGTACTGAGTAAATAATTTATCAGTTTCTCTGGCCTATGAACATGCAATTCTGGCATCAAGTCTCTTGTTTCTTTGGACTCTGTTAGTCGGAAATCTAATACTAATCAAATCACGGAGTGTCTGACCTCTTTTACAGCACAATCTCATAAATAGACCTAATTTGACTCACTTTTGTAGCTGTGTTTGTGATTTAGTTTCTTAAAAATTTAAGTTCTTTTTCCTAGCTCATGGGAGTTTTACTTACACAAAAATGTTCTGAGGGTAGAACAAAAATGATTGTCTCACAGAGATAACCAATCAGATTGTGGAAGAAATCAGTTCAAGAAACTAGACATCTGATTGGTTGGCCCTGCCTCCTGTAGTTGCTTGAACTCACCTCCTCTTGGTTTTCTCTCTGAACCAATCGTTTTTCATTCGACCCTCAGAACATATTTGTGTAAGTAAAACCCCCACAAGCATTACTTGGGGCACCCTCCCAGTAAATTAACATGGTTGCTGGGAGTGTAGTCTTTTCTGGTGTTGCAAAATATTAGTAACTCTCACAAAACTCACAAAAGTGGTAACTCTCACAAAAGGCAGGATAGCATTTTAAAACTTCTTTGGCTTAACAGGCTAAGCAGGTCAACAATGGCCATGGCTTATTGGAGTACTGAGACTTCAAATTCTGTGCAGTTCTTAAATTCTAACCATCCCTTCTGGTTCCTCATTCCATCTCCACCCTAGCACGGAGTTCATGTTCACTGCAGTGATTCAGTGAGCGTCTTTTTTTTTTTTCCAGTCACACTGCCAGGGTAGTTAGTTTGACTCTCAACTCTACAAAAGACATGCTGTTCAATGTGAACTTAAGTCTCCAAATTGCCCTTTTCATGTGAATGTCCTACGGTGGACTGGCACACCATGAATGGGATTCTCTCGGCTATATTCTATTTAATATCAACACTTACTCTGTAAGGCTCTTATTTAAGCTAGAAAGGTCTTTATGTTTAGCAGTTGAAGATGAGGTTGTAAAATCTTAAGCCTGGCTTTGAGTGTAAGACAAGTACATAAAAGAACCAATTTCCAATTTGTGTTTCATTTAAATCATGCTTGTAGTTTTCATATGATGCATAAATATAAAATACTTGTTCTCGCTCCAGTCCTGCATAGGAATTAATTACATTTATAATATGTTTCACTATAGAGTGTACTATTCTATACTATTGTCTATACTATTCATAATATGTTAGGGTACAGGGCATGCATAGTAAAATCTTTATTTTATTTATAAATTGTCAGTGTACAGGCCATGTACTAGAATGAATTTAGTTTATTTATAATGTATCAGTATAAATGGCATTCCACCCCTCTTGTTATACATGAGAAACTTTGTGGAGTGAGTCTGTAACCTGAAATGAAAACGCCCCGAGCCGCTGATCATTAGTGCTGACCCCAGATATTTATATCTGGCCCGTGGAGCATTAGGGGTCTCAGAAGTGTGATATTTCCAACGAAGTAGAACAAAAGCAATTCAGTTTGTATTGCGAGGCTGATCATTATGTGCTTCTCTTTTCATATACAGATAATGGCTCTGGATCAGGAGACAGAGGTACGTTCTGCTTCGCATGTTTGCATTTAATGATTAAGGCTGACCTGAAGCAGCATGAAACGTGAAGTTCTTGCATCTTTGCTTTTAAGCTTTGATTCACACTGGCAATTCATGTTGTGATCTGAGAAGTCAAATATAGAGAGGGTTATTACAGGCCTATATAATTCTATGATACACCGGCAGGTTTAAAAATCAATCATCAGTATCAGTCTTAAGGTTGTTTTTCAGTTTGAATGTGACATTGACGAAAAAGACAAAGCTTGCAGAATTATTAACAAAGCTGCTTGTTGAAAATTGATAGTTGAAAACTGAAAAAGATTCAGATAAGCCCACAATAAGTCATGAATTTGATAACGGTTTCTTTGTGATGCAAGTAATTTCTTTAACTGCTGTCAAGATCTTTATAAATGATTGGCTGCAAAGCCTTCATCTTTCAGTTAATCTCATGGAATTGGCCATAGCAAGACTTGTGACGAGTAAGGGAGCCCGCGATTATTTAATGGGGGCTCAGAGGCTGAAAAAGCTCCCTACTCGAGTGCTGAGAGCGGTAGGAGGGCTGTCATTAAGCTGCGCGGTTCGCGTTAGCACTGCGAGGTTGGCCACTGGTCGCGGGGAGAGCCGAGCTACACAGGTGTGTTTGGACAGAGCTGAGACAAGCCGCTCTATCAAGCTGCTAGCCAATACTATTATTACAATCTGAGGCACAGCCGAGGAGTGGTGCGCTGCTTTCAGCTCCTACAGGTGTCATGTGCGTATCCTTAGTGTCCAGTCAACAGGAACCTTTGCCAAATTAATGTAGATGTATTGTTTATTAATTTCAGTTATAATGTTATATGAAGTTATGTAAAGAGCTATATACATTGTATTAAGAGTTATGTAAAGTTATGTATGCTATATTAAAACCAAGTGGTGTGTTATAGTGTAGGTTTTATAATTGTTTTGTCCAAGCGTTTTGACGTGGCCTGGATGTTGGGTGGGGGGTCTCTGGGAAGGAGGGTCTGGGGGTTGGAAACAAAGAGCAAGTTGAGGGAGGCATAAAAAGAATTTCCCCACAGGGATTAATAAAGTGATGATTAAAATTATTAAAATAGGACTGTATTATTCCTAAAAGAAAAACCAAAATTGAGATATTACCCTTTTAAACAAAGCAGACTCAAACAGCAAAACCACTTAAAACGCAGCTCATACCCATGGCTCAGCTCAGCCTGTCTGAAAAACACCTCTTACTGCCTTTTAAATCAGCTCAGCTGACTTCGCGAAACCCAGCGACGGTGGCAGCCTAGTCGGGGTCAACTGGCTTTCATTACCTGAAGTGGTGCTTGACCTTGGTCTGGTTTTTAATTGCTACAGCTTGTAACACGTTGCTGGAAAGTTCCTACTGTTCTGTTTCCCAGCAACGTGTTCAAATTTCGACTTACATTTCCCTATAAGTTCTCACTGAAGGATCATTAAAACTGAATTTGTTGTCATAAGTATGGTATTTAGTGTCTTCGGCAGGTTTTTTTTTGTTGCTCTGCACTTCAGTTGAAAGAATATGATCAAATGTATCTATAAGATATAATTTAAACATTAACTACTGCTGTCTTACAGGATATGATGGATCAGGTGCAGATACAAGCAAGAAATTTACTAAGTGTGGAGAGTGCAGCTATGGGGCTGAATGTGATGAAGATGCTGAAGATGTCTGGTAAGTTATATGTCTTGTAGGAAGAGTCTATATTCAGTGCTGTCAGCCAGCCTGGACGCCTAGCAAGCACCGTGCTCCTTTTAACAGCCCCTTGAAGTGCCTGGTATGGCTGAATCTTGAGATTGGAGTACTTAGAGTTGGGGGGGTGCATTTCTCTTGCAGGAATTTCCTGAATCAGTAGCCTTTATTTAAGATTGACAAACTAAAATATTCTGGAGAAACCAAATACATCACCATCCTGTTCAGTTACCTAAGACATCAATGTATATTTTAGAACTGGAACCACCTTTGACAGTACAATTAATCCAGTGTTTGTTATGCATACAGGGGTTGGACAAGGAAGACAATAATTTATTAGTATATTGTAGTGACTGCTTGCGGCCAAAACAGCATTAGCTCGTCTTGGGAATGACAGATACAAGTCCTGCACAGGAGCCAGAGGGATTTTGACCCATTTCTCTTGCAAAACAGTGGCCAGGTTACTACGTGATGCTTGTGGAGGAAAATGTTACTTGACTCGCTCCTCCAAAACATCTCAAATTGGTTCCACGATTTTTAGATCTGGTGATTGTGCAGGCCATGGGAGATGCTCAGCTTCACTTTCATGTTCGTCAGATCATTCCGTCGCCAGTGTTGCTGGCTCCTCCAGGGTGAGCATAGTCCTCCAGAATGGTTTAGAAGTACTTGGTAGTGACATGCCTATCTAGCTTGGGGAATGCCATGATGTTGCAGCCCAAACCATCACTGATCCACCCCCGTGCTGTACTCTGGGTTCACAACAGTCCAGGCGGTAAGCCTCTTTGAAGCTTCTCCACATGGTAATTCTCCCGGATGTGGGAAGGACAGTGAAGGTGGCCTCATCAGAGAAAAATACATGTTTCACATTATCTACAGCCCAATATTTACAGTTCTGGAACCATTGAAACCGATATTTGGCATTGGCATAGTGACCAAAGGTGTGGCTACGGCAGCCCGATCAAGACCTTGTGGAGCTCTCGACAAACAGTTTTGGCTGAAACAGGAGAGTTGAGGTGCACATTTAATTCTGTAGTTAGTTGGGCAGCTGTAGTTTTATGTTTTTTTGGACGCAATCTGTGTTAGTGCCCGGACGTCCCTATCAGACAGCTTCCTCTTGCATCCACAGTTACAGTACTCCTGTTGGATATGGTCTGTCCTTTGTGGAGGTACGGCGTCATTACCCTGGATACTGTGGCTCTCGTTACACCACAAAGACTTGCTGTCCTGGTCACAGATGCGCCAGCGAGACACATACCAACAATTTGTCCTCTTTTGAACTCTGATATGCCTCCCATTATGTTGTGTGGATTGCAGTATTTTATGTACAGCTGCGCTATTGCTCTGATTATTCAACCTTCCCACTCTGCTCTTACTGATGGAATGTGCATCAGTGAAGATTGATATAAAGGTGTGAAACTTCAAGTACTATTTTGGCCATAGTTTCAGTTTCGTTGTCCAACCTCTGTATATTTCTGCTATTATTTCCACACATGTGAGGTTCCACAGTATTAATGTACGTAAGACAAAGTAGCCGCAAGCTCCAGTCAACAAGTAATGAAGTGTCAGTCATATTTCAAAGGATCACAGAGGAACACTGTTGTCACCACACTATATGGATTTTTTCTTTTATTCTCCTTCTCAATGCTCCCAACTCTCCACCGACACCACCAATCCAATCACTCCGGCATTACATAATGTTTGCAGTACATTCTCTAACTTAATGCATCACCCTGGTGTGCAGACATAACAGTTATGTTTGGAGCTGTTGGTTTTTATTTTATTTGTTAGTGCAAGACAGAGACCAAATAGACTGGTTTCAAGAGCCCAAGAACTAGCAGCGGATGCCTCCAGCTGGTCGTTGTCTGATAGAAATGCACACTCATACTGATGCTTCTGTAGCTCAACGAGTACAGTACAGCCTTGTGTTAATGGCTGTGTATAAAATGTAACCTTTTGCTGTTATGAATTCACACTTCCTTGCTTAGCATTTTCATGGGCTGTGTGTGGCTGAGGATTAGTTGCCTGTGGTTGGAAGGTCTCCAAGTTCAAACCCCAAAGTGGGCAGAATGCAGTCACCAATGGGCCCTTAAGCAAGACCCTTAATCACAACTGTTCCAGGGATCGTCTAACGCTACTTTCAATTGTATATCACTTTGAATAAAAGCATCATCTAAATAGCTTTCTTATAGGTCCCTTTGGGTCCCTTTTTTACGAGTTGGACACTTCTCTTTTTGCCTCAGGTGCATTTGCAACATCGACTGCAGTGGTCATAATGAGAACCCTGTGTGCGGGACGGATGGGAATTCGTACGACAACCCCTGCTTGGTGCGAGAGGCATCCTGCTTGAAGCAAGAGCGGATAGACGTTCAAACCCTCGGCAGATGCCCAGGTAAGTTTAAGATCGTAAAATGGAAGCTGTGTTTCCTGGTTTCCCAGGATGGGAAGAAGACTAAGTAAGATATACAGTAAATAATATTATTAAGCTTTTTGACATATCTGACAAGTGCTAAAAATATCAATTTTATCATTTTAATAAATGTGAAACCAGTGCTTAAGTTGTGTATGGAAACTTCCAGAAGTGGAGTACAGAATATGAAGTTTCTCATAGTTCTCCAAAAAAAATCTCTTCTTTGGAACTTGGAGATTTCCTGTGACTGAAAAATCAAATAATTCACTGCATGAATCTTATGGCATGATACTATTCCAGATTTTTCTGAAAAATTGAGCAGAAAAAAACCTTTTATGTGAGTTGAATATAACAAATACATGGAACGGCTGAGGTTCACCTGAGGAGAGGTTTGGGTACTTAAGTGGTGATTATCTAGCCACCCAACAAGATATCAGGAACTTTTTGGAGAAGAGAAGAAAATCCAGCTAGATTTTTTTGTGTTACTCTTAATTTTCTCATGTAACACTGTTAAAATCTATTTTTTCATCCTGAGCAAATATATTACATATACAGGTGCTCCTCTACTTACAAACGTTCAACTTACGAACTTTCAGACCTACGAATGAAGAGACTGTAAGTCCGAATTGTGTCGATTGGGCTCCCCATTGGTTTCCTGTCCACAACATCAATTTTTTTTTCTGCGTGCCAGTTCTGCCTAGTACGACTTCTGGCTGCTACTCCCTCCGCGCAGCAGCGTAGCGTGCGTACTCCCAGCATCCTAGTTCTTTGTACTTGTGTATACCCTTAAAATTATGGTTAGTAATAACTTACGAACATTTCCAGTTGCGAACGGCTATTCTGAATGTGTCTTGTTTGCAAGTAGAGGAGCATCTGTATATTATATATATATTATAGTACCCATCTGCAATGGGTGTTTTGGTCAATTCAGGCTATTCTTGCTGCCCAGCCAATCTCCTGTAAAGTTCTGTGGATAATTGAATGCCTGAATATGAAATGTTGGCAGGATTGTTTGTCCTGAATATATTTTTGCGATATTAGCCAGACAGAAGAATATTTTATATTCTGAATTTTATTCATACAGTGATGTGTTAGGCATACTGTAATTTAGCCCTTAGAAAAATGGACCCTATTGAAGAGAAAAAAATCCATCAGTCACTAATAAGATAATAATTTGCTGAAAATCGGGTGTGTTTAATTTGTGAGAGTGTACTGATTTAAAATAAAGGCCACTTAAAAATGTATCACTGGTAATCTGGGGGCTCTGCACTTTCTGTTTTAAAAATCAAACGATTAAAACCGTGGCAGTGATTAGCATTACTCTTGAGATTTTTCAGACTGCACATTTAGTGTTTTTCTTTGATGTGAGCTTTTATTTATTTACAACAAGGGAAGTGGTAGAGTGATGTTTTGCTTATACAGCGTCTCTGTCCCTGCAGCGCAAAGTCTGCTCATATTATAGCAGCCAGTGAGGCGATATCAGGTTAAGACATTGAAGTTTTGCTTGGGATCTTATGTAATTTTGCATTAGATGGGGGGCGCAGTGGTGCAGTGGGCAGCTCTGCAGCCCTTAATCTGCGGGACTGTGGAGTTTGAACTTTAGTCTGCTCTGTGTGTGTGGAGGGTGCATGTCACCCTGCATTGTGTGGGTTGCTTTGGGTCCTCTGGTTTCCTTCCACAGTCCAACGACATGCAGTTAGGCTAACTGCTGTCTAAATTGCCAAGTATGAAATTGATAAAGGCAAGTTATGCAAGAAGAAAGTTATTTTTTTTGTGTTTCTAATCATGTGACTATGTTCACATTTTAACTGCATACATAATTTGTTACAAGTTACATTAAAAGTCTGTCTGCCAAAAATTGGTTAGTCTTTGTTCTGTAAAATAAATGGAGCCGTTAGTAAAAGTCCTCCTCATGTTGTCAGAATTGTGAAGATAGTTGTAGCTTATGTTAAACAGGAAGCATGCAGCGAAATGTCAAAGCTAGTCTTTCTCGAACATGCAGTGTGTTAAAGTTTGATCAGACTTGATAGAAAACCTTTATTTCCCTCTTTTGAGAGATGTATTGATTACACAATAAAACAGTTTTCGAAGTGACAGCTCATCTGGGGTGACATTTACGTTATAATAAATAATAATATTAATAATTTTGGAAGCATTTTCGCTGTCTTCCACTAGGGGTGTCTGTTGAGTCCACCCTTAATACAGATCTCACATCTTGTAAACCATTATTTTTAATAGTGCATTGTCATGGGGCTTGTGGTGGTGATCTTCCGTGCAAATGTGACGTTTTCACTACTCTGCACTCTTTTCAGTGTTTTAAAGCTGCCATTTCCACTTAAACATTAGTTCATGGAAATAGAAGAGCATTTCAATGTCCTTTTTAGATCATTAGCTGCTATGGTTAAGAGATTTTATTGCTTAAATTAACTGGCAACATTTAGACTGCAATGTGTATATTCAAATAAGTATCTGTCCACTGTCTCTCCTACTTCCATGTGCTTATCCAAGTGCTTGTGGCTTTTCCCAGAAAGCACTGGGGCAGGGGGATACCCAGGACAGGATGCTGGGTCATCATGTGCACACACATATACACTTGCACACATTCTGTATGCAATTTATAGAGATCAGTTCACCCAACTGCAATTTGTTGCTCTGTGGGGGGAAACCCATGCAACACAAGGAGAACTTACACACAAACAGGATTCAAACCCCCAACCCTGGATGTTTTAGGCAACAGCAGTTCCCTTTGGAAAAACACTCATGTTCAGGTCAACAACACAACAACCCTTGGTGGTTCTGATTCAGAGTTAGAAGTTATATGAGTGCCTGTTTAAGTAGATGCCAATTTAAGTGTTGATGTAATTTGAGCATCATGCAGATTATAGGAAATTAAGCAAGCATTAAGCAAGCTGCTGTAATTTTTTATGCATGTCAGTATCTGAAAATTAGACATACAACCTAGTCTACAAATAGAGCTCAATTACAATCCAGGATCTCGGTGATAACTGATTGTACATGATAAGAATGGTGTAAATACCAAGTCTGGAGGGAGTCAATGCCATGTGATCCATCAACAGCTGAACTGGAAATCTGAATGATGGTGTTGCATGATCAGTATTTCTAAGAGATCGAAATATTAAACTAAAACTAAAGAGACCAGCTTTGTTTTGGTATTGGAAAAGAGAGTGAGTACGAGTTCTTTCGAGCCTGAGAGTGAAGAGTGCGTCGTGCGGAGGGGGTCTGAGCCAGCCCACAGCTGCTGTCGTCTGTCCCAGGCATGGAGGATCAGATGGGCTGCCTGACCTCTAGAGGTGACTGTAGGCCTCTGTGATAATGCAGTGCTGAGTCCTTTCATGAGCTGGGTGGACACTGCAGACGGTGTCAGCAGGGACTCCAGATGTATTCCAGATATAAGGAATATCGCAGGCTTCATACATTTTTTTTTTAATTAATTTTGATTATTTTCATCTTTTGCCCTCTCTTGATTCATTGATATCTTGAGACAGCCATTATTGGGTTGCTCATTATGTACGTAATTAAACAACGGGCTACTAAGTATATGGTGATCACAATCAGCAGCTAAGATAGCAAATTGAATAGTAATCGTCAATAATGAATTAATCTCGTAGCATTGCGCGCACATGAAAATGGCTGCAAGGTCAATAATTACACCCCCAAGATGCTGACCTTCTTCTTTCTTATTGTAATCAGCTCAGAACACATGCTTATAATTCCACTAGCTGTGCTTCCCCATGGGTGTGACATTTGAACAAGAAATGGCAAAAAAACAGGAAAAGAACACGCCGCAAAGTATATAAGAATAAAAAAGGTACTTTAGTTGGACTACATTTCAGAAAATGTTCTTTTTCTTTTTTGAATAGGAAATTTTCAAGAAATGACACCGCATTTTATTAGATACATGGCAATGTGTTGCGTTCATTTGACACGTTTTTAATAAAATAAGTACCATATGTTAATGATTAAAATTTTAAAATGCATTATCTGTAATAAAATTTAATCCACTACAGCGTATTGATCTGTTAGCATGAATGACTGAGGTTAGCGCTAATCTCAGCAGTAACAGCACAGTCAG
>JAODKF010000001.1:26840527-26854393 GCA_026779585.1 Mormyrus proboscirostris
AATCCACTACAGCGTATTGATCTGTTAGCATGAATGACTGAGGTTAGCGCTAATCTCAGCAGTAACAGCACAGTCAGTGAAACTGCCGCAATGGACATATGCTGCTGTGTTGTATTATGGTAACATTTTAGATTAACAATTACATTGTAAGTTTGCTTCATTTTCATTTTTGTAGGTCACTAGAAATAGATCATGCTTGTTTTCAGCCAATGCATAGCGGATTTATTCCACAAAAGTGTACTATTGAAAAATTTATATACTAAACTTAATTAAATTAACTACAGTAAACTTGTTGCAAAGGCAACAGATTTTCCTCTTTATCTTGTCATTCTTTGACCACTCTTTCACCCATTTATCTCACACTTCTCCGCCACGCTTGGCAGTTTACTTTAGCGATTCCCTTTCAACACCAACTGAAAAGTAGTTTTCAATAATTCTCTGTATTATTTTGCAAAATGCCTCAATGATACTTCCATGTACAATTTGCCAGAATTAAACCATTACCATATCTTCAGCTTTACTGATTCCATTGGTTGTTTTTTTCTGTGTTTTGCTTTGTAAATTGTATGAATTGTTTGGAAAAATGTTTCATTAATACTTGAATTACGATTTAAACAGGTTCTGGTGATGAAGAGGATAGGGTGGATACAGGGATTCTCAATCCTTGTTCGGAAAGCTATGGAAGTTTCTGCGTTCACGGCGAATGCGAAATGAAACACAATGTGGTCTCCTGTCGGTAAGACCCTTGGAATGTTTTACCTTTCTTTACTTCAAATGACCTTTCGATTATCTCCTGACATTACGTATTTTTTGATGTTCCTTCACTATTTTCTTCTAACATATTTTTTTTTCCTTTCAACCTTCAAATGTCTCGTCTGTGTCTCCAGCCTTTCTGTTTGAAGAATGGTGTGATGAAATTGCCAAAAAGTTTGAGTAGGGGATTAAAATTTGTTGGCGAAAGTTAAAATAGAAAAAAAAGTTGTTCAGTACTATTAGAAGGTGTTCAGTATTATTAGGAAATGTTCAGTATTATTAGGAAGTGTTCTTGTCTATCAAAGTGATCAAAGTAATCCTGTGTGATCCTTTGAAATATGAGTGACACTTCATTACTTGCTGACTGGAGCTTGCAGTTACTTTGTCTTACGTACATTAATACTGCGGAACCTCATACGTGTGGAAATAATAGCAGAAATATATAGAGGTTAGACAATGAAACTGAAACTATAGCCAAAATAGTACTTGAAGTTTCACACCTATATATCAATGGCCTGGTGGCCAATCTTCACTGAATGCACATTCCATCAGTAAGAGCAGAGTGGGAAGGTTGAATAATCAGAGCAATAGCACAGCTGTACATAAAATACTGCAATCCACACAACATAATGGGAGGCATATCAGAGTTCAAAAGAGGACAAATTGTTGGTATGTGTCTCGCTGGCGCATCTGTGACCAGGCCAGCAAGTCTTTGTGGTGTAACGAGAGCCACAGTATCCAGGGTAATGACGCCGTACCTCCACAAAGGACAGACCACATCCAACAAGAGTAACTGTGGATGCAAGAGGAAGCTGTCTAAAAGAGATGTCTGGGTACTAATCTAGATTGTGTCCAGAAAACTTAAAACCACAGCTGCCCAACTCACTTAAATGTGAACCTCAACTGCCCTGTTTCCACCAGAACTGTTTGTCGGGAGCTCAGTACTGATGATCGGGCTGCTCTAGCCAAACCTTTGGTCACTGGTGCCAATTACAAGCATCGGTTTCAATGATGCCAGCAGTGCAAATCTTGGGCTGTAGATAATGTGAAATATGTATTGTTCTCTGATTAGAATATTTTTACTGTCTTTCCCACATCTGGGAGATTTACAGTGTGGAGAAGCCCCAAAGAGGCTTCCCACCTGGATTGTTGTGAACCCAGAGTGCAGCACGGGGGTGGATCAGTGATGGTTTAGGCTGCAATATCACGGCATTCCCTAGGCCTAGTATTTGTTGTAGATGGGTGTCTCACTGCTAAGGGCCATCGAAGGTGGAGTGCATATTAGGATGATACTGCACTAATACACGCAGCAGGACTGGTGGGGGAGTGGTTTGATGTACATGAACGTGAAGCTGAGCATCTCCCACGGCCTGCACAGTCACCAGATCTCAATATTATTGAGCCACTTTGGGGTATTTTGGAGGACAGAGTCAGGAAACGTTTTCCTCCATGTGCATCACATACTGTAGTGATCTGGCCACTGTTCTGGAAGAGGAATAGCTCACAATCTGGCTACTGTGCAAGACTTGTATCTGTCATTCCTAAGATGAATTGATGCTGCATTTCCTGCAAAAGGAGGCTCTACACCATATTAAATAATTATTGTGTTATAAAAGCAGGTGTTTCAGTTTCATTCATATCCAGCCCATTCTTCATATATCAATTAGAAAGCCGCTTCTAAATTGTTAAGCATCATTATCCCATTAAGTTATTTATACATTTTTGACTTGCATTGGTTGGTATCTTCAAGGCTAACACTATCAATTTTCACCATGACTTTTGAGTGGATGAGCCCTATTGGAAATTATTAATTAAAAATGAGTATGCAATTATCGTTGTTCTTTTTCAGTTTGTCAATCAGACAACACAAAGGAAAGTGTTTCATTTTTAATTGTGATGTGGCCAGTGAGTCTACTCGTATGCATTCTACAGAATAATTACAGACCACCTGTTAAACACATATTTTATTTCCATAAGCGCTGTTTAATTTTTCAAGCAAGCAATAAATTGTGTCTCTATGCCAGGTCATCACAGAAAAAACATATATTCATCAAGGAGCTAGCTGGCATCTTGCTGTGCTTTTGCGATTTGTAAAGCACACAGCACAGCATAATGATTATTAGCTGGTATACGTATTTTTGTATTTAGCAGACACTGTTATCCAAAGCAATGTACAATTGATGATGCTCATTCAGTCACTCAGTCAGTCTCTGGAACAGTTGCGAGTTAAGGGTTACTTGCTCAAGGGCCAATTAGGGATTCCATTCTGTCAGCGATGTCTACTGTTCAAGAGGCTCTAACAAACAGAAGAGTATAAGTATTTTAAGTATGATGAAATGGTTATTATGTAAGAAGATTGAAGCACTATGCTCAGTTTTTGATGTGATTTCCATGATTGATTTCTATTTTTATGTGCCTATAAGATGAAACAGCCATGTTGAAGCGCCTGTGTATGTGATTTTTGCATAGTATAAGTTAGTAAACTAATACAACATAACTTTCTGTGTTTTGACATATCTGTCTTCATGGTTAACACATCTACATTTCAGTAAATGAATGGATGGTGTGGCTGTGCAGTTAGGATGCTGTGTCTGTGATCTGAAGACCCCAAGGTTGTCAGTGTGATGCCACCATTGGCCACTCCAGGCAGCTCCTTCACCTCTCCAGGAACTGCCTGACCCTGATTTCTCCATTGTACATAGCTTTGGATAAAAGCACCTTCTGAGTTATTTAACAACATAAAATTCCTATAAGTAAGTAAGTACTATAACTATCTGTTTAAGAGAAAGAAAAGAAAAAGGCTGAGCAAATTACCATATAATGTAAAAAACAAACAGAGCGGTCGGGGGGGGGGGGGGTAACACCGTAGCTAGACGTTATATTGCATTGACAGCGACAGAGGATCACTTCTACATTTTTCACCACTTGTAAAAGAAGTTGAACAATAATTACAGTTAATTTTTAAATGCAGTTAGGCAGCATTATATTCTACATATTCCAATATACTGTAATGTGGCCAGAATATTAGTGGTGTGAAAAATATGGAATTGACTGTGCTAATTGCAAAAACCCAAAAACCATAACAGCACCTGATACTGTGGTACAGAAAACTCAATAAATGCGCTGTCCTGACCCCAACCTGGGCCATATGGTAGACTTGTGCTTTAACACAATTTAAAAATAGTAAGGCATTTCTTAAAAATATATCTCACACATTGTCTTGCCAGTCCTAATATCCACAAATCCCATTTCCAGAAAAGTTGGGATATTTTCTAAAAAGCAATAAAAACAAAAAAACTGCTATATGTTAATTCAACCTTTATTAAACTGACAAAAGTACAAAGAAAAGATATTCAACAGCTTTGACCAACTTAACTGTACTTTGGCAATATGCCCAACGTTGGAATTTGATGGCTCCAGCACACTCAACAAAAGATGGGACAGAGTTAGGATAAGATTGAAAATGTACAAAATATTTCAGTAACACCAGTTTGGTAGACTCATCTTTAAGCAGCTTAATTGGTAGCAGGTGTGGCATTATGATGATGGTAAAAATAGCCTCCATCAAATTACTCAGTCTTTGCAGGCAAGGATGGGTCATGGGCCCATTCCTGTTGTGCCAAAATCATGAGAGAATCGTTAGCCAGTTAAAAAGGAACATGACTCAATGCAAGACTGTAGAGAGTGTTGGTTTTGGAACATCTACAGTACATAATATTGTGAAAAGATTTGAGAATGCAGAGACACCTGAGTACGTAAAGGGTAAGGTCAGAAAGCACTGTTGAATGTCCGTGATCTTTGAGGCCTCAAGTGGCACTGTATAAGAAACTGTCATGCTACTGTTACAAATATAGCCACCTGGGCTTGGGAGTACTTCAGAAAACTATGGTCACCTAACACAGTCTATCACTGCATCCAGAAATACAACTTGAAACTGTATCATGCGAAGGGGAAGCCATACATCAACTCATTGCAGAAAAGCTAGTTCTCTGTTCTCTGGGCCTGAGCTAATCTCAAATGGACCAAAAGACTCTGGAACTGTGTGCTCTGGTGAGATGAGTCTACATTTCAGCTTATTATCAGAAAAAAATGGGCGTTGAGTTCTCTGTAAGAAAGATAAAACTGACCATCCAGATTACTGTCAGAGAAAGATGTCAAAGCCAGCACCTGGCATGGGCGTGCATAAGTGCCCATGGCATGGGTAAATTGCATGTATGTGAAGGTACTATTGACTCTGAGGCATATGTTAGGATTTCAGAGAGACTTATGTTGCTATTAAGGTGATGTTTCTTCCCGGGATGTCCATGTAGGATATTGCCAGACCACATTCTGCACAGGCTACAACCATGTGGTTTCGTAGACACAGAGTGTGTGTGCCTGACTGGCCTGCTGACAGTCCAGATCTATCTCCTATTGAAAATGTATGGGGCAACATGAGTAGGAGAATCAGACAACGGTGACCGCGGACTGTTCAGCTGCTGAAGTCATGCAAGAATGGACAAAGTTTCTGATTGCAAAATGACTACTGTATAATTCGCGTCTTCAGTTTACGATTACGGAAGCGTATTACTGCCACGACATAATAAAAAAATATTCTCGCTAACACTTTATAACTTGAAAATATTACATTATAATGTGAAAACATTATGTTAAAACGAGAAATGGTATCAATTTCAAACCTTGCATATATTTAAAAAATAAAAAGTTAGCCAGTGAAAGTTGTGAAAATCTTTTCTTTGCACTTTTGTCAGTTAAAGCATCACATTCTTATTTTTTTCTTTTGCCTTTAAAAATATCCCAACTTTTATGCAAATAGGGGTGTATATATATATATATATATATATATTCAACTGAGATATGGCTACTCTACCAAGGATAGGATTCAGACCAGTGACCTTCTGATCACAGGCACACAGGCCAATGCTGCTTCACCACACCCGCCCAAAGAGTGCAGTGTGGCACATCAGAGATTCCTTCGTTTCCTGCTAAACTTGCGATGCCAACCGTCAAGCCCCCACCTTGGGATTATTAACACTACACTCCAACCACGCTGGACTAACCAGCCAAGCAGCACTAGACGCTTCGTAAGATATGCCCTCGGGTGGCCTTGCTTTACAAAGAACACTGTAGCCCTGACACTGTAATTATACTGTAATAATAGAACTGCTGCGGCTGCTTTTGTGTTTTTGTGCATATGGCACGATGTCTTCTAACAAACCCCAAATTACACTCTCTACACAGTCCTCTCTCAGATGAATCAATCAATGAAAATTTCTTTCTTGCTGAATCTGAATGAAATTCACTGCTCTTCCTTTCTGTCTAGACATGAATGAATTCCAAGGATCTCTTTAAAGGTTTCTGTGGCGATTATGGAAGAAAGATTAATACTAAGGCAAAAAGACCCTGGAAGTGTTCAGGCTATTTTAAAATTCTCATTCACAGCAGCTTACATTGTTTGCTAGGAGGTAGACAGGCAATCTAAAAAAAAACATTTATTTAAGAATATAACAGTGGAGGACTTTGGCTAAAAGGAAAATCATGTAATATTTTCACGATCTAGAGCAGGTGATGATTCATCTGTCTGTTTTCCATTTATGTATCAGTACAGGGTCGCAGTGAGAACAGATTTACATTTATTTAGCAGATGCTTTTACTAAAAGTGACATATAAGTGAGAAAAACTTGGGATCTCTGAGTTGGGTCACCCAGTGTCCCTGGAGCAGTTGGCATGTCTCAAAGGGTGAAAAATTAGTCTTAAGCCATGAGAGTTGAACCCACAGCCTTCTGGACACAGACAAGGATCCCCAACCCGAGGAATTACACACTGCTCTTGATGATTACATCATGCTAAAGTAGAAAAGCATTTCATTCCTCAGAACAGAACTAAGGTTTAAGGCATGGGTGTCACGTAATGCTTCGGACAAGTAGGCGAGCGGGCGAGCAGGCGGGCAAGTAAGCCCAAAAAGCAGGCAGGCAGCGCAGCAGGACAGACAAATGAGTCTTTAATGAAGACGGGACAAGTACACGAGACATTCAATGACAAGTCTGGGGAAGACTGACTCTGACAAGGACTAAATACACTAGACAGGTTAAACTAAACAAGCAACAGGTGATCACAATCGGGGCAGGAACACGAGGCAACGAGGTGGGCGTGGCACACAGGAGGATCGGACGGGGCTGATCATGACAATGGGTGTCATTTTCCACTTTTAAGAACTAAAATTAAATTGAGAAAACACAGTAGCTTTGAACTGCATGTAACATGGTCTTTCTTTGTTTGAACCTACAGGTGTGATTCAGGTTACAAGGGACTACAGTGCGATGAGGCCAAGGATTTCAGCATCCTGTATGTGGTCCCCAGTGGCCAGAAGTTCCAGTATGTCCTCATTGCTGCTATCGTTGGGGCCGTGCAGATTGTTGTCATCGTTGCCATAGTGACTTGCATCACAAGGTAAGTTCCCGCAAGCTATGTCTTGGTAATGTGTATCAAGTTTGCCTGTGAATAAACATATGATTTAAACTATTTTTCTGCTACACTTTCAGAAAATGCTGTTCATATTGAAAAAATGATTATTATTATTGCTAAGAAATAAATTAACAAAAAGACAATTATCAGTCATGTTAAAATTTAAGGAATTTCTACATATGAACAGATCTGGGGTACATGATTTATGTCCGTAATATGGAAAACAGTATATTTTTCCCATCTAATAAATTCTACTGAGCAAGTGTTTAATGGTTATTTGTCAGAGGTTCATTGTCCGTAGAGATGAGTCATAAAAATTGAAATAAAAATTGAATTAATGGTTAGGGGTGAGTTTCCTGAAGCCTTCTTAATGCTACTTTACTCGTAAATTCTATCTTTTAACACAGAAACCCTCGGGAAACTCAACCTAGGTTTCTTGTCGTTTTCTAGGAAATGCCCCAAAAATAACAGGGGGCGTCGGCAAAAGAAAAACATGGGACACTTCACATCAGACAATACTTCCAGGATCGTATAAGTCACGTTTCCATGTAAAAAATAATGGCATTGTTTTATCTTGTTTTTATGTAAGAATCTATGTGTTTTATGTTTTCTTTTTCAACAATTCAAAAAGTAAACACTTCAATTCAGTAATAAATGAATTGCTATGAATTGTTAATGATGAATTATTATCATTTATTTCCTTTAAGCAGTTTATTTCAGAGGCCTTGTTTTTCTTCATATTTTGTAATATTCTGCAGTGTCAAACATTTTTAGTGTCAGAAACTGTCCCATCTTATTTGTTTACATTTTGTTATGTGAATCCTTTCTAGTTCATTTTAAAAGAAATGCATTTCAACCTTGAATTACAAACACCTACCAGTACCCCAGAGTCCATAGTTTTCTTTTTTTTCCCTTATTATTTTTCTATTCTTATTGTTTCTTATTTCTATCAGTTTTCACTCATCCTTTTGTCCTGAGTACCAATTTTTTTAAAACAACTAAAATGTGAAGACCTTTAAAGGTTACTGTTAACAAATAATGTATTTCGAAGATATTTGGAAATATTTGTATTTGGAAAAATATACTTGGGGAAGCGTAAATGTTTTGTAAAATTTTGATGGTACATCATGTAATTCTCAACACATATCGCATGGCTTGTAAACTGTTCTGTGGAGTTGTTTTAAGAGAATTAAATGCTCTTTTTGAGAGAATTCTGTACCTTCCATCTCAGTACTTCTTAGATATTTAAATAGATTTTCCATAATCTATTTATGAGAACTTTTTAAAGTGTATGTTATTTGAAAAAGCTGATAGGTATAACCAGTGATTAAATTCTGCCAAAAACCACTGCATTTGTTGGAAGTTCTGTTTTAATGTGGCATGAATTAGATACCTGGATTTAAATATAATCTAAGATATCATTCTGTCATTTACCAATTTCTGGAACAATTTTGTGTTTAAGTGTTTCTGGGTTCATGCCTTAAGCAAGACTATTTGACAGTCAAGGTCACATTTGACACTGTATAAGGCTATTCTGTGTTGAAAGCACAATCAAAGAATTTTAGATTAATTTCTGATCAAACAGCTAATATTTCTCAGATTTCACCTATCTTGTAATACATCGGCCTACTTCCAGTAAATGAAATGTAAGGACTAGTAAGTTGTGTTTATTATTTTAATTTATTTTATAGTAATGGTTGCTAAATTAGCATAGGATCAACATGGTTATTTTTAGTGGTGATTTAATTTTAAATCACAAAATGATTTCTTCAGTCAGTTGGCTTATTGATTTATTAGCTTAATTGTTTGATTAAGCAGTGGGCTTTTCATTTTTTGTCATTGTGCAAGTGGGTCACACAAGTACAATGCAATTAAGCGGCTGCCTCTGTAATGACAACATACAAAACTATACTATACTGTACTATACTATAGAAGCACAGGACATTAATTAACTATACTATACTATACAAACAAAGAAGACAGGAATATATCTGTGGGAATTCACTTAGAAATATTTTATAAGTGTTTATGTTCTTGTCTGTTGCAGTTGCAAAAAAATATCTGTCAGTTTACTAAGCATTCATGGTCATTTCTTAGCGATATGGTCACTTAAAACAATCCATAACTGCTGCAGTCATACAAGCCATAAATAGAACTGGCAATTTTCGAGAACATTCTGAGTTGAAGAATGATGAGTGCAATATCTCTTTGTCCACGATATCAAGGAATACAATGAAAGGGATCTACTGGTCATATTGCATTGAAAGTATTTTGTTCTTTGTGTAGCCTGCGTCTCTCTATAACAAAGAAATCTTCTGGAGCTCCAAATTGAAGGCTGAGCAGCAAAAATCATTAATACGTTTTGCACACTGTAGGTGTTTTTATTGATCACACAGCAAAATTTCACAAGTGAGTTGCAGGCAGAAACAAGGACACATTTAATATAACAAGTTCCTGTACATTCTCACGTTTAACGATGATTATATTTGGTAAATATTTCTGTGGGGTATTCAGATTAGGATCTAAGCTACTTATAAGAATCTCATAAGCCCAATGCAAAAGCTTGACTTCTGAAGGCGGTTTGGGCAGATGTCTGAATAAAAGGAAAAATCAGAGGCTAATGTGAATGAGGAATGGTTGCCTGTGGCTATGGAGTTATAGATACAGAGCTGGGAGTTTCAGCAGCTGCTGGCTTCTATTTTCAGGATCTGGCAATTCCCTTTTGGGGGGGGGGGGGGGGTGGTGACTGCCACTCCGGCAGGCAGAATCATCTTGCTGACGTTTTTTGGGTGTCAGAGACCAGGTCGTCGTATGTTTAATATTACGAAAAGCAGTAGCACCAAGAGCTGAACAAAAATCACAGCGACATCTTCAACTTCGGAGTCACCTTTCCTCACTTTTACTTACTTTAATGAGTGGAATCAAGAGTTCCTTATGCTAAAACACTAGTAGAAGGACAGCTTCAGTTTATGGAAATTGTAATTTTCCAAGATAAAATGGACCTGCACTGTGCATACCAATAATTAATAAATTATTTGGATATCAAACTTTTACTAAATACTTAATTTTCGATTCGTATATATGATTTGTTTTTCTTATTTTCCAAGTAGATTATGGGGTAGTTCTCCAGATTCAAAATGAGAATGTAAAGCCTTGAGCATTGAAGCTAAATAAGACTGAATAGATGCCATTCCTAGCATTGCCAGCTACTGCCTGATTAACCATGTACTGAAAGAGGCACATGTTTATGTTTCACGCCCTGTGCAACATCTTTTCATTACAATAACATGCTAATCATGCTGATCAGTCACTACCTAAATATTCACAAAATGTTAAACATGTACAGATGTGAACATATTAGAATTTTTTTGATACAGCAAATGTTATCATAATTACACTTGGTGATGATGATGATGATGAGAATAACCTTCAAATAATTAATGAATAAGCTTTTGTAGTGCTGTAAATAAATACCAAGCACAATAAGTTGAAATTCACCTAAATTTCATTGAAAGGTCATTGATACAGCAGAACAGTCGGTAGAACTGGCTGTGTGTGTAACAGCTGAACTTATTACTTATTGTCTTGCAATGACCTTTGTGATAAATGGCAATGAGGCACGGGTTCTTTCATATGTTTAATTTACATCTTATTACTTTATGTAGGATATAGAAACTCCAGATACTTTATATAGCTAATTTCATCCATTTTTAACCAGACATATTTTAGAAATGAATTGTGCACTGTCCATTTCCAAAGTGACAAATGGCAACATTAAAATTAGCGAATCACACACAGCGGGGAGGTTATGACCAGACAGGTGCGTCAGCACTGCAGTGACCTCACAGGTCGGCCTCGCAAGACCAGCTGCTTCTGACTTTTAATAGACAATCATCATATCAACAATATAATTTAAGAAACTTTATGCACTAGTATTAAGATATGCTTGCATCAAAAATCTACAAAATATGCAATTTATCCTTAAAATCAGCACATTCTGACTAGCTTAGAAAATTTTGGTATACTGTCCTGGTCTACTAATCACAAATACAGACATTGTATTATTCAACATTAGTAACTAAATCTGTTTTTTTGTTTGTAAACTTGCTATTTAGTAATGGTTATAAAACTTATAAAAACAAAAAAAAAAACAAGAAAAAAAGATATACTGATGACCTATGTGCCCTATACCATACCCTATAAACACATAAGCTATTTTTTAAAATGCATTTGTTAGTTGTAAGTAACTACATTGAGTGGAAAAGGAATATATAAAGCTTGCATGCAATTGAAAGGGAATGGATTGGGGATTTCCATTATGTGAGCAATGCTTCTACCAAAAAAGTTTGAAGTATCACCTTACAAAAGTATTTATAGCTGTGAAGTGTGTATCGCTTCAATGATGCCGCCTTCCTCAGCTCCCTGCTCACTGAGCAGCACTACTCCCAAGAAGACCAAGCGACCATACTTGGGGTAGGTGGAGTCTCTGCTTTTCCCGAAACAGATTCACATCAGCGCTGAGTGACGACGAGGCTCTCTTTGGAAGTAGCTTGTTTTGCTTGCAAGCTAGAGTCTCCCACAGATCGGACAAACTTGTGGCCCAGACTCAAAATTCTAGATAGAAGTAAAGAAGACAAGGCAGGTGACTCGCATCCTTGATCAGATCTTTACACGGCCCAGGAAGAAGACGGCTTATCAAAGCGTCTTGCGTTGCTCTTCACATGGATCCTCAGCAGTACCGCATGGCCAAAATGGCAGACAGACTCCAAGTGTCAGCTGCTGAGGAGGAAACTGGTAACCCCAACAGTTCCCTCACTATCCTATCCCTGCTGGAGAGGGTTGCAGGCATCATTGACAATGTACAGGCCTGCCAACAGCGCATGGAAGAGCGTCAACTGGAGCTGGAGAACACCGTCAAGACCATCCAGACTGATGTGCTCAAGCTGACCAAAGACCATGCCACTACCAGCAGCACAGTGGAGAAGTTGCTCGAAAAGACCCGCAAAGTCAGCACTCACATCAAGGATGTCCGGGTCAGGGTCGAGAAGCAGAACCTGAGAGTAAAGAAGGTAGAAGAAACACAGGGGGAGCTGTTGATGAAGAACAAGTTCCGGGTTGTTATCTACCAGGTAAGTCAACTTGATAAATCTGATTTCATTCAACACATTAAACACATAAATCGAGGGGAGAGCTGTGCTACATGTATTGTCCACATTGGAAATAGTTTTGCCTTTGAGATTGTCCACCAGGCTTCAGTCACCTGTTACTTAGCATGTAACATGAGAGTACTCTGGATCTGACAAATTGATTGACTAGCCTTCCATGTCTTAAAATAACTGTCCAGAAAATGTCAGCATTCGCCCTCTGTGCACGGGGTTTAGTTTTGAAAAACAAATAGGCATGTATCATTGCAATGTGTTGCCTTATTTTATATTTGTTTGTTTGTTTATTAAGCTGCATATGTTGGTATATATTGATATTGTTGAACTTGTAAATTGGTATTCAGGAGATTTTCAAGGTGGGCTTCTAATAAATGATCGAGCACGACTGACCCGTATCCAGGAATACAAAGTCTTGAAAATCCGTTGGAATGAAAAACCACAATGTTTTTGAGAACATGGTACTGTTTCGAGAACTTGTTGTAGAACATGTTTGATGTTGAAACAGCTAATGTCTTTTAAGAAAAACAGGACATATAATTTACAAACCTGTTAATTCCATTAAGGGGTGATTTACACATGAGCTTATTTTGTGGTAGGAGCTGGCGTGGAGTTTAATGAAAGTAGGATTTGCCTAGAGTGTGATGGCTCTCTGCTCCAGAAAGTAAAGAGCTGATTGGCAGCAGTTTCAGCCTTTAGAGCCAACAGCTGCCAACCCTCATCACGGCCTGATTATTCTTAGCATATGACTGGAGCTGATGGAAGTAAGGATACGAGATGAACTGCCGCCCATTAAAAGGTTATGCACGGCACCTATGAAAAGCAATACATGCTCACAGCCAGTAGCTATTCCACAGTAGGGGCCTGCCAGTCAGCACCTTCACCTGGCTGGCAGCTGGCGGGACGGCGTAAGCTCAGGTTTCACACTGAAAAAGCACAGCTCTCTGGATGGGCAGTCAGCACCGAATTCAAATAGAAGAGACAGAACTACTGTAGTTTTTAACAAAGCCATGAACAACACAGTATAACTCGCATCACAATTAATTGCAGTATGTATAAGAGTAAAATATATGTAAATATTCATAATTATGCTAAATGTGCAAATGGAAATGTAATGAGTTTAGGGATTTTCCCAGATGGTGTCTGGAATTTCTAGGGTACTATTTATGGGATAATCAAATAAAATGGTCTATATATTGTCTCAAATATTCCTAGAAAAAAATTATGTCTTTTTTTGTATTTAGGCGTGCATATTAATGAATATACATTATATGTTGACTATGCATCTGTATACATCTATAACTTCTCATGTGAGTTTTCAGTTTGTTTATACAGTTTCTTTTTTACAATACAATCAAAGAGACAAAGGATTTTAAAAATAAAATTGTAGAAACATCAGTTTTGACTGAATGATTAGACCATGCTTAACACACTTTACTTATCAGAAGTTTTTAACTATATATATATATATACAGTATATGTAGTTATA
>JAODKF010000001.1:26854493-26870424 GCA_026779585.1 Mormyrus proboscirostris
TATTGTGTGAAAGCATAGTCAGGGAGTCTCTGAAGCAATTAGGGGTTAACGGCCTTGGGGAAAGACTCAGTGTTGAAATGACTCACTGCCGACGGCAAGACTTTGACCAGCACCCTCCTGCTTATAAAGACAGCGCCTGAACCCTCTGAGTCACACGCCGCAACAAACTAACCCCGCAGTGAAGAGAAAACCCACACAGTCCAATGAATTAAACACGGTACATGGTGCATTTACACATACTATCAAGTGCAGTGAGACAATCCTGACATTGATAGCCTAACACCGTGAGGCAAACCCCCGAACGTCAGCATGGTTTAACAGAACAGACTTTTCACCATGTTTGCCCTTTTCTTAAGCTCTAGTTTCTGCAGAGAATTTTATCGTGAGGTTTTGTTGTTGGTATGACTCACGTAATATTATGTCCTGCACCAGTGCCAGAAAGTCTACCTGCTTGTTATAATCTGATTAGTATAGTTGATTATCATTGTATATATAACTATTTGCATATATAATATTGCATATATAAAAATTGCATATATAATTATTTTCATTTTGATCTGATCCATCACAAAAACAAACATTTATAAGACGCCATACGAGTAAAGAAATTATGTGGTATAATAATCCCTAATGCTGGTCATTGATGAGTTGATTGCATTTATAATGTAGGGCTTCTTGTATGTGCAGAGAAAAAATTATCCATTAATGTATGATTCGACTGCTTATCAGTGACAGTCAGCATGTTGGAGTACAATGAAAGGAAAGAGGAAAAATTAGCTAAAGGAAATCCAGTGAAAAGTATTATGCAAAATGCATATAATGCTCATTAAGAAGTAATTTTATGATGACAGTAATCCGTGCTCATTAAAATGTGTACTTACTGAGTAAATGGTCATTACTGCAATCTCAAACCATTTGGAACCAATCTGACATGTCCTACTGCTTTGGTGAATCATTTTATAATTAGTGTACAGTGCTGCTAATTACCTGGTTCTTTTTACACCCTCGGCTTTTGGCTCTGCAGGAAAAATCATATTTAAAAAAACGGTCAAGGTTTATGGAAACATTATATTAAATTGAAATTAAATCTAATTAATGATTCAATCCTTAAAATAGAATTTTATAAAAATGACAGAAAAGTTTATGGCGAGCTTCATCCAATCATTATAATTTGGCAGCGATGCAGCAAAAATCACTAACCCAAATCCAAAAGTCCACTTTTCATTTGTTTGTTCACTGCTGATTCGACACATTTTGGTCCATTGTAAGTAATCTGACCTCATATATAAAATGGTTGGACGGTTTTGTTTCCAAGTCTGGAGGAAAAGCCTACAATGTAGCAATGGAAATGTGTAATGGGCCAAAAAAAAATCTATGCACTGTGAAGGCAACTTTTACATTGGAAATTTTCATTTTATTCTACGCCCATTAAAACCTGGAAAGTTCCGCTGCATTGAGCATTAAACACCATGCAAATTTTTCAGATATGTAGTTGAGGGATTACCACTGTCATCATATACACTACCAGTGAAATGTTTTTGCACAAACTGTGATTTTCTATATTTGCATGTTACTCACTCAACATTTACTAAAAATAGAGTTTAATAAGTATTGCTTGCAAACAAATAAATTTACAGTATGTTCATGGTCTGATCACCTTTATTAGGAATGGAAATGTTATATCTTCGATCGTGCTTACTATGTTATAGCATAGTAACCCCCTCTAGCAGAAATAACAGCAGAGAAAATTCAAGTCATTCTTTCTAAAAGTGCCATTAAATATTGTTCTGTTTCATGGGATGAAACAGTTAACTAGTGCATTTAAAGTTAAAGGACAGCCTAGACATTGACAATGATATAAACCACAAAACCAGTTAATAGGATGTTGGACATGCAGTGTTACATACTCTTTCCATGTTATAAAGGAAATTTTTTTCTTTTACTTATTTTCATTTATAGTTGTTCACTCAACTTTCCAGTGCTTAACAAGAATAAAAAATCTACAGTTATCGAAATAAATGGAAAAGTGGTAAAAACCTATGGTGCGCAAAAACTTTAGACTGGTAGTAGCGGGTTCGAATCCTGTGCAAACCCATGGCCTTTGGGCTTGGGGTTTGCATGTTCTCTCCATGCTTCTCCTGTATTAGTCGGGCGTACCCTGATTTTAACCAGCATGTTCACTGCACTAAGCTCCTGCCTTACAATGATCATGTATCATGTAAGCTGTCGGAAGGTGAATGGACTCCAAATTCAGATACAATGTACAAAAGTACAAAACAGAGTGGTGACATAAATGGGGTGCAACCGGTGCAGAATTAAAATGGAAGAGGCAGAAGTCGATGTATAACCAGGATCGGCTCTACATTTTCAGGGTCCCTAGGCACAGGTGCCCCCACCAAGAAAATCGATGATCATTTCACTTTGTCGGCAATGCAGGTAATTCAGGGGCTCTAGGTAACTTTCTATTCTGGTTATGGTTAGAATTGACCCTGTCTATAATAACTGCTAGAGATATAGAATGATAATCAGTCAAAATTACCATACACTAGAATTTTTTAAAAATGCTTTGTTACCGTACGGTAAATATATCAAATTTAAACAATTAATTGTCTTTGACTAGACCCCTTTGGTTCTTACTGACTGCCTCTCCACACAGTAGTAGCGGTCGATTCCTTGTCATTTAGCATTCAGTAAGCAGCGGACATACTTCTGGTTCTGGTTTATGCGCGTATTTAAGAAGAATCCCAGCGCTGAGCTTCATGTCACTGAGATGGTCTTTTCTTTGTGAAAATCTTTTGAAAGGTGCGAGCTGAGAGTGCTGAAGAGAGCAATCTGGGAACAATTCCAGTGCTGACAAAAGGAGAGTGAACACAAGGCATAGAAACCAAACAAAATTTAAGCAACACGGACACACACATATAATTTATATACTCATTTATCATCAAAGTCATAAAAATACCCATTTTACAGTATGCTACATTATTTCAGTTTATTTCTGAATGAAGTATGTGTCACGTAAATATAATGTGTCACATATATGTAACAGTAATGAAATATTCAGTTCTCACTAGGTTTATTTAAAGAAGGCCTGAGAAGATTGTATGATCTATGATAAGAAGTTGCCAACCAGCCCTGAGACCGAAGGACAACAAGCAGGAGCTACACAGACTTACGAAACCCTAAAGAATGACGTTGTTTCTTTCTGAAATCCATGCTGGTCACTCTGTGGGGCCTGATTACCGTTTTAAACCAAATCATATTAGGCCTATATCATAAACATTACAATTCAAATAGTGATCTTACATGTAAAATGGAAGGTTCAAAAAATATCTTCCTAGTTTCATTTTTTCAAACAGCTTTTTATTAATAAAATAAATTTCTTTTAACTATCCTGTCTCCTGTGTGTTTATCCAATATTTTTTTTTAAATAATTTGTAAATCTCTGATACACGTACTGAGATATCTGAGCTCCAGCAGAGGCTGCGGTATCTAGTGCTGGGTGTAGTTGCACATTAGCATAGTTTTAAGACTGGGGCGATAAAACAAATAAATGATCTCTGCAGCTGCAGTTTTTCTAAAGACTGGGTTTTGACAGGGTACGATAATAAATTAACATTTAGGATACAAAGAGGCATTGTTATAAAAAATGTTTTATTCAAAAAATGGGCAGTGAAAATAATTACCAAGGATTTCTGATTTGTCTACTGTTACTACAACCTGTAGTATTAGTGCAACCCTTATAGCTAATGTAGATATAATAATAATAATAGTAATAATAATAATATCATCATTGTCATTGTCCCACATGACTGTTTCATGCTACACTAGGTTTCTAGATGCATTTTCAGTGCTGCACCATAATGACCCACAGACCCACACGCAGTGGTGCTTAAACCACAATCCACTGAAGCTGTGCTAAACAGGCCTGGATAACAGTAGCTGACATCTTAAATCATAATTATGTCACTATGTTATTCCTGAGTGTAAAACGTGCAATAAAATTATGAATTATATGAAAACAAAAAATGTATTATTATTTATTGTGGTCAAGGACATATAACACAAGGTAAGCAATGATCAATCTATCATGATATCATCTATCATTTATCAACATACAGTAAAATGCCATTTTTAAAATCTATGTAGAGAACATAACTTTCACAATAGTCTGAAGCTGCAGTCTAGGAGGTCCCTTATCCATTGTGTATTTCAGCTTTAGTCTCTTTAGTTCATTTCTCTGTCTGCCCTTGGACCTTAGGCACAGGGAATGGATTGATAGTCAGCTTGAAAGAACAGCATGTGGGTAAAAGAAAGAAAAACTGAGAAACCTGTCTATAGCCTGTTCTTTGTGGTTTTGCTCTTTGCTATAGGGAGACAAGGAGGTCCCTGCAGCGGATGCTTCCAAGGTGCTGAAAGCGGCCGGATCATCTGGGGCCGCCGTGGAGCCGGACAGCTTCGAGGTCCCACCAGACTCCGATGAGGAGTATATGGTGGTGGAAGAAGCAGACTCCTCCGCTGCTGCCCGCATCAGGAAGACAGGCCTGAAGCGCATCGAGAGTCTGAAGGCCACGTTTTCCCGGGAGAACCTCTCCAAAACCAAGGAAAACCTGGGCACCAAGGTCACCCGGTTTGGGGAGCGCATCGTACCTCCGGAGCGGCGGGAGAGGATACGACAGTCGGGAGAGCGCTTCAAGGAGACCATCACCAAGACCGTGCCGGCCAAACTGAACCTGAAGAAGGAAAGGACCGTCGCCGAAGGCCAGGAGGGGGCAGAAGGTGCCACTGAGGCCACGGCACCCGTCCCTCCCCCAAAGGGTCGCAAGGCCAACCCTGACGTCACCTACACGGAGGTGGTGACGGAGCCCAAAGGGGTCTCCATCTCAGAGTTTGGGGCAAGGAGGAGAGAGGGAGCGAGGATGGAGTCTGGTGTAGCCTCGTCGGAGACAGGCAGGGCGGACGAGGTCGAGGTTCCTGTGTACGACATGAAGCAACTTTCTTAAACTGCAGGCACAGCCGGTGGCGAAAGAAGATAAACAATTGTTTGAAGTTCAGATTTACACAGATTTTCATACTTTCTCTGTCTTTTTTATAATGCACACCGAATACAGGATCAAAGGATTTGTTTAGAGGATTTGTTGGTCTTCTCTGGGGTGATTTATTGGAGGAGAGTATAGAAGAACCAAGTAATTAGCAATACTATACAATTATTATGAAATGAAATGTTAAAAGGGGATTTGTTATGAAATATTTGCTTCTAATCTCATTAAAAAGAGGGATGAAATAATGTTTTCTCTCCTCTACGATACGCAACGCATCATGTTAATATAAGTGTAAGGAATTTCAATCAAATAGTATACCTGCTCAAACACTGAGGGACTTTCGATTTTATCTTTTGGTGTAACTTGAACTGCCAATTAATTGTGCGAATAATGAAAGTAAAGAGACTGATAAATGTGTATTTAGTCTGGTACTACAATGTAGTTTTGTGGCTATGGTGGAAAAGCACATTTTGAAGAAAGTGATGCATGAAAATGGTAAAGTAAAACATCTGAATGCCATTTACAGCCTCATACTGTAAAAAAAAAAACAAGTATACGAAGTCAAAGGTTGATAAAAGAACTCAGTCAGCTGGTCTCTGAAGAGTATCTTTAAATTATTTGAATGAATGCAGAGTAAAGTAGGTGAACAGTTGAAGCAGTGAATATGTAAGTTATTAAGAAGCAGGTTACACTTGTAATAGAAAAATTGCACAAGGCGTGAGTTTACACGTTTATCCAATGAATTAGTAATATGATATGTTTTATCATTTAATTTGCAGTTAGATTCAGATTTCAGTTAAATATTTATTAGTGCAAAGCCTATCATAGTGTTCATTACTGCAAATCGAGGGTGGTAATTTGCACAATATGTATATGTTTATACATCTTGCTAAAGCTGCATGATATATTTATATAATTTAGATTTATTAAAAATGTGTTGCAAACTAAATAAACTCCATAATACTGTACAGCTTAAGTTTATAAAAGTTCATTAAAAAACAAAAAAAAAAACAAGAATTTGTTTCATGTGATTAATAGCTAAATCCGTTGTCTGATCTGAGTAATTTATTGTTAATATGATACTGAACAGAATACTTTATCACTGTTTTTAAAAATCCGGCATAAAAAATGAAATATTCCTACTCTGGGATTAGCTTGGTGTAATGTACTTGATATACTACATTGATAATAGTTAAAAAATATGTAATATAGCAGTATTACAGTATAACCATAGTAGACTTCAGATTGACAGTGGTATCTATCATCCGTCATTCCAGCAGAACACAGAAGTCTGTGCATACTCATTTGTATTTTTCACTTTCATGTTTGGAAATCTAAATTAAATAAAAGAATACATTATATTCTGATATATTGATATATGATACTCTAATAGAATAATCTTTTGTCAACACCGTTTAGTAGTGATAGATGATATGTTATCAATTTGTATTTTTCATTCTTATTTCTATACACTCAATGCATGAAATTCTTTCAATTTGTTTATACAAATTAGAGTGAATGCATGAATAATTTATTCTTGCATAATTAACAATAAAAATATTTTTCATAAATATATCACTGCTGTATTATGTGGAAAATGAGAGAAAATTATATATATATATATATATATATATATATATATACACATATACAAATTTACAGATATGTATGTATATTTATATACATACAGTATATGCACACATGTATATAAATGTAAATATATGTATATAAACATATGTAGATGTACATTATATAACCACACATATGCAAAACCGCTGCTTCACATTACAGAAGATTAATGATCTAAGTGATGTTCAGTTTTCCCTTTTCATACCACTGAAATGTAGCCCAACAATAGAATCATTGAAATATTTGGAAATGAGAAATACTTATCAATAAGAAACAAGATTTTCTGGCATTCAAAATCAATATATTTTGTTTCTCGGAGTTCCAAAGAGAGCAAATTACATGGTATGTTTTTCCTTCTTCACGCAGTACCTCATCAAAATGTTTGACAACAAGAATCAAATTACACTATTTTAAGTGCAAAACTGGATCAATCACTGATTTACATGACAGTATCATTAAAAAAACACATAACAATATAGTTTAGTAATCTAGCCATTCACCCATCTCCAGTCACTCATCTGGTGACAGAATATGTGAATCTATGCATTTCCTAAATGCAGGAGAAACTGAATGCTAGTGTCAGATGCTCTCATTCCACATACATATTAATATTTTGTTGATGATGCTTTGATGACCAATTTCACAGGACCTCTCTTAAAGGCACAACAGGTCTTATCCTTACGGATGTAACCTGGCTGATCCCTGAGGTCTCCCCCTAGAGTCCAGAGCTGGCATTGCAGGACAAGGCCTCTCATTTAGAGTCGCACAGAAGCGCCACACCGCGGAGCGTCCAGTGGTCCGGCGCCTTCGATGTGCGTAAGAACAGGGAGAAGATGTAAGTGAGGTCAGTACGTCGAGGTTTCTTGTACACAGGGCAGGAGTAGAGAGTCGCCACTTGCTGGTGTTTTGGATCCTGAGATGAAGCGGTACTGATAGCATAGACATGGACCACTGGGAGAGGGGTGAAGAGAACCTGTAGGGAAGTAACCAGAAATTTACTTAGCAGAACTTTTTAACCAAGGCAACATACATTTTTAAGAAAGCAGGGTCAACCGGTCCCTGGAGCAACTGAGGATTAAGAGCTTTGCTCAACCTTATAAATCACTCTGCCAACCCTGTGATTTGAACCGACAACCTTCTGATCACAGGCACAGCATCCAAACACGCTCAGCTACACACCACTCCCACATGCACTTCCACATGCAGTACGATAACAACTGAGCCAATTAGCTAGCTGTTCAACTCAACGAGAGCCCACAAAGTAACCAAAGGGAAGCGGGTTAAACCAACGAATCAAAGTCCATTTTCTCTCATTACTACAGTACTCTTCACACTTCAATGATAACATTGGACTTTGAATCTGAACTGCCACAGCTGGGATCAGTCTATTCATCTGGCAAGCAGATGCTGAATAAAAAATGTTCATATTCATTCTGATCTCAGTCTGGGCACAAGAGCAGTATAATCACTAAAATGGCATTAATTAGGAATTACACAAGGGTTCTAAGTTTCTAAGAAAAAATGAACTGAGATAATTATTTTCGCATAAATTATTTTTCAGCAGTTTATGGGCTGTACTCCGCATTTTAGCTGTCCTAAAACGATTATGTCACAAGCAGGGATGCTGTGATTAGTCACCGTAGTCGATGATGATGGCACTGAAAATGTGTCGACATCAATATTTACATTTTTTTGTATAATTTTCATGAAATTACCTTTATGATTCCTGAAATGCTTCCATTAATTTTTAAGAAATATTTTTCTTCAATATCACTTCGTAAGTACTGTCTGGAAGTAGTTCAAATTATCACAAACCAAAAAGGGGGTTTGTACACTGTGCAAAGTTTGATGGCGGCACGAGCTATACACGAGAAAACACACAGGCGCTATTATGGATGGTGGGCAGCCAAGATACTGTAGGCAAAATCACCGTAAGCATTGTCTATTCATGTTTGTTAAAATGCCATTGTGATTAGTATGGAAAGCTTTTTAATATCTTTTGTCCTTGTAGCTACTAAATACACTCATTATTAAAGCCAAAAGGTTGTCCACCTGGTACCTTAGAAATTCCAGTGTTTGAGAAATGTCTAGGCAAATATCTGGGCATATTTTCTATGTTGACTGACGGTGCTGCTGTGTCTTTGTGCGTATTGGGCTTTTTGGGGCTGGTGTTGTTATTGTAAACTAAAACTGAAAGGAAAAAGGACAGTAGATTAAAAAAATTGTGAACTGAAATAAAAAAAACTATAAAAACTATATTTACCACAAAAACGTGCCGGATTTTAATCAGCAAGAAGCACCTCCACTCCACCATCGTCTTAATCTAGTTTAACCAAAATGTCTCCTCTTTTAAAAGATGCTGTGGCTGGTGATCTGTCCCTTCCCTCTCCGCAACTTCAGTGCTTATCGCTTCCATGATTTACCAAAACAGTCTCATGTTGCATGTTCCGCTAACCAAATTTAATAAGCATAAGGATATAACGAATTCATACAGATTACTAACTTCTGGGCTTCACAAAATGAATCTCATTAATGTTTTAGGCAAACTACTATTCTGCTTATTAAATTGTGGGTGAAACTAATGTCAGTATAGTGTTGCCGGGGTCAATTATACAAAGCCCAGCAATGACATACTGTTTGTAGTTGTTAAAATAAAATTAACTTACATTAAATGGTCAACGTAATTTTCTGGAGGAAAATAAATCATTCAGATTAATCAACTAATTAGTAAAATAGTTGATAAATCAATCAAGAGAAGAATAGTCGTTAGTGGCAACCCTAGTCATAAGGCTAGCAGCGTGACCCCTCTGACTCATTCAGGATTTAACAAGAGACCCCTGCTATTAAACGAACCAATGGCAATCTTCATGCTTCAACCCTGTGTCGTGTTTTCCCAAAGGCAACTCGAACTAACCTTGGGGGGTGACTCTATGAGCTTCGCGTTCCTCCTGTCCCACCCAGCTCCATCCAGGAAGAGACTGTGGATGTAGACGCCGCCCACGTCTGCTGGCGGAGGGCCTGTGATGTCCTCCCTCATCACCTTGGTAACGTCGTTGTGCAGGATGACGGTGTCCAAGGCCCAGCCCTTGTCTGCGTTCATGCGTGTGGTCTCCTGGCGAATGGCTGTCAGGAAACCCTTCAAAGCAAAAGAGGTTTCCTGTGAACATCCATCCATCCATGATTTGCATTCACTGCCAAAGAAAAACAAGCAATAGTTCCATATAATGGAAATATTACAGTATTAAATATTGTTCAATGCAATGACTACAGACACTTTAAAAAATAGGACAGAATGTCAGAATTAGTTTTTTTAGTTGTAATATAACTAATGAGTATTAGTACAGTATAACCACTACAGTCACGTGAAACATCAATATATCAATATTAAATCTATAGATAAAGGTGCAAAACAAAAACAAGAAACAAATTCACTTATTTAACAAAAGAAATTAACTAATTAATTAATTAATTAAATTCCTATTGAGGAAAAATTTAGGACACCCTATGCCCTAATGGCTAGTAGGGCTAGTAGCCATACCACCAGTAGTTCAGACTAGATAATCCATCCGAAGCAAAGCAGGTTTAGGCCTGGCCAGTCCTTGTGATTGGAGACTACCTAGGAAAGCTGGGCTGCTGCTGGAGGAGGTGTTGGTGTGGTCAGTAGGTTAGCCCATCCTGTGGTCTGTGTCAATCCCAATGCCCCAGTGCAGTAAAGGGAACACTGTGCTGTAAAAATGGTGCCGTCTTTCAGATGCACACTGTGACCATTTTAAATCTGGCCTCCTAATCAACTTGTAAATACACTACCATGTTTGTTCTGCCCCCACACCATGCGTCCACCCACACATCTATTCAACCCCCTAGACTGGGGCTCTTCTGGGATAGCACTGCAAGGATATTTGAGTGTGTGTGTCTAATGTGTGTGGTTGGGGTTTGTACAATGGCTTGGACCCTATCCTTCAGTTTGGACCCTACTCAGGAACAATTTGATCGTTCCCAAAAGGATGATCTCCTAGTGATCGCAGGATTCTTTAATGTGGTGGTCCCTAGTGGCACCATTAAGCAAGTGGTCAAGAGGGTCCTACAGGAGGAGCTGTTCTGCTTGGGGATCCTGCCCAAGCCTAGGGATTGCTTGGCTGCTTGCGGACTGCTCCCGATAGCCGCAGAAGTGAGGATTTTGCTGATGTCAGCTCACCCAGGGAGGACCTCCTGCTCACTATCTATTTCTGGGACCTGGAGTTGGAAATAAAGAAGTAGGAGCACCAAGCCCAGCTGCTGCACTTAAGAGTGGTGGAGGTTGAAGTTGACAAGGAAATTGCCTTAAAGTGGCTGAGCCTAGAGCAGCAGAAACCTGAGCCTCTCCCACAAAAGGTGAGCTCTCCCATTGTGGCCCCTCAAACTCCACACCAGCTAGACCATGATGCAATCGGGGTGCCCGTGAGTACCACTTGCCAAAGGACCCTGGTCAGTTCCTCCGAACCTAGGGGTATTGGGTTTGATGTGAGTCGCTATATCAGCCTGGTTCTTGTGTTCCACGAGAATGAGGTGGATGCTTATTTCCCTATTTTTGAGCAAAATACCACCAAAACACCAAATGGCTAAAACACCTCTGGTCTTTATGTCTCTTGAACAGAGTATGAATTACGATATGGTGAAAGCCACTGGGTTAAGGACGTACTAGATGGTGCCCGAGGCTTATCGGCAAAACTTTCAAAAGCTCCACAAATCCTCCAGCTAGACCCACTTGGCTCAGGAAAAGACAGTGCTGTTCGAAAAATGGTGTACCGCCATTGGAGTCATTGAGTTTGATCAGCTCAAGGAGCAAATTCCTAGGGAGTTCCCCACCAAACTGGAACAATCTTCTGCGGGTCTTTCGCCCTCCATTGGGGCCCCTGAAACTAGGAAATGTGATTATTGCTACGAGCTGGGACAGATCTTATTCGAGTGTCCAGCTCTGAAGTGTAAAGAGGGTCGCGAGACATCGGAAAAGGTCCACGTAGTTGCTAACTCGGGTCCTTTCGATCCTATGCAAACACCCTCAGTGAAAAGTACTTTCCTGCATTTTACATTCTCTGGGTTTATGTCAGTAGAGTAAAGGGGACCGAAACTCCCCGTGACTATCCTGTGTGATACAAGGGCTGCTCAGTCATTTCTTGTCATTTCTTCTTCTGATATGACAGAAAGTGAAGTGCTAGTACAAGGCATTGCGTTAAGTCTGGCGGTGGTGCCACTGCACCATGTATACCTCCAAACGGAGGATTTCTCTGGTTATAGCCACAACTCCCTGTGCGTTACATGATCTTGCAGGAGGAAAGGTTGTGCCTTTACCTGATGTTGTCCCCGAACCTGAGCTGTACCTCAATGATGTTGCTTAGGAGCACCCTACTGTATTCCTAGTCTGTATTTTGACTTGTGCTCCGTGTCGCAAGCTCACTGACATCGGTCTATCAAATACTTTTATAATAGACTCCATCAGTGTTGCCTCTGTGCTATGTGATTCTGCTTCCCCCTCTTGTTGAACTGCTTAAGTAAGTTACCCTTCACCAGGGAAGCATTACAGTAATTGCTGCCCAAAGAGCAGACACATCTTTGCAGTCATGTTATGAATCCGCTATCGAAAAGGTCAACCTTGAGAAATACCCAATGCGTTATTTCTTCAACAACTGGGTCTTGATGAGGAAGCGGACCCCCCCCCCAATTCACCTTATGGTTGGGCTATACTATTTTTCAAATTGTTGTTCCAACGACTTGTACAGAGTATGTTTTGTCATTAGGTCATGATCACCCCTATTTGGGACACCTCAGTATCAGCAAGACGCTATCACGTATCCTAAAGCATTTCTTTTGGCATAGTGTAAGTTTGAATGTCACGCAGTACTGTAAGTCGTGTCACACGTGTCAACTGGTAGGGAAGCCAAATCAGACCATCACGCCTGCCCTATTACATCCCATTCCTATACCTGGGGAACCATTTGAGCTTATAATAATTGATTGTGTGGGGCTGCTGCCCAAAACTTGCTCAGGGAATTGTTATCTGTTTACGTTCATGTGAAGTTAGAATAAAAGCCCTTTAAAAAGTACTTTCGGACTACCCAAGTACGTGCACTCAGACCAGGGTATGAACTTCACTTCGAAACTGTTAGCCTAGGTCATGCTGTGTCCAGCACTTATCACCTGGACAGTAATGGAGCCCTGCTTCAAAGCTGGAAAAACGTGTGATGAAAGTGTTCCCTTCCTTCTCTTTGTGATTAGAGACATGGTGTAAGAGTTGATAGATTTCAGTCTAGCAGAGTTGGGTTTCAATACACTACTAGGATCTTTAAAAAACATGGCAAGAGTCTCCAATCATGCCTCCTCAGAAATGAAACTATTTGGGCTCACTCTGAGAGCGACTGAGCACAGCTTGGGAACTCACTAAATGCTTGTTTAGAGCCTGCCAAGCCATGATGAAGAAACAGTCTGGCGATAAGGTACTTATCCTTCTGCCTTAGTCTGCTTCCTCACTTAATTCTCTGGACCATATGTCATGCAAGAGAAACTAAACCCCACAACTTATGTATTACAAACCCTGAATCGCAGGAGGAAGACTTGCGTGTGTCATATAAATATCATGAAGCCCATGTCTATTAGTCAGCCCCTAATCCTTCAACAGTTTTTCACACCTCAGCCTCCCTCTGCTGCTTTAGTTTCCCAACCCAGTGAATGTTCTCCAGAGAGTGATGCGCTATATCTCGCAAGGAATTGCTTGCCCTGTGCCCGGTTATCGAATATCGAAGCCCTAAGATAACTTTTGGATAAATTCACCCACCTGCTACTAGCTGCTCAGAGGGATATTCCATTCAAAATCACTCAGTTTCCATCGTTATTTGGTAAATGGACAGCATTTATATAGCGCTTTTCTACTCCTACGAGCACTCAAAACACTTTACAATTCATGCCTCACCTTCACCCATTCACACACCGGTGGCGGAGGCTGCCATGCAAGACACCAACCTGCTCACCGGGAGCATTAGGGGTTCAGTGTCTTGCTCAAGGACACTTTGATGGGGTCAGGAGGAATCAGGGCTCAAACCTGCAACACTCTGGTTGCCGAACTATAGCACTACCACCTGCGCCACCATCTTCCCCATCATTTGCTGATGTTCCTTTGTGAACCCATGTCTTTGAGCATGACATGGATGTTAATAATCACCTCCCCATTAAGCGACATCCCTATTGGGTTGTCCACACAAATGTGCATTATTCTAAAATGAAATTGCATATTTACTTGAGCATGGGCTGGCTGTTTTGAATTGTAGCCTGTGGAGTTTGTTTGCTTGTACCAAAGCCAGACGGCACAGTTTGATTCTGCACCAGTTGTAGAAAGGTAAACGTTATGACTATACCGGATGCTTTCCCTCTCTTTAGGACTGAGGACTGCATTGATTGCATCGGATCTGCTGAATTTGTTAGTAAACTGTACCTTTTGAAAGGTTACTGGCAAGTGCCCACGACGCCCGATGCGGAATCTGCAGGTATCTGCATTTGTCACACCCGACACCTTTCTCCACAATACCATGATGCCCTTCGGGTTGTGCAACGTGCCATTTCAGCAATTAATGCATTAGGTATTAGGGGGTGTGCAGAACTGTGAGGCATACCTTGACGATGTGGTGCTCTACTCCAATACATGGGAAGAGTACATAGAGACACTGGAACAGGTGTTCCTACACCTACAGTACAACAGGTTTCCCTAGTGCTTAACCTGTAGAAATGTGATTTTGGTCAGGGTACTATTACGTACCTTGGAAAATTAGTAGGCCAGGGGCAGGTTATTGAGTATTTTCCAGTGGCTAAGACAAAAAGGGAGCTGAAAGGTTTTTTGGGAACTTGGTCATATAAAATACCGTTTGTGGGTTCTCCATCTTGCCCAGTCTGCTTTTACCTCTGTTAAAGTGTTACTCAGCAGTTTTTTGGTGTTAGCCGCGCCTCGGTTTAACAAACCATTTAAATTAGAGGTGGATGCCAGCGACTCTGCGATGGGGGCTGTACTCCTCCAAGAAAACAATCGTGGGCTCGACTATCCAGTGTGTTGTTTTCCCTGGAAGTTTGCTTAGAGTACCATTGAAAAGGAAGCCCTTGCAATGCGGTTGCAATGCAACGTTGGTGTTTTACCGACCAAAACCCCCTAGTGTTCCTCAATCAAATTCACAACACCATCCAGCGCTTAATAATAATAACAATTGATACTTTATTGATTCCCATGGGGAAATTCTCTTTACACCTTCCTCAACTTGTAGTAGCACCCGGGGAGCTGGAGGTTAAGGGCTTTGCTCAAGGACCCACAGACGTGCTGAGGTTGGGATTGAACTGGTGACCTTGTGATTACAGGCACACAGGCTTAACCCACTGAGCCACACACTGCCCAAATCCATTGGTTGTTCATTATTCAGGTGTTCTGCTGTTTCATTGGCTCTGTCCAACACGGAGATCTACGGGTTTGTACTTTGTGCTTTATTCTGTTTAAATTGCATGTGTATGACTCTGGTCTGTTTTTTGGTTTATCGCTTTTTGCTTTGCATCCTGATTTTTAGTCACCTGTTCTCTACATTTGCCTTTCCTGTGTGCAAACAATTTTGCTTGTCTTCCTGACTACGGAACTCGGTGCATGGAATGCTTTGCTTGTTGTGTTGGCCTGGGTTTCTCTTGAAGTCTGTACCTACACTGCGATGAGCAGACTTGTATATACACACTCTGATTATACTACTTGTTTTATGCACCTTGTTTGTTCTGCCCCTACACTACGTATCCAGTCATACATATATTCTGTTACTCCCCAACCCCCTAGACGGGGGCTGCTTCGAACCAAATGGGCTGCTACTGTTGGCAGTTCAGACAGTGATGTTACATCTTTCCTGCCCATTTCGCACCAACACAGTGCAGGTTGCTTCTGTATTTGTTTGCAAAGTCAGTTTGTTTATGGTTTGATAATTATCTTTCAATGCTTTTTCTCTTAAAGGAGCATCCTTCCGCTGTATTACTGTTCATGTCATACATTTGCTCTTGTGGTTCATGAGTTTCAGTTGACATTAATATGCCAGTAGATAAGCTTTTGTTTATGTTAACCCTCAATAATAATAATAATAATAATAATAATAATAATAATAATAATAATTAATATTATTATTACTATTATTATTTGCCTTTCCTAATTAGAGAGATAGAGCATAATGTAGAGTTCATAAATAGTTCAAACATAAATTATGAAAATGCTCATGTGCCCC
>JAODKF010000001.1:26874706-26887212 GCA_026779585.1 Mormyrus proboscirostris
AAGTAAACCCTGTTTTCCTCGTCCTCCTGGCTCCTCTCCCTTCCTTGCCCGCTCGCCTGCACTCCGAACGTGACAACATCTGTGTCACGATATCCTGCTGATCCCTCCATGCTGGCTATCGTCCAAAATATAAGTAACTGGACATGTTTAAAGATTGATCAAATACTGTCTATAGTCCTGTGCAATGTATTCATGTGTATGTATTCATATAGGTCAAGGCCAGGCAAATATAATGGAAAAGGATATAACATGTGTTGGCTATTTTTAAATAAATTGTTTAATTAAAGCCATTTTTAAAATGTCAGTTCATGTGAATTGGAAGCAACTTGGAATTTAAGACACTAACCCAGCACATCAGCGGTACTGTACTGGGATTAGCTGCCCCTGCTGGCGTAACAATTACACTTTATTTACTGAGCAGATGCTTCTCTCCAAAGCAACATACAATGTAGAGGGTAGAGCCAGACAGTCCCAGGGGCGGCTGGAGGTTGAGGGTCTTGCTGAGGGGCCCAGCAGTGAAACCCCCATAACATACTCCACCGTGAATTTACATTCATCCCCTTCTAACCCGTTCCCTTAATTCAGTTTATACGTGTACAGACCTCTGGTGTATCCACGAGGGGCAGCGTGTCAATGTACTGCAGGTAATCCTGGACACTTTTTCCTTTAGGGATCATGTAGCCCTTGTAGAAGCAGAACTTCTCAGTGAACATATTTTCGCTGAACCAGACCCGGGCAAAGGTGTTCAAGAGGTGCTTGTCCAGGTCGTCCGTAACCCTGCCTCCGTACTGGACTTCCCCGAGCATGTAGCGCAGGCAGATCCAATTCACCCCGCGCTTGGCATCCATGTCATCCAGGTGGTTCTGCACAAACTGCACGCTGGATGTAAAGTCCGCTTGGTTAAACTCATATGGGATGTTCCAACCCAGAGGTCCGAACTTACGCCTCTCCTGTAGTAAGAGGAAGGCAAAAGGAAAAATTCAAGACATTTCCAACAGCAGGAAAGGTTCAGTTTAGCCATGAAAACTGAACTTTAGGCTCTTTAAACGGTATATAACACTTGACTGACACTGGGGCTGGTCAGCACTGCCCCAGGCTAAACCTGACCTGGACCGTCGTGTGGAGAAAGGCCACAGCGTACAGGAGAGGTTTCCACTGGGGCAAGTTGCTGAGGTCCAGTTGCTCCTGGGTCACGGTGCTGTAGGTCCGCTTTAGTCCAGCTTTCACACCTGTAAAAAGCCACAAGTGTGGTAATATTACTACAAGGGAGGAAGGGGCCAGAGAGTAACAGTGCCAGACCTTAACCACTAAGCCCAGCAAGCAAAATTCAGGTAAAACGCGCGAGCAAAACAAAACAAACATATACCTGCACATCGAAGTTATGAAACACAGATGCTGGAGCCAAGCCTCAGTATTAATTCCCATAAATGGTTAACCCAGTACAAGATCATGAACCTGAAGGCTCAGAGAATGAGGCAGGGGACACCTTGTGACAGGCTCATTGTCTTGGGGGGGCGGGCAGGGCCCAGGTGGGAGAGATTGTGCGTCATTGGACCCCGGTTTAGATAATTTGATCCCGGGTCCGAGAATTCCACGTGGTGAGCCGTCCCTGGTTAGGATACTCACTAATCACGATTTAGATACCAATTTACGAAACAGAGAGAGGAGGACTCACAAGCAAGCTAAAGAAACTGGAGCCACAGCCCTGCAGGTGTTAGCCCATCTGACTGACTGCACCGCCCTCAGATCTCATCCATGACGGACAAAATTACATTTTTTGCAGCTCATAAATGTAACCTGAAGCAGCTTGAACGCCTGGGTTTGTTTAATCCAGAAATTCAGAGCTTTGTTGGCATTCTCACGTAAATTCAGCCAGAAATGGACAGCTGCCAGTCTCCGAGACCTTATTTATACAGAACAACATTTCTTTTCCTGATTGTAATTATAAATAACTTGGCATTTCCTGTACCCATTTTAATAATAGCCATAGAAGAGGAATTGTATGATTGATATTCTGTGTTAGTGAGTCTCACGTGCAACCTGTTGTCACCCTCTCATCTATAATACATATCCAACCCTTTTTCGTGCCTTGAAGTGAAGCAAAGTCAGAAGCCCCAGGGCATTTTTGTGATAACAGCAATGCTGCATATGAAATACCCAAGGGCTTGGAAAACATAGTATGTGTTCACATTTTTAAAAATCTGTGAAATATGGACACAAATAAATACCATCCGGCCATTTTCAGTAGCCTTATCCTGTGCAAGGGTGAGGGAGAAAATATATTTATTACAGCCTTTTTTATAGAACCAGATTCTCATTTAGTTGTCACAAAGAAAACTAAAAGCCAAAAATCCACAGGATCTAACTCTAACTTATATAACCATATACATAAATCATCTATTCCTCAGTGCAAACTGGAGCCGTTCATCAGTTGCATTTCCCAGTCATTTTCAATAAAATTCTGTTTAACTGACAAGAAACATAATATTTATTTCAAACATCACTGGTGACCTGTAATTAGAAAAAATGAAACTTCCTCTTCATTGAATGAAATAAGGCACAGAATTGACTTCTCAATAAAATGCAAATAGAAAATAAACATCAACAGCTATTCAGAAAGAATTATTCAAATCAGCCCTTCCTGACTGAATTATACAGAATGTTTTCACTCCTTATAATAACAGGTGATTAAAAATATATCCCAAAATGTTCCCCAATACCTTTCTATCAAAAGAAACATCTGCTTGAATTTTACATTATGCCACAGAGGCGAATCCTCCTGCATACTGACACACGGGAAGAGCATATTGTGCATATAAATAAAGGCTACAAATTATGGAATTCATTTCACTCTTTATTTATAAATATAATGTATTTACGATAAATGCTTCGGCAGGATTTGCGATGCTGGCAGACAGGCTTATAAATCTCTTGCAAGGTAATACTTAAAATTTACATTCATTTATTTTATTAAAAAGCAACAAGGTCAGACCGGCCTGGAGTTAAGGGCCTTGCTCAAGGGCCCAATGGTGAAACCACACCACCAACTGTGGGATTTGAATCGGTGACCTTCTGACCACAGTTTCAGCATCCAAACCCACTGACACGCCCAACTCTCACAGCTCAGGGGGGGAGTCATGTGATATGGATGAGCTGAAGGAGGATTGACTGATGCATCACTTGGGCTGATGACATTCCATGTGCTGCACAGTTTGGAGACGCCGGTGGTGTAACCGCTCCGGGGATGTTCGCTGAGGCCTACCTTGCGGCGGCTCATTGGTGAACTTGATGGACGACTGCAGCAGGTTGATGGGGAACCTGGGGTGCATCTCCGTGGTGATCCATACCCTGAAGCCGTCGTGGATGCCATCGGCTGTCGTCGCCGTCTCCAGCAGCTCATCCAGAAAGCTGAGGCCCAGGTGACAGTTCTGTAGGAGCAGCCAACCGCCTTCCGCCATGCTCTGGGTCAGCAAGCGGCGGGCATGCACTTCCTGGCCCTGGCCCATGGATATGGCACGGCACTGCACGTTCTGAAGGGCGGCCATGACAGGGGGAGGCGGAGTCGTAATCATAATACCGACCAATCGGCAACATTCCTTAATGTATAATAGCTGCTTTTAAATCAGTATCATAGTGCAAAAATCTGTCATCTAATGTGCATGGCCCTGAAAAATTTAAAACTAAGAACTCACCAAGTCCTTTATTTTAAAATAAAAAAATAATTAACAGTTAATAAGTTAACAAGATAAGTCTTTCAAAAATCCATTAATAAAGACGCATATATGATTATAGACCACTATTAAAACTCAATATCATAGTGTAAAAATCTGTCGTCTTTTCTTAGCACAACTTTGAAACAAGGAACTCACCCAATAAGACAATTTAATTGTTTTAATAGAAATAGTAAAATAGAATAGTTTAATAGAAATTGATGGAATGAAAGGCTTTTTAAAATGTTTAACAAAGATGCATATCTGATACCTGTGCTGTTAAATCACTATCATACTGTGATAAAAATCTTTTCTTAGTAGAGCTCTAGAATTTAATTCATAACTAGGATCTCACCAAAGGAAACAATTAAATTGTCTTATTAAATAGATATAATTGCTTTTGACTGAATTAAACTCATTTAAATACCCTTTAAAAAATGTGCATATGAAACTTTTAAATTGTCTTAATTGTTAGGTAATAGCAATTGAATGCATGGTTAAGAATGTGTACCTTTGTTTTGGCTAGCCGCTCTATATTCTCCGTAGGATCTGAACCCATGGACAACAGACAGACCATGGGAGTCCTTTTGTCGCTCTCAGCCCACAAGGCCTCCATATCCAGGACGACGCCCTCGGCATACCTGCTTCCCAAGGAGTCGGCGATGTAGTGCCGGGCCTGCAAACCAAGACACCCTATGACTTTAGCGTTTAAAATGGGCCACACAAGAGCAGAAACGGACCCCCGTACTGCCGTCACGCCTGGCCTACACTGTGTGCAGAATTATTAGGCTAGTGTGTATTTCACTTGTATCTGCCCATCTGACCAATACGTTCAGTTGAATCTCTAATCAACTGTTTAAAAACAGCAAAATGTTCAGTATTTGATCGGAGTACTTTCTGTTTTGATACAAACAAGAAAACCGTGCAGAATTGCTAAGCAAATTATTATTACTATTAAAATGGGCCAAAGCGGATCTTACAGAGAGCAGGAAAAAAAAAAAAAAACAGTAAGGTGCCAGTCAGAGGGATGCAAAACGATCACTGATCACTGTACAATCAAGTGTTTTGTTGCCAACAGCCAAAGAGGACTGAAGAAGCAGGCAGAGAGAAGATGACACATATAAACTGCCAAAGTTCTGTGTCAAATTAAAGGGGAGACTTCTCAAGCATCAAATGCCATCATTTTTCAAAACTGAAATCTGAAAAGAATCTCCAGACATTCTAGGTGCAGTGTGCTGCCTGACATTGCTAAGGTCATAAACGCTGAAACATGACCTCCACTCAATAAGGGATGCAATGTATAACATTAAAAATGGGCATGTACTGATGGTACAAAGGTTTTGGGGACAGATGAGAGAAAGTGACTCTTGATGGAGCAGATGGATGGGCCAGTGGATGAAGGTCCTCTTCAAGCACCAACAGGTGGTGGAGGAGAGATGACGTGGGCTGCAATTATCAGTGATGAACTTGTCAGACCTTTCTGAATTGCTGATGGTGTAAAAATCAACCACAAGGTCTACGGCCAATTTCTAGAAGATATCTTCAAACACTGGCACAGGAAGAAGTCAGCAACTTTCTAAAAGGTTATGATATTCCTACAAGACAATGTCCCTCCCTATGCATCAAAGTATTTCAAAAATTGGCCTAGAAAGGGTTGAAACGTGATTGAATTATAGCCTGTCCCCCTTCATCGCCTGACTCAACCCTATTGAGAACTACTGGGCCTTAGCAAAATGTGAGATTTACCAAGGTAGCAAGCAGTAACCTTCTCAGAGCAGAGTCTGGGAGGTGGTCCTAGCTGGCTCAGCTAATATAGGACAAGATCAAATCAAAAACGTGATTGGTTCAGTGGGCAACAGGCTCATGATGGTCATTGAGAAGAAAGTTGGCTGTACTGGACACTAAACCTGGTGAAGTGGGCTGTATATAACGACTGATAGCTTGTTATTCCTTATATATACTGAACTGTTGATGGTGAAAAGAGTTTCTGATTGCCTAATAATCCTGCATACTGATAATCAAGTGTTGTTCTTTTATTTTTGTTTGCAAAATCAAATGTAACATTTTCTCTCAATACTGTATAAGCTTACTTGGTGCACAAGAATACTTCTGAATTCATTTTTATAAGTCTGCCCAACTTTTACTAAAAAATATCTTCAGGAATAGTATTTGACTAATAATAATGATGCATTCAGTCGCTCCTAATAGAAAACACAACCACTAGCAGTAAAGCTTATGTTTTGTTGCTTGAATTTGCCCGACAGAATGTGTTCTGCTTAGATAGGCACTTCTGCAACACCAACTATCTTTATCAGTGATAGCTGGCTCCTCTCTTACATACTCAAGTATTTTTTCTGCTATTTTATTTAGAGACATTTGGCCCTTTTCTATTTCAATGTTAATACATATCATTCAGACATAAATCTATTTGCATCAACAGATTATTCACATTACAGCAATATTCAGCTTCTAAAACTTCTAATTCTCTTATAAGTTCAAACTGAGGTAAAGTATTGTGCTGCTGCCAAAACATATCAGCCTGCGCTACCTTGATGACTCATTGCTATTCAGGTGGTATATTCTGTGAATCAGTGTCCTCTCCTCTGCTATATTTTAGTGGTTGTAATGCCAATGGGCTTCCAGAAAGGCCTGTCATGGTAGCTAAACTCTGCCTTTAAAGCTCAGTCTGACTATTCAGAACTGGAAAAGTCATTTCCTAAGATATTATGCTTGGATGATAACATCTTTACTCCTTAGCTTATCTGCTTCTCTGAATTCTGCCCATGTCACTTTTTCTGTCCCTTTCTATTATCCTATTATCCTTTTATTATCCTATCTGTGTACAATTTAGTTGTTGCCTAAAGACAATACAATGTGTGTGTCTCAGTTGGCTGGCATGCCACAGGTCCTGTGGTTGGTCGAGTGATGTCACTGTTGGACCCTTATTATTGATATTCTTAATGCACTATCAATCAGCTAAATATGAACTGTACAAAATGAAACCTTTTAGCAGCAGCTTTTCAATGAATTGACAACTTAACACGTACCTTTTAGCAAAAACAGTCAAATGTATTTTTGACATTAGTTACCTGTGTTTCTCTTGTTTTCTCTTCTTCACTTAACAATTACATGTTCAGGATATAATTATTGAGCTTATATACAGATTCTCCTCACTTTACAATGGTTCAATATAACAATGGTGGCATCATGACGCACATTCTGTAGTCTGTGATGTGTTACCAGGCCAGCGATACACCGTATGATACTTTCTACTGATGCCGGATGATGGCAGCACCCACCCAGTTCATGCAAGTGTGAACAACTTGTGCAATTTTTAAACAATGTATTGTAATGTGTTTTTTCTGTGTTTAACTAAAATTTCCCAAGCCCATTATGTCTACTAAATGCCCAAGTGCATCATGTCATATACCCATAGATTGACATAACTGGTACGCAAGTATACATTGACCTTGATGATGTGATACAGGTATGTGCAGCAATTGATTGTTGTAACAGCGTGAATGCGTATCTATTTAATATGCATTTACGCCGATATGACAAGAAATTATAGTGCATTTTAACCTGTATTCCGCAAATGAAGTACGAAGTTAAAATGGTTAAATGAAGTACGAGGTTAAAATGCACGATGATTTCTTGTCATGTCGGCGCAGATGCATACTTGCGTACCAGTTATGTCAATCCCTGCGTACTGTATATCATACTCATACTTAAACATACTCAAATTATGATAGGTTCATTGGAACGTAACCACATTGTAAGTCAAGGAGCATCTGTATATGCTGACAGAAGGTGAAAAAAACTATGGAAACACCAAAGGAAAAAAATAAGTTTGAGGTATTCAAACCACCGTTACAAACATAGCTACAAAGGGGAGTCATATTAAATGTCAGCTTAGTGTGGGTTTCAGCTATAAACAGAGTTTGACCTGTCTAATCAGTACTTTGGCATGTCAGTTTGACATGAAGAACACTTGACAGCATATTAGAAAAATGGTCAAACTGCATTACCAAAGAGGAACGGAGGTCAAAGGTCAAATCCAGAGGAATACATTGGCACTTGTGACAAATAAATAAATAAACAAAAAAATAAATCCCACTTGTATCCAAGGGCAATGAACAAAGAAGGACAAGAGGCTATAAGGAGCACAAAATCTGGGAAGCATCCTGGTACCCAAGCAGTGCTGCTGTCTCACACTTCCAAGGGGTTCAAATCCCATTTTCCTTCCGATAGTCCAAAGGCATGGAGGTAGGTGAATTGGCTGTTCTGTGTATATTTACTGTGATGGACTAGTGTCCCATCCAGGACGGAGAGCAGCACTGGGATAGGTTCCAACATACCATACCCCTCCCCCCAAACCCTCCCGTGATCCTGTACAGGTGAAGTAGTTGGAAGATGGATGGAGATAGATATCTAACTGATTCAGCAGACTCATAACACATCACATACATTTTCCATAAATTCTGCTTGAGGCCTTAAAAATCCTATGAATTATCAGAAACACTATGAATTAGAGGTATAAATGTAACCAGCACAGGAAAATTGGTCAAGATAAAACTGAGCTCCAATCCTTGACCTTGAGCTTTGTTTATTGGGCTGAAGTTGCTATAAGTAGAAAAGTTTTGTAATTAAATGAAGATACCAGCCAAGTAAAAAAGTAATAATACAAACAGAAACCTTAGCAAGCAAAGGGGAAGGGCATACTGAAATATAGAGTCAATTGTCTTCTTGCTTAAGCGGTGATCCTACAGTATGATTAATTCCCTGTAACAGTTTGGAATCTTTGACATCGGCTGTCAAAGGAGAAATAAAAGATCTGCACTTCTAATCGGTCACTCTTACAGCTCCTCACACCTTATGTGCATTTCAGAAATATCACTGGGAAAACCACAAAATCACTCTACATTTAAGAAATGCTGTCTGGTAAGGTTACATCATTTTCAAATAACTTTAATTTGGATTTGTTTTGGTGTATTAATTGATATCAGTTATACATTTTCACCAAAATCTCACAAGAAACTTCTCCACTGTTTTTATCTTCTAATTTTGTAATCTTGAAATTTTACCCCCTCACATAATTTTTGACATTATTAAGATTGTATATTTTCTATAAAGCATAACCTTTTTGTAATATCAGCTCACATGTACCCATCATGCAACACTGAGTTGTACACATTATAGGCTACATTTTACATTTAACAAATTTTATATATTACTATACCATACGGAAGTCTCTAGAGGACATGCATAAAAAATTTTGTTTTCTTTTCATTATCTTGAGATCACAACTTATTTTTTTAAGCTGACATCTTTCAAACATTATCCAGTAACCATGGAGACGTCCCGGACTCTCCAGTTGGTTGGTAATGACACTGACTACTCGTTCAGGCTCACTACTATTTCTCCGACGGTATAGCTGCAAATTTCTGAGGCTCTTTCTCAAATGAACACTAATATGACAATTTTCTAGCACCGACAGATATGCATTATTTCCTCACACTATGATTCGGTGCAATATATCTCGACTTTTTCCCCACAGTTTGAAGTCTAACTTGGTTTTACAAACAAGTGCAATATAACCACTTGTGATACTTGTGCAATATACCTTTACTTTACTCTGCAATATACACTTTTACTTTTCCTGTAACTTTTGGACAAAGGTACTTTAGATTCCTGTACAGAGATTTTCTATCTTATTTTATTTTTTATTTTATGTATTAGAATGTGTAACAGTGCCGTAAGACACAGCTTACCTGTGCAATGGTGCGATCTGGACACCAGCACCGAATGAGCAGTAACTTCCTGAAGGTGTCCATGATGTTGTCATATCCGTCAGGGACGGCGGCCTCCTCAGGAGCTTCAGCGTCATACCAGGCTTTCCAGGCGCGGTCATTGTGGGCGACCTGGATCAGGAGCTGTGTGAAGGGGTGCAGGCCAGACAGCTGCACCAAGTTCAGCCAGGTCATATCCAGAATCCAGCGCTTGGGCTTGGGCTCAACCGAGTTGAGGTCCAAAGAAGCCCCGCCTGAAATCCAAAAAACCAAGAAACATATTAAAATTTATATAGTTATAAATATATAACATTAATACATAATATCTATGGACAATAAACGATACTTACTACTTTCTTAGATTGGATATAATCTATCTTATATATTAAATCCCCTAGTTCGAAAAGGCCATATACAGTAGTTCAATATAGAGAAACATCAGAGGAGCTTAACCCACCAGGATGGAGAGTGTGGAGAACAAAACTGAGCTAGGTACTGAATACAACTTAGCAAGGTACTGAACATCACTGAGCTGGGTGCTGAACACAACTGAGCTAGGCACTGACCCAATCTGAGCTGGGCACTAAACAAAGCTGAGGTAGGTGCTGAACCAATCTGAGCTAGGCACCGAGCAAAACTGAGATAGGTGCTGAAAAACTGTAAAAGGGTGAAAAGTTTAAGTTGCTTTGCATAAAAAGCACCAGCTAAGCACCTTAAAGGAAAATGAACTGTAAATATGTTTGACCTAGATAGACGTATTGAGGAAAGCAACGGGACTGGCTTCACCATTATGTATTTGATCACAGAAGATTCTGGAAAGCAAAGGTTTTGCATTATCGACTTGAATTAAGCTGATGTGTGAAATCTGAAACCACCACAGGGAAGTTGATGTGCTGGGAATTGGGAATTTCTCTTTGCGTAAGATAGAAGAGGCATGGCAAAAATGAAGATAGCACTCTGGGAAACGTCAGTGTCTCTTGTGTTATCTAAGACTTTGCGGGCTGTCACTATTATATCACGTTCAGTGGAGTATTAAAAATAGACTTTATTCCTGGTTATACACAGGTAGGGAGGTATTAACTCCATTAAATAACAGGCAGCATTCCTCATACAGTGTCCCACTGTTATGCTTGTCAAGTTATGACAGAGATTTACAGTAGATGAAGGTAGGTAACCTGCCTGTTTATAATCTAGATAGGTTAACCTAGATGGAACAAGGTTTTATAATGTTGACAATAGAGGAAAAAACCCCATCAACCACATAACTTTTAGGTGTAGCCACTTCTTGTTGCTAAATGGTCATAGATATATGTAATATAAATATCTACAGCCTTGTGTGGACTTTCATTTGCATTTGCAACTGGGACCACAGGGCTCAAGTCAGTTGGGATGTGTCTCGATATTGTGGTTGTGTTTCACATACTGTATACATATATAGCGCCTATATACAGGTTACAGCAGGGAAAATAGGTATTGAATGTGTCAACATTCGCAGTAACTACATTTCTAATGGGGCTATTGACATTATTTATGCCAGATGTCGGCAACAACATAAGTAATAGACATATACAAAGAAATCAACACAAATAAGTCTAATACTGACAGATTCCAGTTTCTTGTATTTCCATGCCTTTTCGCGCCACCTTTTCTTCATGTTTTCAATACTTATTCCATGTGTCATTTCACTTTATTACACATACGCAATTTATGGGCTTATTTCATTTCTATGTATGTGTGGATTACTTGGGTTGTTACCAACATCTGGTGTAAATTTCATGTCAATAGCCCCATTAGAAATATATTTACTAAGAAAAATGTCCTACTGCATCCACTTTCAGGCATCTTTCCATCAGTGGCTATTATTAACTATGGGTGATCACACGTGATTTGACATAAGGCCGTATATATATGCATTTAGTGGGCATTTTGTTAGGTAAATCTAGCTACTACAGAATACGACCTACTTTTGCTTCCAGAACCACCGCGAGGGCCACTGTTGGACTGAGCTGTTATTTTTTTCTCTTGTGGCCTTTCTGTTAGCTTTATGTCCCATCCCATTCTCTGACCTCCCTCATTAACTGCGCTGAAAGGATATTTTTTAATTATGAAACCATTCCCTATAAACTCTAGAAACGGCACTGTTTGAAAATCCCAGAAAGGACCAGTAAGTGAAATCCTTCACCCTGTCTGCATGCTGCATGCATTCAGCTGCAAGCACATGAATTGCATCATGTAGGAGCTGGGCTGTTTACATTAGAAAGCTGGTGTAGCTAATAAATTAGACATTGTGTGTATGCACATGTGATATACCAATATTTGTATATTACATAATCTTATATGTAAAAATTAAAATGAACTAGTACTGCAAACTGTACTGGCTACTACTTAGCATATGTCTTTTTTTAATGAACTGGAGCTGAGAACCATTCCAATGCACCATTACTAACCTTTGATAAGTGTCTGGAACTCATTGTGTGATATTTTTTTTGCCTGTAAGTCTATCTTTAAGGCCAACAGCAAGGTAAAGAGGAACTTGTGATCTTCATAAAGACCCCGGACTGTGTACAGGAAAACTTGATAGGTGAGGAACTCGATGATGTTGGCGATCCTCTTGGAGGTGATCTGCGTCTTTGCGGAGCCTTCCATGGAAGTGTCGAAAAGCCCAAGGAATTGCCGGAGGGAAGTCTGATACATGATGTTGACAAGGCTCATTTCCACGATCAGGAAGTAGAGAATGCTGCCCCTTGTGGCCACTGGTCGGTACTCCTCCCTGGCCAAGTTTATTTTGATCTCGGTCTCAGCAGCAACTGCCAGCTTTTCGCTCACCTGGAAAATGAAAGACAAGGGCAAAGGAGGCATATATAATGAAGACCCTCAGCCCAACAGCTAGCTTAAAGTCATCTTGTAAAATATTAAACTATGAAATGAAATTTTAATAGCAAAGTCTTGGCCTGAATGGTTTCTTTCTCAAGTGCACAGTGAATACCGCCAATGAGTATCTAACAAA
>JAODKF010000001.1:26903771-26918299 GCA_026779585.1 Mormyrus proboscirostris
CAATAAACCCTGCTTCCCTGCAAGTTCCGGCTCTGCTCGCCTCCTTGCCCGCTCGCCTGCCAGCCGATCGTGACAACTGTCATGTAATTAGTACAGAAAGGTCAACTTTTGCCTGGACAAAAGTCTTGTCATATACAAAAATAATGTAGAAATTATGCATATACTTTATTGAGAATACACAAAAATGGTACAATAACATCAGAACATAAAGTCATGGTGCCTTGGAAAAAAGAATTGAAAATGTGTATGACTTGCATGAGCTTAGAGGACCGTATCCATACATCTTAGCAATGACTGAAAATGAATGAAGTCATCTGGAATGGCAAATGAAGCAGTCTTGCAGGACTCCCAGAGTGCGTCGACATTCTTTGGTTTTGTCTTCCAAGCCTCCTCCTTCATCTTACCCCAGACATGCTCAGTGATGTTCATGTCTGGTGACTGGGCTGGCCAATCCTGGAGCACCGTGATCCTCTTCAGTTTCAGGAACTTCAATGTGGAGGCTGAAGTATGAGAAGGAATGCCATCCTGCTGCAGAATTTGCCCTCTCTTACGGTTTGGAATGTAACAGCCAGCAAGAATGTCTTGATACTTCAGGCTGTTGATATGGCCATCCACTCTGCAGATCTCTCAAACACCCCCATACTGGATGTAGCGCCAAACCATGACTTTTCCTCCACCAAACTTGACTGTTTTCTGGGTGAATCTTTGGTCCATGTAGGTTCCAACAGGACTCCTGCAGTATTTGCAGTATTTGGTGTGCAATTAATTGGATGATTCGTCAGAAAAATCAACCTTCTGCCACTTGCCACTGTCCATCCTTGCTGCAAGCTGTGGGCCTTGGCAAATTCAGCACACTTTTTTTGTTGTGTTCTCATTAATGCTGGCTTCTGTGCACTAATTCAGCCATGGAGACCATTGCATGTTAGAATTTAAGAAACTGATCTTGTAGACACAGCGGTTTCTGGTGACCAGTTCTGATGTACAGTAGCTCTGCTGTAGTTGAAAAATGGTTGGCCCTGGAATTTTGAAGCGACAAATGGTACTCTCGAAGATTTGTCTTACGGGGTCTGCCATACCTGGGCTTGTCATGAACATCACCAGTTTCTTCATATCTTTTTTGTATCCTCTCCACTTGACGTCTGGATACATTAACAATGTCTGCCACCTCAGCAGCAGACTTGGTCTTCAAGTGTTTGATGATTAGCACTTTGGTCTATGGTTGAACCTTTCGCATGTTCTCAGAGGTCAGGCTGCACTTCAAATGAAGGTCTGGTGTGCTGGGGTTCTTTTTATACACACCTGGGATTATGGTAATTACAGTATTTGTCACAGGTGAACCTCTAAGTTGTGATTTGTTGAATCATTAAAAGACATGACAAGACTTTTGTCCTTGCAAAAACAGGTGTTATGGACTTTTAAAAGCTATGAACATCAGGAAACTTTTTGACTGTTTCATTTTGCACCCAGTTATTAATGTAAAAGCCCTTGGCATTAAATTGATCAATTTGTTGTAACAATTAATTGATTAGAAATAAGGTTATATGCCTTTTTAACTTACTATGTCATTTTGTGACAAGATTTGTCAATGACTGTATGTAGTGCTAATATATTTATGGCATCTGGCTGACCCCCTTAACCAGAGCGACTTACATGCTTAGAAGTCTCATCAGTGAATACATTCTGATACTGGTTCAACAGAACCCAACTATGGCAAGTAATACATTTTTTTTAATAATAAGTATAATCCTGGAAGTGCTAATCCAAATACTTCTGAAAGAGATTGGTTTTTAGTCATTGTTTGAAGGCACCCCAATGACTCAGCTGTTTGGACATCTTGGGGAAGTTCATTCCAACACATAGGTGCCAAAACAGAGAAGAGTCTCGATGCCTTGATATATGGTGGGATAGATGGTGCTGGAGGATCGGAGAGAGCATTGGGCAGCGCGGAGAGAGGGAAGTTATTTTAGGTAGGGGGGGTGTTGGTGTATTTTTGGATTTGTATGTGAGCATCAGTGTTTTGAATCTGATGCAGGCAGCTACAGGAAACCAATAGAGGAGCGTAGCGATGTTGTGGTGTGGGAGAAGCCGGGAAGGTTGAAGACGGGTTGGGCATCTGCGTTGTGGATCAGTTGCAGAGGATGTATGATGTTCAGAAGCAGACCTGCTAGGAGTGAGTTACAGTAGTCTAGTCTCGAGGTGACAAGAGATTGAACAAGTACTTGAGTAGCCTGTGAGGAAAGAAATGGACGAACCCTTCTGATGTTGTAGAGGAGAAATCGACATGAGTGAGAAAGATTAGCAAGGTGAGAGGAAAAGGACAGGTGACTGTCCATGGTTACCCCGAGGGTACGGGCAGTGACCGAAGGACAAATCAGAGAGCTGTACAGAGAGATCACGGGATAAATCAGCTGGGATGAATAGCAGCTCAGTTTTGCTGGGCTTCAGTTTCAGCGGATGAGCTGTCATCCATGATGAGATGTCTGCCAGACCGGCCAGGCATGCATGCTAATCCCACATCCTTTTATTTTTTCAATTAGGAACAGCATGGTAGAAACCCAGTGTGTTTTACGCGATATGACTGCAGGGCCAATCACATGTCTTAGCTAGCTGGCAATTTTGCTGTCACCTACTGCTACTCCATCTTACTCCAGCACTTTGTTTTCTCTTCATCCTTGGTTTCTCAGCACCACCTTTCATTTTTCTTTTCTGTTTGCTGCCCATTGCAAAGTAGGTTTGTACCGTTTCAGGAGGGGCGGCCACCTTGTCTCTGCGTTGGACACATGTGCGGGAAGCGGGGTCACGCTGCTTGGGGAGAGGCCATCTTTCTATTTTACATACGGGTACATGTGAATTTATTTGGGAGAATTTGAAAGGATGTGCCTAGAATTGTGCAATATGACAATATTATCAGTCACTGACGATATCAGACAAGTAACCCGGAGTTGGTATCTGACAGTGACTTACTGGTGATTATTGCCTTTGTTGCGGTAATAGACTCAGGCCACACACAAAGCAAGTTGACAAGATGTATGATTTGGCTTTTAGTTCAGCCATCTAGTCTGTGTTTGCAAAGCAGCTTCTAAAGAAAATACGTTCACCATATATTTCCATACCATCCATATACATGTGGGTGGTGAACAAGTTGATATTATCATTATTTTTACATTAACCTTGCTATTGTGTGCAATGCATAAACGCACCACATAAATTTGTGCACTGCATCAAAGCTTTTTGACTTTGTCAGGAACCTCTATTTAAACAAAATAAAATATTCACTAAGTTATAAATGCTCTGATCAGGACTATATCCGCTCTGGTCTTAGGGTCGGCACCGACCCATTTGTAAGTTTAAAATGCATAAAAGCACCACAGAGATTTGTGTATTGGCTTTTTGACTTTGCAAGGAATCTCTATTTAAACAAAAAAATTAAACAAAATCAAGGTAAGACATGCACATACATGTAACGCAAAATAAGATCAATTCAATTTATTTATTTAATTTTCTTAAGGTTTATTTTACCATAATTTTTTTTTGAAAACAAGAGGTATGCTATCAAAAGAATGGTCCAGAAAGCCACACCAAAAATATTACAACCAATCTCTTCATGGATAAGGAAGCCTAACGAGGAAACCAAGAGGTAAGAAACAAATTGGATGATGAAAAATTGTTTTGAGGGTATTTTATGAGTGATTTAAGACACAAGTTGGCACCGATCCGTTTAACATAAGAGTTAGGAATCGAAAGCTAACACAGGACAAAGGTTAAATTATCGCAGATTATTTTTTAGTTCACACCGGCTTAACCAGCACGGAAGTCTCCTTCTGCTTCCAACGGCCCCACACCACCCTGTACACACTTCAGTGTACTCTGGTAGGTCAGCACTTTACATGGTGGGTGATGGATTTCACAATGCAATACATGTTTAAGAATTATGTTATAGATCCTGACAAAGTGTTACTGTTAATAAAATGTGATAGGATATTGGTAATATTCTGTAATTAACAAATTACAGTGAAAGAAAGTGCAGTCAAAGAAAGTTATTGAAAATAAATAAATCATCTCACTACATAATTTGGCTTAGAACAAGCATTAATTATTATTATTATCTCCTTGTACTTTTTATATTCACCTAGCTAGATTAATATTCTTTTTTCTTTTTATATTCTCTAGAACCATAACTCCAGCTTAAGTGCTGTTGCCCCAAAGGGAGGAAGATTAAAAGCAGAAAGTTTTCTTCTTTGCATAAACAATTAGTGTTTTGCATAAACCTTGCCAACCCTCACACTGTGTGAATAAAACCTTGTTATCATACCATTAATGGCTGTTTCCATTGTTTAATTGTAGTAAACAACAAAAAAAGCTTGAGTGTCTGTAAATAAATCTCACAGCCTACAGCTACGTAAATACTGTAAATCCCGACCGTCAACACATTTTAAAAGACTGTTATTGACCACCACAATGGATCAAAATATCTCATTCATTCTATGCATTTACCTACTGATATTGGTATGTCATGTAATCAGATTCCTTGGTCATAAGACATACAATCATAGGGTCAGCTTACAAACAGCATGGTGACATACCAGTATAGTTTAAAATGCAAAGAAACCGCAACACAAACATATGAATGGCATTACAGTGTGACTTATGCCCTAGAAGAGGTCTGACAGTAATTCAAAGAATTTCCTGGATTTTTCTGGCTCTGACAGTTTTGGTCACATAAACACACTCAGGTGCATCTTACAAATCGGAATCTCAGCACACTGCCAGTGATTCATAATGCATGAACCTTGCATTGGCTCTCCATGTTGGTTATCAATAAGCAAAACAAATGTAAATGACTGCCTTACTGAAAAGGGTCATTTTGATTATTTGGTGGGAAACCTTGGTGTCCTGCCCACTTCCACACAGCACAGTGACCTCCCCCAAGCTGTCAATGTCAATGCCAGCTGTGTGTCACACCCGGGTCCTGGGGGAACGTTATTTCATGTCCCACACCAGGGCCCTGTACTACGAAGTGGGGTTACCAGCCTTTCGGCGTAACTTGTCGGATTTAAGGTAGTCTGGGTAAAATGTAAGTGAACGAATATGAGGTCTATTTAAACTGTGGTACCTTAAATCCGACAAGCCAGTAACCCCGCTTCGTAGTACAGGACACTGTATACAGATGGTATGTTAATAAAGTCCACTTGACTTACCTTCTGGAAGGACAGCAGCATGCTGAGGAAGCCAGAGTTGTTCATGAGCTTAAGGGCCTCGGCCCAAGATGGCCGTATGCTGGGCCGCTCAGAGTCCATGGTGACGAGGTCAACCCTCCGCTGGAAGAGCAGCAGCACGCAGTCCATGATGCGCATGATCAGGTGGGGCGGCTTGCCCAGCTTCCGCACCGTGGCGATGTCAGCCGGCTTGATAGTCTGGGTGGGGGGCCAGAAGTGATCCTCTGCAGCATTTATCGACATGGGTTGGTATTGAACAGTTCAGCACTTGAACATGTCACTTATTGTGATAATACAATCGTGCAATTGAATGGTTTGTTTTAAAAAATTGCTGTAAATCTATTTCAGCAGCTTGAACGGCATTGCAATAATGGCTTAAAGCAGTGGTTCTCAAACTAGAGAACGGAGGGCTGGCACAGCGGCACAGTGATTATCACTGTTGCCTCACATTTTTGGCACCAGGGTTTGGGAATCCAACCTTGCTCTAAGTGAGCGGAGTTTGCATGTTCTCCCCATGTCATCGATGAGTCTCCTCCAGATACTCCAGCTTACCCCGTAACCATGCTAAAATGACTTGGAGTAGTCAAATTGCCCTGCGATGGGTTGGCACCCCATTCTGTGTTATTCCCTCCCTTGAACCCATAGCTTCTGGAACAGGCTGCAGACCCCCACAACCCTGAATAGGACAGCAGGTACAGAAAATGGATGGGGTATGTAGCAGCCCCCTCTAGTGGTACACGAAAGTATCAGTGAATTTAAATGTTGCCCATAATGGTGGCTCATGCCTGCAGGTGGGTCTGACTGGTGCCACTGTGAAGTACCGCGTTACCCTTCTTTGTTTTTCACCAACTGTGCTTATTCTATACCAGACCGAACTGCAAATGAATCTGAACTAAATCTGAATATCGTCAAGATGTCAAGATGACAAAATGCACATATAAAATGAAAACAAGACATCTCCCATTAATACAAGTATGTATTAATGCTTGGGTTCCACTTACAAATTAATTTTCCACTGTGATTGGCTAAATTAATTTGTCTTTGCTAGTTACTAATATGAAAAAAAAAATCACTCTGGAAAGCACACTTAATGAGATGGATTGATATCAACTCTTTTAATTGGATTTGTGTAGCATTAATTTAATTTATGTAGGCTCTGGTGTGTGGGATATCATTTCGTTTCAATTACATCATCGGGAGTAACACAATTCTATCAATTATATTATTTTTAGGTAATTAAACCACTGATTAGGATGGCTTATTAGGGTTCCCACCTGTTATAATGAATGTGGTTAAACTATATCACAGCATCTTTAATCAGTTTTTTTTTCTTTTTCTATATGTGTGTGTGTCTGTGTATGTGTGTGGATTATGTTTATATCACATCATGAGAACCAAATGTACCTCACAATGTCATAAAAACCTGTTATTTTGACATTGTGGGGACCATATTTTTCTCTAATGTAATCAAAAAGATTTGTATTTTGTTTACTTACTTATGGTTAAGGTTAGGGCTGGGTAGGGGTTAAGGTCATCATGTTGGAATTAGAGGTGAATTAGAGGATATAATTACAAACCTGTGTGTGTGTGTGTGTGCGTGCATACTGTATGTGTGCGTGTTTGTGTGTGTGTGTGTGTGTGTGTGTGTGTGTGTGCCCCATGTACTGAATTCTAATGGCCCTGGTTTTATTTATCTGGCTGTTGGCCAGCCCCTTCCATGGCAGACATCACTGTGGGATTCATTTGTCGTATTTCACAGGTTATCATGAGTGAGATAGAGACCATTTGGTCCCGAAAGGCTGGCGTGATATTCACCGAAAGGTCACTTGCCATAGCCGGCTGGTGCGGTGCACAAACCGAAAGGCTGCATATTGGACAGGCTGAGACCTGGGACTTTTTATTACGTTTTTTACTTTCTTATTTTGCTACTTTTGTGGCTGAATGAGTGTATTTTCTTTTAGGTAGGCTGGCATTAATAAATGATGAGTATACTGTGCCCTCACCCTGCTGGGGCTATGAACACTCTCCCCCCATGGATAACCCCCCAGGCTCAGTGTGACCCCAAGCTGCATTACCAAACCTTGCAAATCCTTCTTAAAGAAATGACAGGTTTGTGCCTTCGGTGCCTAGATCACGTGTATAGAGACTCTACTTAATGGCCTCATTTTAGCCACACCTGCCATAAAGTATAAATGATAAAAAAAGAATGTTAATAACTAAAACATAGTTAAATAAAAATGTACACTACATGTAGGATAGACATCTTTGGATATCTGTATGACATTTGTAAAAAATGAAGTGTTTCATTTATAAGTTATCATATAAATAAATTATGGTAACCTGTCTATCTATCTTCCTAAGACATTTCCAGTACAGAGTCAGTAATTACTGTGTGCAGTGTGACCTCACCCCGCCCGCCTCCGAGTGGCCAGTGCTCACCAGCCTTGGTCTGTCCATCTCTGAGCAGCCAATGATCACCAGCCTCGCTCCACCCACCTCCGAGCAGCCAATGATCACCATCCTCAGCCTGCCAACATCTAACGGGCCAATGCTCACCCGCATCTGCCTACCCACCTCCGAATGGCCAATCCCCACCAATCTCGGCCCATCGACCGCTCACCTGGAGAGCCGCCTCGGCCGCAGCCAGCGCTGGTTTAGCCGCTTCCAGTTTGGATTCTGCTACCACTTTGTCAGCTTCAATTTCGTCCACAATGGCCTGGGCCTTGTCTTTCACCTTCTGCACCTGTGCCTTGACTTTCTCAGCTGCTTGGGCCTTTACGGTCACCTCCTGCAGGACGCCATCTGCCTTCTTGGATGCTACCTCGAGGTCTTTCTCCTTCAGGGCTAGCTCTTTGGACAACTGATTGACAGACACTTCGGCTTCCATCAGCTTAGCCAGACCTTAAGAATAAAATGTACATTTATAGAAGGTCTTCATTATGTTTCCATATAACCTACCTATCTTCATATCAATCGGCTGATCATGGGATTTGAACCGGCAACCTTTTGATCATGGGTACAGAACCACACATCTCCCAAAAATTTGGCTCACAGTTATAGTAAGAGGACACAAGACAGGATTGTGCCGTAACTTTCTTACACCAAAGGCCATTGTCATGAAGGAGCACAAGGCGATAACAGAAAGCCAAACCTACAGTATGAGGAACATCTGGTGTCACAATGTTATAATGGAAGACCCAGTGAATTTAGATGGAGTTAAAGTTATCAGGAAAAGTAGGATGGTGATACTAATGTGAAATAAAGTGAAAAATTCTTCACAAGTAAAATATTTATACATCATATTTATTATACATCTGCTGTGGGTCTTCTTGACACAACTAAAAAATACATGTGTCTTTTTAACATTAAATAAACTTCATACATTTTTTTGTAACATCCATAAATCACTATGCACATTTAATTCAAGGTTATTTCCATCCATAACTGTTTCCATTTACCTGTTTTCATACGTTCTGCAAGCATTCCAACATGGGCTATTTTCTCAGAGTAAATGATCTTGTAGCCTTCAATAAAGGACAGGTAAGATTTGGGAGTGACGTACGTCTGGCGCCGGAAACGGTCGAAGTACTCGACGCATTTCTCAGCTACCAGGTCGTGGAAGGTGCCCATGGTTCCCACCGTGCTACGCTTCACTTCGTCGGAGCACTCAACACGGTACTGGGCCAGGAAGTGCTGGGCCACGGCCACCAGGGCGTCCCGGGGCCAGCGCTGGAACCAGTCCATGGTGCAGCCTGAGATCAGGCCCGGGAATTTCAGCGCCCGGGTTCGGAACTTGTCCCCCACCGGCGAGAAGCAGAGCACCACGTGCAGGTTGCTCCGTACCCGCGACAGGAAGTAGTCGTAGAGGTTCTCGGGGGTGGGCTGGCGACGGGGCTGCTCGCGCTTCATTACGGGGATGAGCTCCTGCGTGATCTCGTCCACTTCGTCCCGGGCAAACAGGTTGGATACTTCTCCGGATGCCAACACGTTGTTCAGGTATTCCAAGAAGGACTCGTCCTTTATCTCATTGTCTGTGAAAATGAAGGTGACGCCCTTCCCCTTCTGACCGGCGGTGCGGTAGAGGAACTTGAGGTCATCCATTAAATTGCTGATGTTGTACGTCCTGCCAGTAGATATTGGAGTGTCAATCAACAAATGTAAAGAAAATTTATATTACTCTGTCATAGATGTATGCACAGTACATAATGGAGTATACTACATTGAGTGTGGTTGTATTTGGTCAAATTATTAATAGTATTTGATTTAGAATGGGATGTCATAAAAGTTCCTGTATGTGTAACAGCCAATTGTCTCAATACATTTTTACAAATAGTGTATGTATTTTCCAATTTTACAGTTAGGTTATGGTGTGGTGTTTCTAGCAAATAACATATAAAACAATCTGCTGTTTACATTTCATTATTTTTTATACAAATGTATTTGCCAAATAAGTATAAATCCACAGGCATCAATATGGCTTTCTAAATATGCTTTACACATTTGGGAATGTGTCTGTGGGAATTTTTGCCCATTCATCCGAATGAGCATTTATGAGGTCTGGCACTGATGTTGGATGTAAAGGCCTGGCTCACAGTCTCTGTTTTGGTTCATCCCACTGGCGTTCAATGAGGTTGAGGTCAGGGCCAGTCAAGTTCTTCCACAGCAAACTCACCCAACCATGAGAGATGTGTACCAAAACTTTTGTCCATATAGCATAATTTAAGTGACACAGATTATGAATGACCATTTTCACATATTTTGAGTATATAATTTAAATCCTTGTGTATATTAGAAGCAATGTAAACAACCTCTATTAAATCTGTTAATTTTGATTTTATAATTGGAAAGACGATTTTAAAATTTTCTCACTCCACGGGATACTTTGAGAAAATTTCCCTGGACTTAGTGACTTTTGGAAATTTAACAAATGTTCTTCTTGAATTACATGAGGACTGTGTTCCAGTCGGTTCCCAGTACTGTGACATATGATGAGGAAACCTGACTTCAGGACATTGGCAGTCTCATCTCAAAAAGCAACAACAAACGGACTGAGTGAGCTGTGGGAATTGATCCTGCTGAGTACCGGTGAGCCACGCTGTACCTGGTGAGTGTGATCTGATAGCTCTGGTAGCCGGCGATGAAGGAGGCCAGCCGGGTGAGGCTCTGCTTGCCGGAGCCGCCCACCCCCACCAGCAGTGCGTTTCCCTGTGACGTGCTGATGATGCGGGAGATTTTCACCAGGTGGATCATGGCATCCTGTCGATGGGAGAGAGAGCAGGAGCGGTCAGCTGGTACATGCTGGCCCTGCGTCCGCACGGCCTGCTTCTCCAGTTAGTCATTCTAGTTAGTGATTCTCAAACATTACATCGATGTCACACCAGGAAAACTAAAATTCATTTATAAAACTCTGATAAATAACTTAAGCTTTAAATATCTTTTATATTTATACATTTTTTTTTTTTTCCGTGGCAGTACAAAAACGGGTTTAGCTGTATTATTGTTATTTATTGTCATTTTACCAATCAGTATTTATACCAGTTCATACAATTTTGCATTTCTCACTATGTTAAATTAATTAAATCAACTTAATCAATGATAATTCAACAGAAAAGGAAGACATTTATGTTTCACATCCTTCTTCACTGGTCACTTTTTGTTTTTGTTGCCACATGACCGAGGCCGGCAGCAGCTTGCTTCTGTTGGAGGCACCATGACAACCGTCAAGTAACAATCAGGGCGCAACTCAGACAGATAATAAATCCAAGATACAAGATACACAAGTGAGGGATAAATGCAAGGTACTGTAGGTGATAAATACAGTAGTTTCTGCAAAAAGGTCGCGGAATACCTGAAGCCCCTACTGAGGAGGTATGAGGCTGGAGCACCGCCTGGATGGGGTCCAAGTCCATCGCAAACCACACACACTCACAATATGGGACATAGAATGGGGGTGGAATGGGGGTGGAATTAAAGCGTCCAGCCTGGGGTGTATTACCCACTGAGCCTCTGCACCACACAGCACAAAGGTCATTCTTCCCAACCAGCAGGTCTGATCACTTCAGGCAAAACACAGCCCTCTGAAAGTATACAGGGCCTGTATTTGCCCGCAATCATAGGCGATTTACATTTTTTTAGCACTGCTGGAGTCAGACTGTTACTATAGCAGTGAATTCCATTTATTCCCTTTTCATTCCATGATCAAGCTGCGAGTTCCCAGAGGTGGGGAGAAGTTCAGTTACTCTCATCCAGTTTTTGGTATCCAGGTAAATAAAACAATATTCTGATTTAAATTTGTATGCTTATTCTCTCTCGTTACTGTACAATATTATATAATTACTTCTGGAAATTACATATAATTATTCTCCACAGAGTTCCAGTCCAAACTAAATGCATTGTGCAGGAATATCTGTAATGATATAAATATTGATCAGGCAGTTTAACAACGTGAGAAATGCACACTGCACTGCTAGTTTAGTTCTGACTGAATTTCTGCACAGTACAGCACTGTACAGGTTGTGCATTATAAGGTCATAGCAAAACACACTTTTCATAAACAGCTGGTCCTGTTACAACCTGGAAGATATTTTATTAATGAAGAATGTGACCATTTTAAATTTCATGGTGATGCATTATTCTGGGCCGTGTTACAGAATGTTACCAAGACAAACTCCAGTGAACATCAGTAAGGCAAACGCCTTTCCCAGTTTGCCTTAGTATTCTACAGTACAAAGTAACTCAGATATTCCCATTATATAAGGCGGTACTCTTGACATTAAACCATTCTGGCCTCCCCCCAATTCCCACACCTGAAACCCCAATTAGACGCCTTATTTTAGAATCCCATTTTGAGCACATCGAGCAGAAAATAACCTGACGGCAACTCAATAAAAACAAAGCCCATTTTGCGAGCATTTAAAGAGATGCCAAACAGCTTACGAATTAATCAGCCCGAACTGAATATGGATTCATATGTATGATGTGCCCCTGCCAGCGTTTAAAGCCACATGTTCTGGCCCCAATCAAGTAGCTATTAAAATCCTGCTGGGTTCTCCCACTCGAGATGCAATTGGGGGGGGGCTCTATAATGTATAATGCCTCCCTCCGGGCATCTGCGTCATACGCGACTGTCGTCACCGGCCTGTTTGATGAAGTTGTTGTGGAAAACAAGGTGAGAGAAACTGCCCTCTCGCTCAGGCAGAGACCTGGGTTTTGTTCGCGTGGTGAGAGGAGGATGATGCATAAAACAAATATTAAACATTAATGTTTTAAGAAATACATGATCACTTCACAGTGAATTAGCCGTTCTATTCTACTTTTTCTGCATTGACCCGGAGCTACCTATAAAAAAACTTCACATAACAATATGTTAACATGTTCCACATGATTAATCATTTAGCTTTGACTGCGTAGCTTTTAAATTACTGACAGTTTTACTTGCTCTTCTTGTGTTTACTCTCTAGTTGCTGAAATAAAATATGCCCATTGCCGCTGCAGGCTATTTATCATCTCATATAGCTGGGTCCACAATATACACATTTATTTGATGAATAAATCTGACACTTGGAATTGTTAGTACAACATTCTACATTCTGAATAACAGGAGCTGTAGCTACATACACCCTCCTGCAGCCCAGAGGGCGACTCGGAACGCATGAAGGAGGTGGAGACTCACCCGGAAAAACACGAGGTCCATGTTGCTGCCCCGCACGGCCTCGTTATACTGCTGCAGGAACAGGCTCAGGCGGCCCGACAGGACGTCGAACGACGGCACGGGCTCGTAGACCTTGGGCGCCTCCAGCTCAGCCTCCTCGGGTTCGTCCCCTGTGGCCTCAGGGGCGTCTCTGAGGAAATCCACAAAGTAAGAGTCCCTGGGAGAGTCTGCGGCTAGCGAGGTGCCGTGCTCCGCTCTCGCTATCTGTGGAAACGGAGGAAAAACGACATATCAGAGCTGGTGGAATGTCAACACCAATCAAATATTAAACCAAATATGGGGTATCACTGTCCATTTGCGTAAAACTGAATTTGTTTTTCAAAACAGGGAAAAGATATGTAGGTATTTTTCTGAATAAAACATAATTTACTATACACAGATATTAGTAATTGAGTTTCCTGCTGCAGCCCAAAGACATGGTATCTTTAACTTGGCCATAGTGTGTGGGCGTGTGTGTGTGTGTGTGTGTGTATGTGTGTATATGTGTGTGTGGGGAGGGGTGGGGGGGTTGGCAGGACCAAATGTCCTCACAATGTGACAAAAACCTGCTATTTTGTGGAGATCAGTTTTTCAGTCGCCACAATGGCAAACTCAATTTCATAAATATCTGTGACTGCGATCAAAAAAACTACAATTGTGAAAAGTTTTGCTTTTAGTTAATTTGTGCTTGAGGTTTGGGCTGGGCAGGGGTTAAGGTTGTCATCTTTGGGATTAGGGTTTTTTCCATAGAAATGAATGGAATACAAACATGGGTGTGTGGGTGTATGTGTGTGCATGTGTGTTTGTATGTAGCCTGCCATGGACTGGCATCCCGCCCAGGGCGTCCACAGCCCTGTGCCCTGTTCCCTGTGCTGCCTGGGATAAGCCCCAGCCCCCACCAATGTGACCAGGATAAGCGATAAGATCATAATTATTAAAAAGTTACTTACTCCAATTCAACTGCAACATGAAAAAATGATCAAAGAATAATATGTATACTGTATATAATGAAAGCAAATAAATAAAAATATACAATGTATCACTGCCTACATCTTAATTAATGTGCATTTTTTAACGTGTTATGCTAAAAAGACACTCTTGGGCTATTTTCTCACCCTCTTTCCTTGGGTGTTCATTAACACATCACTGGCACTTGATTTTCACTCACCTTCTCCGCGGTCGTATCAAACCACTCCTTGTCCTGCTGACTGGTGAAGCGGTCGGCGATGACCCGCGAGCACTCATGGTGGAAGAGGGCGAAGAGCACCTCCGGGCTCTGACACACCTCCGCGGTCACTTTCAGGACCCCCTGCCAGATGCGACTCAGGTCCCGCAAGTTAAAGATGTAATGGAACTTCGCAGGGGTGGGCAGCATCTGTAAGACAGATAGCTAGACAGTCATTAAATATTCAAGTGATCATCCCAATGCCAGTGGGCTGGAAAATCTCTACAAATGAATTTCACTGTGAGCACATCTTGTACCGGTTTATGTTGTGGAACCATGCTATTCTTCACCAATTAGCTCTGATTTTACTAAGCATTGCCTGCCTGAGGCTGTACCATCTTCCAGTCATGTTAATATCTTACATTCCACTGCGCAGCAAGTACGACATTACGCTAAT
>JAODKF010000001.1:26928442-26943699 GCA_026779585.1 Mormyrus proboscirostris
TAGATGACAGTGTAGCTCACAGTCAAACTTACTCCCCAATTGGAACGACCTACTGACACCCCCGAAATAGATCGACAATGGCGATAAAAAGAAAATCTCCTGTAGCAATTTCAGCCATTCGGCTGGATGTAAAATTCAGAATAAGTATTGCTGGATTGTGTCCCGGTGCATAAAATATCAATTAGCAAAGTGGACCAGATGGCCAGCCCCCAGTATGTTTTTAAGCATAATTACATGCGTTGCTATTAACAGAAAATGCCAAACTGATGCAGAGTAACTGTTAAGCGCATGAGCTCTATAACGCTTTGATTTGCAGCTATAGGCAACCATGAATTTGTGTGATATCCAGACCTTCTGGATGACCCGCAAATCAGAATTCATTGCTGTTCGACGTCAGCCTCTGACGAGCTCTACAAGAATAATGTGAGCCATCATTCCAGCATTCATCCCAACCTTCTTGGTTTTCAGCGTCTTCCTCCACAGGGTGGAAAACACGCCATCTGTCCAGTCATTGGTGGCCACGTCCAGTGTGCCAAACATCTGCGAGGCGGTGATGGCTTTGGGATTCATCCGCATTTCTCTGTGCGGTGCCCCGCAATCTGTCATGGCCTTCATGAGCGTGTGGATGCAGCTGGTCTTTCCTGCTCCACTAGGTCCAAGGGTCATCATACCTGAACAAAGGGCACAAGACATCTGTGGCTATAGAGATCCTCAGGCGCATGGAGCAAGGGAGTCTGAGCAGCTGCCCCTTTCGTCTGACTGACTGAAAGTGTCCTCCTTTGATGCGATAATCCATGATCATGCCTGATGCCAAAATTGCAGCCATTGTTTGCAGAATTAAACAGAAATAACGAGAAACCAACCTGCTTCGAAAGTTATACGTATTCGCATTAGTAAACACACCACCTGTAACGATTCCCGAGGCATTCTGCCAAAAGTTGTATATTGATTTCATACTTTATTCTTGTGCATTTTTTCAGCAACACAATTTTACCAAAGAGTTCACTTTATGCTTCTCAAGGTAATCACACTGCAAGGACAAAAAGTAGTGCTGAAAAAAACCACAAAAAATGTTTCGTTTTTTTTTGGCTGAGCTATAAAAGGCAGATATAAACTGCTAATAGCCTTAAGTTTTCTGGCATTATCAGCTTTTTTGTTTGCTTTTTCTGTTTATTACTTGTACATATTAGAATGTAAAATTTACGTATTTTTTGTTTTTAATTTCTTCATTTTATTCCTAATTTAAGTATACCACTGATATTTTTGTACCCTTTTGCTATTTGCTGCTATAATTCCCAAATTTACCCCTGTGTCTCTGTCTACCAATCACTGTTCAGCACCTGGTCTTATTAAAAACTCCAGATATTAACCATTCAATGATGCTATACCCATTACAGTCATTTACATTGTAACTATTATGACCTTTAACCTTTTGGCCACGCCGGTGAGGCTACATCATGCATGGATACTGACCATGCCGGACCCGCTGGGTCTCATAGAGTTGCACCATCTTCAGCACCCAGGGCGGGTGAGCGATGAGACCAGCTCGTTCTGTCTGCTTGCAGATGGCCTCCTCGAGCTCGGGGTAGCCGGCCTTGTCCAGGGTGATCCCCGGAAACAGGTCGTCGATCAGGCTCATGAAGAGAGGCTCATCCTCATCCACCTGAGGAGGGCACAGGGCACCAGCCCATCAGGAGAAGCTCATCCATATCATACTGACGTTCCTGGATAACTTACCCACCCAAATAACTGAAAATAAAACGTATAGTGCGATTTTATGTTCTGTCCAGGGATCATCAACTGGTCCGTACAAAGACATACATGTCTGTGACTCTTTGTGTTTGCGGTAAAATATTTTCACTGGGGGAAAAAAAACTATGTAGCTATGTTTTTAAATACCATGTCCATGGTAAACATTGCGGTGGTGAATCCTGGTGGACATTTCGATTAAAATGCAATGACTCCATGGTTCCTTCAATACAATGTAACCACAAAACAATTATCCCTTGTGCAAAGAGGTAAGTAGGTAATTTTATTTCTTCCCAAAAATCACTTCAGTAATGTAATTTGTTTATATATCTAGATTTCACTAAGCCAACTGAAAATATACATAACAATCTAGTTGTGAAAAATGCACGATATCATTTCCATACGAAACAGAACGCTCTCCCAATACATTTCAATTCAGTGAAATAATGGTCTGTATTACAAACCAAACTGGAGGCTACTGTACAAGAAGAAAACCTATGTTTGGAAACTCTGCCATGCAAAGGAAAGGATTCTGTCTGTATTCATGGGCTTTTCTTTGTTAGCTACCATAACTTCTAGAGGCAATATGATTTTAAATCCCCATGCCTTTAAAAAGACAACCACATTGCATTATCAATAGATCCTCCGACATCAAACAGGGCAAAGCAGTGTATACATCCTGTGGCCACCTCATTACATGCAGCTGCCTAGTACCAGACAGAACCCAGTACAGTACAGAACACCCTGAATTCCTATAAGGCATCGATTCAACAAGGTGTGGGAAATGTTCCATTTCTGCACCTGAAGAATTCCATTTTCTACTGACCTTTTTCATTAACAATGGACTTCCGTCCACTAAGATATAGCTGACTGGATATTTTTATTTTGTTTGTTATGTTTGCTTGTTTTTTTGTTTGCTTGTTTTGTTTGTGTTAGTGCCCCGTTTAAATCCCAGGAAGATGGCTCTTTCCGAGACACTGGAGCCACCACGTACAGCACAGCATCCCGAAGCTTTGTTGAACAATACCCTGTCTGCATGCTCTATGAGCCATGATCACGAGATTGTCTGACTGTTGGAGCAGGCTGTTGGCAGATATACCTATTAAAGTGGCCCCTAGGTGTACATATGCCAACTTCATTTTTCCACACATACTGTACAGTGAAACATGTACTTGCCATTCTTTCATTGTTTCCTTGTCCTCTCCCTATGGGGCAGTATCACAGAAAAGCATCAAAGTTCACCTCAGGAGTGGGTGAAGTGTCCAATGATGCGTAACCCAATAGGCAAGTTTCATAGTACATGAGAAAAACGGTGAGAAAATCATTTGTTAACTTAGATGAATAGTTTCTTTCTATTATTTGCTAGAATGAATTATGTGATTATTATATTTTTAGTATAAAAGGGGAGAAGAAAGAAGAAATAGACATATTTGCCTTTTGTTTAGCTTCTGTTTTGTATGCATTATTACAAGAAAAGTCCACATATTCATATTCTGAAAAGGCACATGAAATACGCCTAATGTAAGCCTTAAACAACCCAACTCAGAAAATAATCTTTGTACAAAGTATCCCTCATACAGAGAAAAATAGGCCTTCTTTTGGCTAGAAGCTGAAACGGGCTTAAAAGTCTTACAAAATGTCTGTTGACAAAGTTTTACAATGTAATAATGATAAATCCGCTCCGCCTGATTAATCGAGTGCTGTGTAGCTGAAGATTACACCATGTGCTAAACAACTTCATCTGTATTCAAGATACAAACACAGTCTACGTGTACCTCTGACACTTTACTTCGTTTCAGAAATGCAATGATTGCTAAGTAACCTCTAATGTACTGCAAGCCAAAACAAACACAGCAGGTCTGCTATAGTTATATCTAATATCTGTGTCTGTCAATTATTGTAGTATGCTTTGTGTATTTCGCAGCTGTTATTATAAATGAATTTCTTTGCATTGATTTTTATTTAAGATTTAATTCACTATCAGACAAAAATGAAAATAAAAATTAAAATATATTGATATCTATTAAAACAATCATAAAATTATTATCAATTAATTGGCGAAAGGCAGACATATGGTCCAGTCTCACCCTCTGGAAATGGCCATCCATATGCTGCAGCCAGGTGTTATGTGGGCGTCCCCTCGGCCTCAGGTCCTCAGCAATGAGGATGAGAAACGCGCCACATGGCCGTAGTGCTGTAACACTCAATGCAGGTAATGTGCCTCAATCAGGACTCCTCTAGCAACCGTTTGTTCGACACAAAGTCAAACCAGCGGCGCCCAAGGATTCTCTGAAGAGACACAGTACCGAAGGAGTCCAGTCTCAGCTCACAAGTTCGACATTCTCCACGCAGACAGACACTACTGATGGCTGTGCCTAAGAAGCCATTAAATGTCTGGATCTTGTTCTTTATCCAGGACACCTGTAATCCCAGACATTCAGACTCCTCACCCAGTCTCTCAAGAGCCCCGATCAGAGCCTCCATTGACTCTGCTAAGTCAAGTCAAGATCAGTGTATCCTTCTTCACCAACAGATGCCCCACAGCTACTGAACCCCACAACCCTGCTCAACACCCAGCTCATACAGGCATTGAACAGAGTAGGAGCAAGAACACACCCCCTTGCGAGCCCTAGAATCAACTGGAAAGAACTCAGAGGTTCTCCCTCCACTCTGCACATCACTCACAGTAACAGTGTACAGGCCGCCCATGACATCTGTCATCTTCGACGATTCCTGCGAAGTCTCAGGATGTCCCACAGGGCAACTCAATCAACAGAGTCAAATGCTTTATGGAAATCGACAAAGGCTGCAAAGAACTGCTGCTGATATCCACACTTGCACTCGATGAGAACCCTCAGTGCTAGGATGCAGTCGATGGTAGACTTCTTAGACATAAAACCAGACTTCTCCGGTTGCCGACAGGTGAACAAGTGATCACGGATCTAAGGATGACCCTAGCAAGGACCTTACCCGGCACTGAAAGCGATGTTATTCCCCTATATTTGCCACAATCCAGGCGATCACCCTTCCCTTCCCTCAGAAAAGAAACTGACTATTATTTCAAATATAGAAGCCAAGCAAAACTTACCTTATAAATTTTAATAAGCAAATTAGGCAGATGTGACTCAGCAGTCAAAGCAAAATACAAACCTAAAGCCCACAGGACTGTATTCTAAGCAAAACTAAACAGTAAATTGAATTTGATCGTACCAGTTTAGAGAGGTTCATATCCCGCAACACCCTCATCACCACAGTCTTCTCTGGTTCCTCAGGGTTGGACCTCTTCACTGCTCCCAGCGTTCTCAACACAGACAGGATGTTTCGTAGACCAAAGTCATAGTGAACCTAGAGGTGAGCAAGGCAGGGCTTAGACTACTCACGCTTGGCCCGTGCCCGGGCACTCTTGCCCCCCCCGGCCTGCGCTTACATTACACTTAATCCTGGTCTAAGCATGCTTTCGTCATCACCGTGACACTTTTTAGGTTGAGGAAAACATAGGGAGGAAAGCACTATTGCGCAGTCAAATGGAATGCATGATGAATATCCTTATTCTGTGGCTTATTTGGAGTCGTTTTAGGCATGACGATAGACACAGGTTAATCAAATATGCAACGTGGCAATTTGCATTTATTGGTGCTGCACCAATAAGATTTTTTATTTTACCAAATGTCTCAGAGCTTGCACAGAATAGTGTTGCATGGGATATCGAAACTGAAGAGGTACCATGGTACTGTATTTTTGAAAGCTGCTGGGTATTATATTTCTTTAATACCAGTACTAAGTACACTATTACAGAGATCACTTATGCTATATATTGCTAAACATTAATTTAGAACCATGGACTACTGTAAATATGTCTGAACCGCTGCCAGAACTATAGCCTATGTCAGAATTGCACACATCATGCTATATAGAATGCTAAAATGTCAGCTTGTTACGGTAAATATGATCTCCCTAGCTTCAAATCAGTGATTTACATTGAAAATCGTATAATATAGCAAACAGCCTGTGTTATCTGTACATTCAGGTTATTATGCTACACTGTGTTTTAAATAGGGATCCACATTTTTTCAGTTCCGATCCGATACACATCTGCTGATACCAATACAGATTCTGATACAACAGCTCTTTTTACTTTAATATTTTATATATGTATACATCTTATTAATATTTTAAAGTAGTAAATACAAATGAAAAAATGTATGCCAAAAAATCTTTAATTAGGCTACTACCTGTACAAACATACATAACGTACTGTTCCACCTCATTTGTACATCTTGTTTGAAGCAGTTTTGAGGCAATTTACAGTTCAATTTGAATATCTTCCAAGAGAGTATGCGACAGTAGCAAATGCTTATAATGCCCCAAAATGTTTCTCCCACTGGCAACAGCATCACTTACACTTCGTTATGATTTCAGCCACTGAAGCTGCAGCAAGTGCGGAAAACAGCCCAAGCTAGCGACTCCCAAATCATACACTGCTTTTTCATATTACTCGCTCACAATTGTGTGCACTAAACGCTACTCATACCTCTCAAAAAGATTGCAAATTGCTGTGCTACTAGTTGTTGTTAAAGGTGTAAAGTATTTCCAGATTGTCACTGTATCATCTGACGGTCTTGTGCTCCTCGTATTGCGAAGGGTATTCGCATGACGTCACCCAGCTCCACCTTTCTGTGCCTCAGAAAGCATTATTTAATGACAAAATCAAATAATGTTTTGCTGCCTTCTGTCCAAAAAAAGCAAAAATATTTTCTTTCATGCACAGAAATCAAAAGGGATGTTTCATGTTGTGCACACAATCGATACAGTAAAACCCTGTTATAACGGACTTTGAGGGACCTGGCAAAACAGTCCGTTAAATCCAAAGTGCGTTATATCCAGAGTTGCTGTAAACCCAGGACACCATTTACTCATGCCTCAACCCAGCAGACACACTTGTGATATAGATTATTATATTGTACATGTAGTAATTCAACTTTACCTGACCAGATGCGTGAACTATTAATAATCCGGACTACGTCTCGGTGCTGGATATCACCGGCACGCCACGTGCCTTGTAGGCGAAGCCTGCATGTCCGTTATAACCGAACAAAACTACAGCTAAAAGCGGCCCTGGGTACCAAATTGTTTGTCCGTTGCAAGCGAAATTCCATTATATGCGAGTTTGCTATATGTGATGCTTTTTCTACATTTTCGTAAAGGCGCACGACCGGGACCAGCGGACCTCGTCCGTTGTAGATGATACTCCATTATAAGCGAGTCCACTATAATGGGATTTTTAATGTCTCAGCACTTTTCGTGGACAGAAGGAAGTCATTTTGTGGACAAAATGCATTTTGTGAATTAAAGAAAGTCATTTTGTGGATGACATGCAGCCATTTCGTGGATTAAACTGATTCTGTGGAATTATGAAATGCATGTTGTATTTTGCCGAGTCACAAAATGCCAGTGAGGAGAGAGGTACGTAGTCAGCGCGAAGCCATGGGGGGAAGGGGGTAGTACCTAATATGGGGGGAAGGGGGTAGTACCTAATGGTGACCAAAAGGTGGAGCATATGGCTTTGAGTTTGCAAACGTATGTAATTGCGTGTAACTTATATTTAATTATTTAAAAAATATGAATAACTCTCGAGCTCATAGTTTTACTGTTGAAGCCAACTTTACTGTTTTTAAGCCAACTGCTGATGGAGCTACAGTTACTGGTTCCGGTCCGCAGATCAGGGGAATACTTTGGAGACCCCTTGCAAGTGCGAGGTGTGAATGGTGGTAAACAGAGCTTCTGTCTGTACCACTTTTGGCTGTTGCACTGCAGGGTAACATTACCTGTTTTGAGAGTTGCTCTTCACATAGCTTGTAAAGTGTATAGAACTTCCTGCTGAGGACCTGGTTCTCCCGAAAGCCGGCACTGGCGAGTTTCACCCTCATGATGATAGCTCGGTCCGGAACCATCATGGCTACTGTACGGAACTGAATCTTCAGGTTTTCTGGAAGCTCCTGACGGCCTGCATAGCCTGGGTTCTACCGAGAGAAGAATAACCATCAACCCTCAAAAATACAAACCAGAGATCAACACAAATTATGTAGCTATGCAGCTAGATATTTACAAAAGATTTACCATAGGAGATATCAATATACTGTAAGAGATGTCACTATTGATTATATCAATAATTGAGTAGTGTACCGTGTAATCTGACGTCATAATGATAAAAAACAGTCCAACAAAAAATTCAAATGGTGACTTTTATTGGCTGGGCAGTGTATGTACCATATTATATCATTATGTAACATGTTTTAGCACTAAGGATGTAGAAAGTAAATTAAGCAATATAATTTAAAGTCAAAGTGATGACAAAGACAGACTAGGCTAATCCAGGAGGCTGAGTAGCACATATCTATGGCTAACCTCACTTTATTGGGTGAGTCCATCCAAAAAAAAAAGCCTTATGATCCATTGCAGTCGCATTGTGATGATATTTAAGTTATGCTTTGCATTACTGACAGACAACTGCAACTATTGCAAAATAATTTAGAAGGAAAATTTTAATCAATGCTTTTTAATAATTGAAGAATCAAGTGAATCGAGTAATCATGACAGCTCTATTCGATATATACAATAAAGCAGAAAACAGTGTAATTCATCAAAGGCAATAACACAGAATATGTGTAGCATTCAAAGCAGTGAAGGCAATATTCATATTAACAAATGCAAAACCAGTGCAGGAAGCCTGCTGGTGCCGTCCAGTTATTTAGGCTTTCAGGCCCTTGGGAGGCTGAACCTATTTTTCTTGTCCCTCTTATTAAGGTTTCTATCATTATGGGTGCTGCAGTGCTCTGCAGCTCATCAGAAGGTAGCCAGTTCAAATCCCACGACTGGCAGCTACATCACTGCTGGGCCCCTGAGCAAGGCCCTTCACTGCAACTGCTGCAGGGACTGGCTGACCCTGCTGCCTGATCCTCACTTTTATGCTGCTTTGGATGAAAACATCTCACAAATAACAAAAATGCTTTAATTGTTCTGCGTTATTATTTATTGCATCATTATTGCTTATTGCTTGGAGCTGTTTGAATCTGGCTTTACCTACGGCATTGAGCTGTCTTTTAGCTGTTAATGAAATTAGATTAGGTGATACAGACAGATGTTTAAAAATGGCTTGAAGGAACAGACTCCTGCAACTGCACCACAGTTTGAGGGTTTAAATATACGAACAGGGGAAGCTTTCATAAAACCTCCAAAACAATGCAGCCTCTGGGCACCTGGGAAACACTACTGGCAGCAACATATGCCTGTTGTTAAAAAAAAATGTCAGAGGAGCAGCTGATGGAGATGTGTGGACAAGGATAGTGCTTGGGAGCAGATTCATCATCACTGAGCGTCTCCGTGCGATCATTACAGCTGATGTTAAATCATACTGATTGAGCACATGGGAAACAGAAAGGTAACACAATAGAGTGGAAATTCAGAATAAAATGCCAAAAAACAGTGTGTCTGTAAAAGTACAGGGACCCAAAAATCCAGCCTCAGTGCCTGTCCAGTTTTATACTTCAATCAGGCCTTACTTGTGAAGTCCGAGCCTCCTGAATATAATGTTGGTCTGATTAGACTGTAAGGAGGCACCGGAGGGACACAGAGCCGTTGTTAAGGAGTCAGTTGACATGCTTCCAGGAAAGATGCGTGCAGACAGCTTCCAGTAAGGGAAGGAGACGACTGCAGGATGTGTATATGAACCACCTGGAAGGTAATGAGCTGCCTGATAAATATGTATGAATTTCATGTGGAATTCAACAAACGGCACCGCTGCACCGGAGGAACGGTTAGGAGATGGGAGGATGGATTTGTGAACTGTGTGACTGGAAAAAAGAATGACAGAACAAAAGGAAGACACAATCGATACGTAATAAAGTGAAAACCTAGACACGGACACATGAAATCAATCGTTGAGGGACGCTAGCCTTTTCACATAGATTAAATGCTTATTGGCTAACACAGAGCACTGACAAGAGCGGCTTTTGAAATGTTCGAGCGACGAGTATTAAACATGGTCTCTTCTCACCATAGTTAGGAAGATGCCAAACTCGCTGTCCATGTCGACAACATCGCCGTCCGTGAACACGAACGTGGCCTTCTTGTTCTTCTTGGCCTGGAGCACTATGTAAATCTGCTGGGCCGCCACCGACAGCACGGGCAGCTCGATCCGATTGAACTCGTCAAAGCAGCCCCACGCCCCAGCCTGCGCCAAGCCTGTCAGACGAGGCCAACGTCAGCGTCACAGTGGGGTCTACACCATGTGTCCTGCGGGCATAATAATTGTGTCCGCTTCCCCATTTGCTTTTGAGGAACACATGGGTTATCTCCTGTTATTTTTAAATGTGCTATAGACTTGACTTGACTTATGATGACTTGCACATACAACCTAAGAATAATATATAAACAAACAAATGAAAGTAAATATATGCAAAAATAAATTTCAGACGACCATACGCCTGGCAGTGTTGTACCACCTTGTGTTTGCTACACGCCATACAATAGTTTTTTTGGTGGGAAAGAACTGTACTGTATGGCAGTGTTACCACGCCAACCGCACATGCATCTCCCAGTCTCATTCTCACACCTAAAAGTCATTATAATTATCCTATATTTGTCCATTTCGACATGACCTGTCTGCCAGAACGGAATCCAATCATAAGCCAGGGACAGTCTGTACAGTCTATCTAAAAAGCTTATTGGTAGATATCAAATCACAGCATTCGGGGAGTAACAAGTATCATTTTCCACACGTAAAAAAAAAAAATCACACAATTGTTTAAAAAAAATGCACACAATTGTAAAAAAAAAAAAAAAGTATTATCGGGATGCGTTACATTTTTTGTTGGTAATTTTTTCGTCACTTCATTCTTAATGATGCTCCTAAAGTTACCCCCCGCCTTCCATGAGTCAGACTGCACCTACTGTGTAATGTAGCTGCTGACCAGTACAAAGGAGGCTTATGCCGTAGCAAAGGGTCTGTATGGCCTATCATTATACAGGACAATGTGTCACTGCCATCGGCTCTCAGTACAGTGACGGCTATCTGCTGATTCCACCTTGATACATTTATAGTAAGCAGGATTTCTAACACGATGCAGGAAGGATGACAGCCTGACGGTCGGCTGGCATAAATGAGCTGATCAGTATAGTCCTGCGTGATATAGGCAGCAAATTGAATACTTGGAAGCTCAGTGTTAGAGGTGCGTGACTGATAGTCTTGGCACGGTGGGGCCCACAGTTTCTGTGAGGAAGAACTCATATAATGGAGCAGCTTTCCATAATGGGCCAGGGATTTCATACTAAAATCAGAAATGTATTATACACTGGAATGAATTGTTTGTATGTTGTTTCCCCCACAATATTTTCTAATTTCTTCTTGGATAAGTAAATGAGGACTATGAAAGCACCATGCGACTTCAAATTGCCAAAGCTCCCAAGCAGCAAAATGATAGAGTGATCAGGAATGCCATGGACATTTTAACACATGTCTTTTTAATAGTCCACTTTAGCTGCTCTCATTGTGGGTGACACATATCACGCTTCATAAATATTCACCCGGTTGTGCTGTATTCCACCAGTCTATCCGTCATACAGAACATTATGGCAGCTGCCTGGTACGAGGCATTCTTCTTCTATATAGGATTCTCATTATATGTAGCGCTCCAAATCTAACGCGGATAGGCAGCCGCACCTTGTGCAGGCCCATGAATCACTGATTGTACACCAAATGACACAGCAGGACTTTTACACTATCCATCTTCCTCCTTCTGCTTCGCAGTTTTAACGCCACGGTCTCCTTCGGACCTCTTTATGTCTCCATTCAGGCCACATATCAAAAAGCAGAAGATGATTTTTCTCTTTTTCCCTGACAGCCAATATTTTTCTGAGCTCTGTTCCTTCCCACATTGTGCAAAATATCATTTGTTTGATCTGCCTTCAGAGGCTCATCGAGCAACAACCAGACCAAAACTGAGGCTAAATTGATGTGACTACATGCACTTTGGCGGTGTAATGACCTCTGCTGGCTACTGAACTCTGTCTGTATGTCCATTACACGACATGTGACATCAAAAAAAGTCCAGTAGCAACTTCGAGCGCATTTTTAGAACCAATCCAATTATGACTCAGTCATTGGGGTGGTTAAAAAAAGGGTAGATAATACTCAATCAGTCCTTAATTAAAGGTAAACAATAAGAGGGGGTGGAGTGTGTCTCAGCAGGTCAGAATGCTATCCATGGGATAAGGTCGCCGGTTTGAAGCCCATGACTGATCGAGTGATGCCACCGTCGGGCTCTTAACCCTCATTACACCAGGGACTGGCTGACCCAGCTTTCTCAGCTGTATGTCAATTTGGATAAAAGTCACGCCTGTACTTTCACCTCATCAGCAGAGCCCCAGATGTGTGTATTCTGAAACAGACTTTGTATGCTGGCAAAAACTGGTGAATTACCATTTCTTTTTTCTGGGAATAAAGTTGCCATTTCACATTTCTTAACTGGATACCAGATCTACACAATAGGCATAATATAACTTGAAATGATTCCAGGAATGTAACCTAAGTCAAATTTAGTAAATCTCTTTCTGCAGATTTCACGTATCGATGATGTATCCGACTGGGAGAGGCACCTTTGTAAATGCGCCCAAGCCCCCTGTAGTCCATCTGGTCAGAGCAGTTGAAGACCACCACGTACTTCCCCAGGCAGCGGCCCATGTCTTTGGTGGTCTCGGTCTTCCCAGTACCGGCAGGGCCAGCTGGAGCTCCGCCCATACTCATACCCAGGGCCTGAGACAGGGTGATGTAGCACCTGCACACAGAAGGACAGCAGCTTAAGTCCCAGACTTCTTAGCAAAATCATGTTATGGTAACACAAGAGCTGCCTAGCGAATACTATATAACCTCTTAGGTTCAGATTTAGACAATGACATACCTGTTAACATTTATGTTTTAAAAGGCAGGATTGATTTTTCAGCTGAGGTGGATAAGTAAATAAATAGATAAGAATCCCTCTATTTTCAGTAGCCGCTTGTCCTATTCAAGGTCACAGGGGTGCCTGCAAGCGTGAGGCAGGGAACCGCCCAGGATGGAGGGCCAAGCCAATACAGGGCACACTCGCACACCATTCACAATTTCACAGCTCCAATTCACTTCAGCTTGTTTTTGGATTGCGAGTGAAAACCAGGGTACCCTGAGGAAACACTGTCAATGACAACCCTGAGAGAACATGCCAACCCCACACACACAGAGCCGTGGCAGAGACTCAAACCACGGCCCCAGAGGTGTGAGGGAACAGTGCTAGCCACCATGCCACCACCCAGATAAAGACATGCAATTAAGTAAGTAAAAAAAACCAGAATTAAATTTTCATTTCTAATTGTGGTGACAGATGGGCTGAAATTGGAAGTAATGTGTAATGTGTGTGTATATCGTGTTTCACAGACAATCTGGCAACTTGGGTAGTGTCAGCCCAACATACAAAACTTACAAATCCATGTATGATGATTATCTATAATACAGTTTGAGGGCCATGGGAATTATGGGAGTTTCCTGGGAGAAACAGGTGGGTGCCTCAAAATACGGGAGAAAAACGGGAAAAGGTAGGTATGGGTCTGCTGATCAGTCATAGGTGATCTGTCAAAAAACGGCAGGACAGGAAAGCATGCTTTCATACAACAAACCCTTTTTAACAGAATCATTTTCGTCTTGAGCCCAAAGACTGCTTGATCCCACCCCCCCTCGCCAAAGTTCTCTTCTGTGTTTTATTTATTTATTTTCCCTTCAGTGTGAGCTGTTCTTCAGCTGGAGATGGATGGAGAAAGACTCAGCGAGAGGTGCCTGTAATTGCCGGTTTAGATTTTCACAGACAACACAATTGGAAAGTCATATTCAGGCAATTCAGAAAGCGTGCAGTTACTTTTGTGAAGCACTGAGAAAGCCATCATCGAGGAAAATGATAATGCTTGTGTTTTTTTTCCCCGCATTTCTACGAGTTCCCAAGCTCAGCTATGCTGCCCGACACCTGTTTTCTGTAATGACGCTTCTTTTGAGCAGGAAAAGCTTTTGTCAATCACCCTTTTTATTATCCTCATACTTGAGGTGTGAAGTTACAGCGTTAGAGGAAGATCGATGTGCTGTGAAAGGACACGCCGTAAATCCACACAACCTTCCCTTTATACTTTTCAGGTCTGCTCACTTATAGTCCCAGTTTCTGAGATGCTTTTTAAACCCATCTGGAATGTTTACAATTTAATACTTGAACGGCATATAAATGTTTTCCTGTATTAAATGGGCAAAGCTAACTCCGTCTGACGAACATATTTTTTAATTAACGCTACAAAGAACACTATGCATTAAAGCAATATCATTTGATGCGGTTTTTCCCCCTCTTTTTAATTATAATCACTTTGCAAACACTTTTATCTGAAACAACATGTAACTGAGAGAGCAGGATCAGCCAGTCTTAAGAGCAGTTGCAGATTAAGGGCCCGACATCACTCCACCAACCCCAGGATTTGGACCGGCAACCTTCTGATCCCGCGCACATCATCCTGACCCACAGAGCCACGCACCATTACACCTTCTTCCCCTTCAACATGAGGAATGCACATTTATCCTCTACCATCTTTACCAGCTATCAACAGAACAGGAATCAGCACATTCATCCTGCATGGACCGTCCCCAGCGTACAATTACTCACGTATACCAAATCTTCATTTTCTTAAAATTAAATAACTGAATGTGCAAAGAAATTTCAGGCGGCTGTTGTACGGCCGCATTAAGCGCCGTACAATAGTTGCTGCAGTATATTGTATGGCAACGTGACCATCCCAATCTCACGCGCATCTCCCAGTCTCAGTGTTACACGTAAAAGTCGATTATCCTATTCTGACATACCGTATGTCCATTTCGATGTATGGCCTGAGTTTCAGAACGGACCACAGCTGTACAGTAAGTCGCCGATAGTCTGTATTTTCACGGATTTCCTCTGCATAGTCCGGTTTTCTCCCTGAATCTGTCAATATGCAGTAAGCCAAACCAGCATCTGTAAACTGCCAATAGCAGGTGTGCAGATGCATGGTCTTTAATGGACTGCTACACGAACCAGGTCGTTATCCCACCTTGTGCTCTATGCTTATTGGCACAGGCTCCTGGCCTCTGCGACCCTGTACTGGTGGAGTGGTTGGGAAGACGGAAGAATATGAGAAATCTCCAGGATTGCTGTATTCAAAGGCAGAGTCATTGGTAATACTGTGAACTAGTGGTGAGTAATTCTATACAATTTCAAATCCATTCTAAAAGCAGTAGAAAGAGCATGTCTGTCTTTTTGGCAGGCAGAGACCACGTGGCTGCAGCGGGTAATGTTGGAGTACGCCGCTCCACCGGGTCCGGATGCAAAGGATCACGCGGGGAGACTCTCAGTGTTACTATGATTAATACTCTTTATTCAGTAATGCCCTGTATTACTTTAATGCAAGCCGGCTTG
>JAODKF010000001.1:26943799-26961975 GCA_026779585.1 Mormyrus proboscirostris
AACGTAAATAGAACATTTGCGGTTATATGTGTGAGACTGTTCTCTTAATTTTGCAGCAGCTTAATATTTTGCAAATACGTCTCCCTGTCGCGCACTCTGTCAGCCTTTCCGATCTCATCCCCACAGTAACACCACAGCCCCCGCACCTCTAGGGCCGCTGGCGTGTGTGCGGCTCGTCTGTTCGTCTTTGTGTGATTTCCCGCTGGGGATTCTGGTTTCTTCCCACAGCCCAAAAACGAGTGGTCAAAGCGAACCGATGTCCCTGAATTGCCCTTAGCGACTGTGTGCGTTTGAGTGTGGCCCCCGAGACGGTGTCCCGGGCCCTGCTTCCTGTGCCTCCATAAGTTAGTTTGATGTATGCTCTTGGGAGGGGGGAGAAAACTGCATATTGCTTACCTAATGTGTTAATGTACAGATCTGATGCACACATAACCTACAGTATAGGGTACCAATAAACTGCTTATGCAAAGGTGCAAAGCCACCAAACCCCCCCCCCCACACCCTACGAAACTCTACCGATGTGTGCCTCTTGGGTCAAGCTCACTGTGACCCTAAACAGCAGTATTTCTCCAACCGCAGACAGTCCATGTTTTTGCTCCTTCCCAGCAAAAATGTGGTCAGTCTGGTAGGGAGCTGGAAAGGACAAAAAACATGGACTGACTGTGGGTCCCCGTAGGCCTACAGTACCTGGGAAACTGCTACACAGGGTAAGTGGTGTAAATGATGGATGGGTTTCATCAACCTACCTTACCTGGTGCATTATCAGATATATGGAATCCAGGTTCCTGGCTTCATATTGCCTGCACTGAGGTGCTATAAACTTTTATGAATGACTCATGTTATCAGCATAGTTATGGAGGTATGAGGGAAAAACTTGATTTTGATGAGTGAGGTAGGTACCTGTCAGTCAGAGGAGTGATGACCAGGCGGTCCGTACAGCCGAGGTACTCATTGCAGTAACCAAACTCCACGTCTGTGATTTGGATGACACACCTATCCGTGTCCTCGATGAAGTAAAAGCGCGACTGCTTCTGCCATTCAAAGTCACTGGTGGAGCGGATGTTCAAGCGTACCTGGAGAAAGAAGAGAGATGCGTCCTATGTGTCACAAACCGCCAGCCGCACGAGACACTGCTTTAGTGTAACAATTGTTCTTGACTGTTTTGTTGCACTTGTGTGGTAATAGAGGAGCGTGGACAAGCTTACCAGGTCGTCGAAAATGTCCTTCTGGTGCACATGGATGGTGATCAGTGTTTCGTACTTTGTTCGCTCCATCTTGGTCAAGTCCTTGGTTGTCATGTCAATTAGCTCATTCAAGATATCTAAGAACTTCTGATTGGTGGTCTGCATGATCTAAATTTGATAAAGAAATATACATATATATTGAGATTGATACCAATCTAAACAAACTTACTATCTAAACAGAAACTTTAGAACGAGGAACATCATGCATACCTAACATTTCTTGAGTGTGAGTCCATCAAGAACTATAAATTTATATAGAGTAAGTATAACAAGTGTATTTCTAATTGAACTTTAAATTAGATTAGCAGTATTATATTAAAGATAGCACCAAGAAATTCCAGGATAATTCAGTGTTTTAAAATAACTATGTGTACATGTACAACTGAAACAATCTTGCCAATTCTGGGTCTTGGGTCTATGCTATATGCAAGTTCTTGATTAGGCTGGATTGGTTTTAATCATTTTAAACTTGTTCTTTGTTTCCCAAGTCAACAATATCAAATAGATGTAATGTGTTTTCATATCTGATTGGGCAAAAACAGTCAGCAATTATTTAGCAGCCACCTGGGGTGGAGAAATTTAACACTGCAAATTAGTATTTCTGCAGCAAGCAAGCCAAGCCTAATTATTATTATTTTGATACGAATAATAGTGCAGATGTATTGTCCCCAAGACAATGCTTAAAAACAATAAGTTACAGCCGTGGTTGTAGAGGTTTGGGGGGGGGGGGGGGCTGCACCTTTCTATCCACTTTGGCAACACTGAGGGCCTCCTCCGAGTCCTTTGTCCAGATCATCTGAATGCCAAGCAGGCCGACCTGTGCTGGGAACACAGACTCGAACTCCACCAGCTTCAGCCCAGGGTCACTAATGGTCAAGTGGGCCTGGCGGATGATGCTGTGGATGGTCTTCCTCACACCATCGAGTAAGGACCCAAGCCAAGACTCCACATTGCCCTACGTCAAGAACACAGATCACGACTCCCTCCTGACCGGTAACCTCTACGAAAGCACACATTTCCAATTCCACACTCTGAAAAATGACAGCAGTTGTTTTTCTCTGTCTTGTGTTTCAGCAGCTTACAGTATAAAAGCACACCTTCACAAAGATACTAAATATACTGTAAGCTTATGCTGAGGATGAGTCTTCTGTTTTCTGTAAACAGCATATAATTTCATTTGAAAGCAAAATTTTGGAATCTTAGCAGACAGACAGATCCATATAGAGGACACTAAGTATCACAGTCCTTTAAGGATGTTACACCCTAATATTTTTTTATATATTTACTGTCAAACATAGTTACGCTGAAGAATCTCAGGGGTAACATTTTAAACTACAAAAACTTTTGGAAACCATTCATTGTCTGTGGTGTTCCAGGTACAGCGAGTTAAAGCATTACATATTTCTGAAAATGGAATCCATTAGGTTTTCAACAGCAGGAGAAAAGCCAGCATACCACAGCACTGCCCTTTCAGGGATGTACCTGTGCCAGGACCGGCTGTATGAGATCCACTGACTCTCCTTCCTGGGACTGGAAACTAAGGATCTGCTCATAATTCTTCTCATGGAAACTGACTTGACTGACATTGTCAAAAAGACTCAGCAAATGGGGCTGTGCATCAATAGGAAATTTAAACGGAGAAAAAAAGAAAGAGATAGTCAGCACAATAGTGAAAAAGCAAGCTTATAACACGGTCTATTTTGCATTATTAGTAAAACTGTATAATATCCACCATGACCAACTGCATAATATAAATCTAAGTATAGTGATATATTAAATACAGGCAGTTCTCAACTCTCAGAAGTAATACCCCATACCATTCAAAACAGAGCAGGGCAGGGATATCACAGTGTGTGTGTGTGGAGTGGGGTGTTTGGAATATTGCCAATTTTGCATGAGTGTCTGTTATGAAAAGAGTAATTCACCAGGGGGTAAGGGGTTAAGGTCCCCTGCTTCACCGCCTCCTCCACTACTGGTCTTGGATATTTCTTGCATAAGTCTGGATTTATGGTTTTGTATATATCAAGAGTCTGATATGGAAGTGAAAGCGCAAGTTCTTTGAACTTTGATGGCGGATCTCACCTGGATGGTGTGGGAGTCAGATGCCTGACCAAGAATCTCCAGCAGGGCCGGGTCTGACACGAAGAAGAAGCGTGGAAAGAGCAGCCGCTTCTTCTCCAGGTAGCCGGTGAGGGACTTCTGGCAGAGCTCCAGCTGCTCCAGCAGGTGGGGCAGCAACTGGCCCAGGGTCTCGTCCCCCACGCAGCACTGCACCATGTTGGGCATCTCGTGCGCTCTCTGCATGATCTTCTGCCATGACTTGTCAATGTTCTGGAACCTTTTTGCCTCCTACAAATTTAGGCCCATAAAAATGAATGGATGTAAAAATAAATCTCGGGAGGCCACACGCCCAGCAATGCTGTGCCACCCAGTCCGCACTGCGTGCCGTACACTGGTTGCTGTGGGAAAGAACAGTACTGTATGACAGTGTGACTATCCCAGTCTCACACCCATCTTCCAGTTTTATTCTCACATCAATAAGTTGATGCGATTATCCTATTCTGACATACATCCATTTCTATGTGTGATGGAACGGAATCCAGAAGTAAGTCGGGGACCATCTGTACTTTAATCTCCTAGATCTACACATAATTTTCACTCTTCCCCCTGGTACCATACAGACAAAACCCAAGATGGTTTCAGGTCAGGGCTAATCATCAGATACACAGACATCTCCATTTGGGCTTCAACCTGAGGCAGCTGTTTGGCAATATCTCCTCCCACAAAGACGGCCTCTAGGTAGATCCACAGGTTCTGCACGGTCAGCCAGTTCTCGATGATCTCGGTGGTATTGGACAGCTTCTGTACCCACTGCTGGATGGAGGCTTTGAAGGGGGAATTGTACCTAGAGAAGAGATGACAATCACCACAGAAGATCACAATACAGCAACATCTGGACCAACAGAAAAGCATGCTGATACGGATTCCACTCAGTCGAGGTCAGTAGGGAAAAAGATCTTATTAACATATTTCAGCACTTTTTAGCATCTAATCTGTAGAGAATAAGAATACGATCTAATCCAATGGAGCACTTGCAGAGAGAGCCCACAGACACTTTAAGCTGGTAGCCAGATGTTGCAGCTGTAAAGTGCTGTTTAACTCGCATACGTTATGTTATATTCCACAAGGCTATAAGAGGAAGGCAAGTAAAACTGATACAATATTACAATACTGGCACCCTGCAGAACTACATGAGTATGTACATCACAAACACTATATACTCCTTGTTAATGTATATTTCTGTATTTCTATCTATCCTTGTAATCAATTACTTGAGTGCAAAACGAACAGGCAACCAGGTCAGCCTACTGAGACAAAACACACCAGCAAATACAAGCTCTACATATAATGCATATAATTTACATACATTCACATGTTCATGTACAGCTAGAGTTACAGTAAGAAAACAGCATAAATACTGCTGGCATATCAAACTTCCCGCCAGATGATTCCCTGGTACCCTTTACAATAAGGCTCCCTTTTCCACTTATAACTGGCAACAACTCAATAACAATAATAAAAACTGTTAATTTGACTGTCCATTAATGAGTCACAAAGTGTGACAACCTAATGATAAACCCTTACAAACCCTTTATAAGAGTAGTCTTATTGTAAAGCGGTATTGATTCCTTACACTAAAATAACCCTGTTGTCTTGTTTTTTGCATTATTCTTTTTACAAAATCTCAGAGCTATTTTTGTAAAAATAAACTAGTGCAAACACGGATGCTCCCCTAACGATGAAAGGTGACCCTTTTCGAGCAAGCAAACACCCATCCATTTATTAGATATCTAATGAGGGTTGTGACAACCTAAAGCGTAGATCCTAGGGCAAGCTGAACCCCGCGGGGCTGACATATTCATAACTGCTCATAAATCTAAAATTTGTCTTGAAATCGATGTCAACTGGAACATAGACAATGGCACTAGTAGACGTATGTGATATAATAGCCAAAGACTGTCCTCTGCTGCCCCCTAGGGTAGACAATGCAAACTGCATGTATGTCGCCCACCTGTTGCTCATGAGCGACGCCAGCACCATGAGACTGTCCTCCATGAGGGAAACCTTCTCCGCCGTGTCCGAACCTTTCAACAGCAGCTCCCCGCGACTCTTGAAAGCGGCAAAGACAAACAGATGGCTGCTCCACTCAGCCACCACGGCCCGGAGCTTGGCTTCAATATCTTGCTCCTTTACAGCACTGATGCAGATGTCCTGTCCAGGGTGGAACAATACACCGACATTAAACAGCATGACCCACAAAGCAACACCCATCAAGCAAGAACCTCTGGGAACCTTTTCATAACAGTCAACGTTACAATCCCACAATAGATAATTACAGTCTCTCTCAATTGCTTTGGCATATTTCACAAATGACAATTAACATTTGCAAAACAGCTAATCTAATCCTCACACCATGATGTCACTTGCACAGCGGAACATCATTTCTTATTGTTTCACACAAATTTCCAATTGTTTTAGTACATGAATGCAAATGTTATTGTACAACTGTGCTTTATGGTGCTGTGTGACATTTGTTTGCTGTTGTTTTATACTGTGTCTTGAGACCCCACATTTTCTCGCCAGCAAACTATACATACTGTAATGTAGAGCCTCACAATGGTGAAACTGCTGGTGTGTTTGACACGCATAAGTATCAGATTGCTAAATATAATGATCAAGATATGACCGTAAGAAAGAGGGAAATGACTCATTCAAAATTGTGGAGCAAACTTACACCAACATTTTCGCAATATATCTAAGCATTTTGGTTCTCATGGTTAATACAATGCTGAGGGCACGTTTCATTTTAGTAGCACTGACTAATTCATTGATAGAATTATTAGTTTTGAGGCATGAGTTAATTGTTTAGGTGAGTTACAGTCTTTTGCAGTGAAACCATAGTGTTCAACTGATGTGAGGAAAACTGTAACACGCAATCAATAACAATAAATAAAGGAATTTAATAGTATACTGAGTTACTTGTGTAGTGTAGTCAATTAAATTAAATGATAAAAAGCAAGTAAATGGATGATGGATGGATAAATGATGGATGGATATTCATTATTCATTCATTAGGAATAGTTAGACAGCGATATAAGTATGTACTAGGAATGTTGTATGTGTTAAGTAAATAAACATGCAATAAACATTTCATACGAATGACTAAATTTCATATTTGTCAATGAATTCTCAGTAATCATTTAATCACAGACTCTTAGCGTGTTGCTTTGGTGAATCACAATTTTAAGAATAAAACTGAAAATTAAAAAAAAACTAAAACTAAAAAAATTAATTTAAAAAAAAGAGGAGAGTTATAATTGGTGTAATGACAGACGACACTGATGTGCAAAAAGTAGTTGGAAGTATATATTTTTTTGAATACAACATTAAACAGTGAAAATGTGCAACAGTAATTTATATGCTACACTGCGGCTCGTCAGGAAACAGGACACAGTGCCTAGAGCACTCAATACCTCAATGTCCTCTTTATTCTTCAGGAGAGGAGCCTGCATGATGTTCCTGAGGGCAAAGTTCTCTGACTCCACCTCAAATTTGTGTCCCGTGACTTCTGAGAGTCGCTGCCAATGTCTGGGGAGCATTGCCTGTAAGACAGATGCTGAGTCACCTGTAGCTGAAACAGCACAGCATCACCCAGTACCACCCAGTACCACCAGCAAATCCAGCAAGTGTGCAAATTGTGAGCAAAATTGCAAGAAAATAACCTCAGTAATTTTTAGATTGTAGCTCATCTAGATAAGGTTTGCAGATTGTAGACCTTGTTACTGACCTTGTTGGCCATCATGTCCAGTAGAGGACAAGTCTCACTGAAGTCATCGATTTTCTTCTTTAGGTCGTTAAATGCTTGCCACTCCTTTAGGGCTTTGGGAAGCTTTCGAATTCTTGCAAAATAAGGAGAAACATAAAGCACCCATCTCCACCATCAACTGTCAAGAACTGAAACACTGTGATCATTTACGCCAAGTGCATTTTAATCACTATTTGTTTTTGAGTTTCCCCTGTTAAATATAATTATACACTATACATACAACATAAACGAGGGGGAAATGCATGTTGGATGCATACCGGTTCTGAAAATCGAGCAATTCGCTGTTGATATTCTCTGTATCAAGGTCACTCCACTGTATATCATAGTAGCCATTGATGCTGTCAATGACTGAGTTATAAAGGCTGTAAAGTTTGGAGAGCAGAGCCAGCTCACGTTTTATTCTCTGAAGTTCAGGATACTCTGTGTGAGATAAACAAGCAAAATACATAAGAAAAGATATTTGTTAACAGACTAGATTTACTCACTCATACCATATTATTTATACAATTTATATTAATTCTAGAAGACGGACATTTTTTTGTTAGCTATGACAGTATACAGGGAACACGAGTACTTGACATGACATGGTGTACAATCATCTGGATGTTATGACAGAATATTTCAAAACGCATTACGGCTGAATATGAGATAGATGTCTAATGTTTGTTTTTTATTGGGAGGGCATCAAGTGCCAAGGCCCTCATCCTTGTGTTAGAGGAGAGATCAGGAGTAAAGGCCCAGCTTCCAGGCCTTTGCAGGGCTGCTTATTAAAAATGACCCCTTTCCTTCCTTCGGTTGCCCCCTATGTCACTATCCAAACAGGCAGGTTTACCAGAAGCTTCCACTCAGGATCATGTGTACACATTCTTTCCTTACTCTGTAGTTTATTAAAATGAGTCTGATGAAAATGACAGTGTTTTGTGCACCATGGTCCAAGCTGTAATTGGGCTTGTGCAGTATGATTACTGGGGTTCATGGTTACAGAGCTCTGGTGACCCTCACTCAGCACAGTACCGCAGGCCTGCCTGACCTCACTCAGCACAGTACCGCAGGCCTGCCTGACCTCACTCAGCACAGTACCGCAGGCCTGCCTGACAGGAACGGTGTGCTAATGGGGAGTGGCGCGTGGGCCTGCCCATTAGGATGCCATGCCTATGATTGGAAGGTTGTCGGATGTCAGAAGATTGCTGCCCCCCCCCCACCACCACAGTCTCCCACTCTGAAAGGTGCCACCCCCTGAATCCCACCCACTTTTCCAAGATCCTACCTTTCACGGTGAGTCCGAACAGCTCCTCGCCACCAGAGTAAGTCACGTATTTCCTCCAGAGCTCATCAAACTGGATCTGAAAGGCCTGCAGCCGGTCGCTAGCTTCACGGGGGGCCAGACCCTCCACCCCAGGGCCGCTAGAGGAGATCGGGGAGAGAATCACATCAGGGTCACAATATGACATTCAGGTACTGCTGGAAACGCAAGTTGATGGTAGCTAATGCTTGCCTATGACTGCATTTTGTGTCTATATTTTTCACAGGCTGAGACTGGCAAACACTTATTTCAGCCACAAAGAGATCACTGAGAGTAGTAAATGCAGAATGGTTCCATGAGACCTACCAGAAGAATGAATCTAGCACAAAAACCTCAAACTTGTGAAGCTGTTTTTTTGTTTGTTTGTGTGTGTGTTTTACAAGAAAATAACTACTCTCCTCTATGCGAATATTAAGGTTCCATCCTAATAACTATGACCAAAAATGCATAATATTTTCTAATAAATTTTAATTAAAGACTTCAAGTACCATAACAGGATTCATTTTAGAGTAAGATTTTTATAGACGTAACAATTATTCTGTATGTTTAAGTGGCATCCCATCTAGGGTTTGCCATAGCCTTGTGCCGTATTCTGCCTAAGATAGGCTCCAGCCCCCTCCCCGCACTTCAATTAAATTGATAAAAGCCCCCTACTCCTAACCAGTCATTCATCCTGACAAGTAGTTCCCTATAGCTCCAACAGTAAACTTAAGAAGTATGGTGTTTCTCACAAAGACAGTGCCCTGAAGAGACAGACATACCTTGTATCATAACTTGAGTAGAAAGTCTGCACAGTGGTCTGGAAAGCTTCCACACAAGTCAACAAGTCAGCTTTCATCGTGGGCTGAATCCTCACCAGAATGTTCTGGGTTTGCCTGACCTGAAAATATGCATATCGTGTTTCTGAAAAAGCAGTTTCATCCATGCCACCTTACCTTAGATATAGCCATGTGTCACCTTACCAGAGGTGTACATTAAAAATGCCAACTGCACATTTTTCCGTACGATGTCACTACTCGAGCTGTCGCTAGCTATGTTTCCATTGAAGATTGACAAGTGAATTTCCAACAAGCTGACAAAGTTAAAATCGCCAATATGTTTCTGTTAATGGATGCCATGCGAATAATACTTGCCACATATCATCCTGCGAGATTAAGATCCCTGATTTTTGTACTTCGACACGGATTGGTCTTTCCACGAATTAGTACCTATAGATGACCTAATTATCGTGTGTTACATATCTACTAATTAGCACGTTCTGATTCTATTGCAGTTCCGTCAACTGAACGTCAAAACTTTTTTTGTGATATCTGATGGTTTATTTTCCACATTTTAGTGTTTCCATCACCAGTTTTTCAGTCTACATCTTCAAAATGCACAGACGCCACTAGAGCAGGGGCATCAAACTCCAGTCCTGGGGGGCCAGAGTCCTGCATATATTTGGGTTTCCCCTCATTTAACACACCTGATTCAACTCCTTGCACCTCCTTGTGCTAATTATCACACAGCTTTTGAGCTGAATCATTTGTAAATGGTAAATAAATGCACTGCATTTATATAGCGCTTTCCTACTCCTACGAGCACTCAAAGCACTTTACAATACATGTCTCACATTCACCCATCAACACACACATTCACACACCGGTGACGGAGGCTGCCATGCAAGGTGCCAACCTGCACACTGGGAGCAATTTGGGGTTCAGTGTCTTGCTCAAGGACACTTTGATGGGGTCAGGAGGAACCAGGGCTCCAACCTGCTACCCTCTGGTTGCCGAACGATAGCACTACCTTCTGCCTCACCATCTTCCCTTCTTCTTTGTGGTGGGAACAAGGAACGAACTAAGCTACACAGGGCTCCAGCTCCCCGGGAATGGAGTTTGACACCTCTGCACTACAGACTGCACCCCTCATTTTAACACATCTGTTTTGTTTTAACCTATTTAATTTGCCTGTCACAGAAACAGTAGATGTACAAGGCTTCTGAAATATACTCCGACAGCCCTGCACAAGTAAAGACAGCCTTAGGTAACAGTTCTGGACCAGACCTGCTGTGTATCATCATTCCCTCTCCATCTTCAAGAAATGCCTCCAGACCGATCTGTTTCATGAATACCCCTAGCATCCACCCTCCATGTTCTCAGAATGTTCTTAGTGTTTCACTTTCTGCTGATTGTATATTACATTTATTAGATTTGTTCTGTGTTTGAAAGGTGTTATATAAGGTGTAGCGCTTGCTCCAGTGCTGCTTATTCATTATATTCATTGGAAGCTGAGCTGTACTTACTCCTGGTCAGCTCCTTGACACCCATATGTTTGCATTGTGCTACTTGCCTCACTTGTACATCGCTTTGGGCAAAAGCATTTCCTAAACAAATACACATAAATTTGCTCATCTTGCATATGCCCACCAGTGCGTTGAGGTTTCTCCAGGCATATGCCAGGCCATCGACCTTCTCCGCATTCCCGTCATTGAAGGAGAGCTCGTGGCGGTTGAGGAGGGCGAAGGACTCCTCCACCGGGCCGATCATCATGTCTATGCGGATTTCTGCCTCCCGCACCTCCCTGAGGACGGCCATGGCTCCCCTGACATCCTCCAGATCTTCGATGGGGCGTTGCAGCCGTTTACTCATGCTGTCCACAAAAGTGTAGATCTCACCCATGTCGGCCGAAGCTCGGCGGTTCAGCGATGCCCCAAACACCCTCTTCCAGGCTCGGCACTCCTGAGTTAGGGACAATTTGAGCTGCTCTGTGTCAAACAGGACAGAGCCCACTGTGCAGTTCGCTGGCAGATCTTCAATCTGGGTCTCCAGTTTCTTCATAAAGAAAAAAGACCGACTGAAGTTAGCAATTTAGCGATAGCTGAGGCTATTGTTACATTCTAAGACTAATTTTTTAAAGCTCCTTAAAGGGAATGCCACTTTAGCTCAATGAGAAGAGCATTGCACTAGCAAGGCAAAGGTTGTAGGTTTAAAACCCACATAAATTATAACCCTTTCCTTGAGTGTAAGATTCTTTGAATAAATAAGTAATATGAAGAATTAAAATTAATCTTGTTGGTGACCCACCCATCAATCTTCGAACCACTTATTCTAGCCTGGGTTACAGGAGGCCTGAAGACTATCCCAGACAGCAATAGGATGCCAGCCCATCACAGCATTTAGAGACACACTATGGGCAATACAGCAATGCCAATAAGCCTTTGAGTCTCTGTAGGATGGAGTAGTGGGCGTGTTAAAAGGTACAGTAATTTCTATTGGCCAAAAATGCTGCCAAAAAACGTTATTTCAGAAAGAGACCAGAGATTCACCAGTCATATAGGTCAGGCAATGATGGTGAATGATGTATCCATAATTAAATGCCTGCTATGTTTGTTCATATAGTGGAAAACATGTCCTATGATTGTTCATACATAGCACCATACTGCCATAAAGCGCAAATGTATGTCCATCATTTAACCCACTTCGCCACATTCTATTCCAGGCGTCACCCCCATAAACCTTTCGACACCCGCCAGCCTTTTGGCACACCCCCTTTTGACACACGCCCCTTCCTATACACCCAGAAATATTTTGACACACCCACTGTAGAAAAGGCTGGGACTTCGTGTGTTCGCGCGCAAACTGACGTATTTCCTGCCTAGTCCCCTAGTTTTTTTTTTCCTTCCATGTCTATAGCGAGTAGTTAGCCCTCGAGTTCCGTGTGCCCCGAAATATAGTTAATCACTTACCTGTGTTTGTGTATCCAGATTTATTTCTGTGAGATTCAGTTGATTTTGGAGTATATGTATGTAAGTAAGTATATGTTGAATTTTATGTTTATATCGTGTTCATTTAAATGCACGTAGGAGCAACTGTTCAGGTAGTTATAATGTCCTCTCGGATATTCTTTAAATACGTTGTGTAGATTCCCGAGACGACTGTAACTTCTATACGATTGGGGAAGTTGTATTTATCTGGCATTTATGTTGGTTTATGTGCCAAGTTAAATTAACCTCGGCGGGCGGAAAAGAAATATGCGTTGTTAATGTTATGCCGCACCTTTTGTTGGCGAAAGCGAAAAGACCGACCTATAATTGTGGTTAAGAAACTGTGTTAATTTCTCTAACTGAATGACAGTTTACTATATCTCCAGCCTGTTATTTCTGTTAACGAAAGCAGTTATGTGATGAATGAGGCTGGAAATCTTTATTTACCTTTTAAGATATTTTTGTATTCATGCTTAGCAGTAATGTAGATTTGCTGTTGAGATATGAGTGGTTAAAGATGTTTGTTTGTTATTGCAGACTAATACCAATAATATTACAATGCTACTGCTGTTATTGGAACTCTGAGCATCGTCTGGAACGCGATACAGAACTCAGTGAAAGCCTTTGTCTCCTCATCATTTCCTGCATTCTGACTGATGCACCATCTTGATTACTGCCATAAAGCTAAAAGAACCAGAACACCTTAACACCTCCCCAACACCCACAAAGCTTCTGACACACCTCCCTTCTGACATGCCTCCCCCTTTTGACACGCCCCCCTTTCAACAAGCCCAGAAATCTTTCGACATGCCCAGTACTCCAGCCTGTAGAGATTGGTACTTATAGCTGCCTGCTTTTGGAATGGGGAAGAAACCCACAACATGAGGGAAATGTGCAAACTCCACACAAAAAGAGCTGATGGAGATTCGTAACCTCAACCCAGGAGACATGAGGCAACAGTGCTGCCCATTCCCAGTACTTCATATTAGCATTAGCACTGAAAACATGCATCTTCCAACAGCTACTCTTGGACAGGGTCACGGATAATACTCACTGAGTAGAAAGTAATCTGAGCATTAAATTCTGATAGAGAAGGCTGGCTCTCCAAAAATATTTTCAACTGTTCTTCTGGATCCTATAAGGAAAGAATGATACAAATCAATTTACATGTTTAAAAAAATGAAGATGTAAATCTACCCTTTCATCCATCTCACTTATCCAATACAAGGCTGTGGAGAGCCTGGAATCTGTCCCAGATACCGCAAGGTACAAGGCAGAGGATCAACCCAGATAGGATCCCAGAGCATCAAATAGCATAAATACATGTACAGGGGCAATTTAGAGATGGCAATTCATCTAACTGCATGCCTCTGAACCTGCAGCAGGAACCCATAGGGAGTGTGCAAACCCCAAACATGGAGTGAAAGATGGGATGCGAACCCCCAGCCCAGGAAGTGTGAGGCTGTTGCTTGCTTTAGTTAAGAGGTTACATCATCAACCAGCGACAGCACACCTGATTCCACAGGGCCGAGAAGTGAGCAAACTCCTCCAGCATGTCAACGGCATCTGTCTTGAGTGACGACACGATGGAGGCCAGCTGGACCACCACCTTGGAGATGTCCTTGTGCTCGCTCAGCTGCCGGTCTAGAGGCTTCAGCAGGATCTGCTTTGTCGGCAGGCTGTCATCACCAGCATCTCTGACGGCGTTTTGCTCGGCCTGGGACAAATTGAGGACGGCAGTGAATTCCCAAGGATCACTCTGTGCTCAGACTGTGATACATGGGCGTCAATATTTAATCAGTATTCCAACAATGCTGGATTGGTACATAATATGCAGTAAGGAAAACAGGTGAGAAGACCTAAACATCAAAATATGGTCATCAACAAAGCAATTAGACTAAATTCTGGAAATGTATCAACTTTGGTTTAAGGTCAAGCAATGTGCCCATTGTTAATACCCGATCAGAACTATATGAAGAAATAAGCTATTAAACTGTTGTTTAATCTGGTAAATTGGTGCATTTACCTGCAACTGCTTGTGATGGAGATGAGAAAATGTCCACAGTGGAATATCCCTCCCCAAGGAGAGCACAATGTTCACAGTTTTATTAAGCATACTCTGAAATTTATGAAAAAGAACAAATATAAATGATTACAAGCTAACCAACTCTTGCATACAACACTATTTCAAGACACTGACTCATTTTATTCAAACTTAGGCTTGATAGCTAAGGACATAAGAGGGGTCATAACCCATATAGATGACTCAACCTTTTCATCAGCCAATGTTATGATTTAAATTGGTGATTGACAGGGGAGAGGAGACTCTGGGGACCAATCAGCTTTCAGCTGGGGCCAGTGGCCCTGTGGCCCCACCCTTGTTCCCCCCCAACAGACATGACTTCAAATTCTCTAAACTTTTCATCCCTTAAACAAAGTAAACACCAAAACGATTACCTGGATTTCCTCCAGACTGGGCTTCATGACAATGTTTGGAATTGCCAGCTGGATGGACGCCCTGAAGAGAGGGGCTTGGGTGGTGGACCTGTTCAGCCGGGAGGACAGCTGATACTTGGAACTGCTAACATGGAGTCTTCTCTTTAGTGCGTCCAGGGACAACTTCGTAGCTAAAATAAAAATGGAATTATTAAATTAATAAATAAAACCCACACCTGAATGTTATCTTATGTCCCCGAATCTTACATAATAAGATCTTAATCCTAGAGTTGCCGTCCTATATTCTAAAATAAAATGCAGCATCTTCTTTAAACCAATGCATTTTTAATGCATATCAGATTCCAGACCAAAATCCAAAATATTAAACCCGAACAGCGTGACCGACCCCCCTAACATTTTTACAACCATATTGTTATTATCATCAGGGATCAACCACTGCACTATAGCAGAAAACAATAGGAACATTTCATGTGAATGCACCCCTGCCAATAATTAAAACTACAATCATTTAGTTATAAATGCAACATTTCTGTTGCTGACCTTTGACTAAAGCATCCGTGTTCCTTTGGCAAACTTGGCCCATCATGTTGTAGAATTTGCAGGGCAGACAAGACAGGCATCGCACCTTTGTTTTGGCGTCGGGGTGCAGACAGTGGAAGGATTCCTGACAAAGACAAGTTAGTCACAGGCTGACCAAGTGAGTGCAAGTCAAATGCATAAGTCCTGTTCGTTAAGGAAGGTAAATCACGTTAATTAACGGTGCGATAACCCACCTCCAGGTTGACCTTCTCCTCGGGTTTCATTTTGCTCTTGATGCTCTCGATTAGCAGGTACATGGATCTCTCCACCTGTTGGCTTTGGCTTGCAAAAAAACAAAGACAGAAATAGTCTTAGTGAAGAGTTAACGACGTGAGATACTGTCTATGATGTCTGACTGAAAGTAAAGCCATTAAAGAAGGACATTAGTCCTGATAAACAGCACTTTGTGAAAAGACATTTGCAAAAAAAATATTCTATAATTATATAATATACTGTACACACAAGTCAGACTAATAAAGGAACCAAAATACACATAAAAATTACATAAGATTCGTCACTCATAATACATAGACATAAATATAAAAAAATAATAAAGTTATTTGCTGAAATTGAACGTTTTTTTGGAGACCATCATGCCATCCCCTTCCTGTAAGCATATTATATTCATTCAGTAGACAGTTTTATCCAAAGGAACGTATAATTGAGAATGCAGGAGCAGTCTGGGGTTAATTGCCTTGCTCAAGGCCCCAATGAAAAAACCACTTTGTCGACGCTGGGATTTGAACCAATGAGCTTCTGATAACAGACACAGCATCCTAAACCACTGAGCCATACATAACCAACAAAGAGGCCCCCTGGTGGCATAAAGGTAATACTCACGATCTGAGCCTCAGCGCTGCAGCTGTCACCGTGCCCTCGGCCAAGCCCTGAAAAGCAGAAGGTGCCACGGGCTCCTCAAGCAGCACCAGCAGGGAGCTGGAGGACATGGCCTGCAGGACCCGCTCGATACGACATTCCAGGATGTCCGTGGCTGTCTTCCCGATGTACCCCAGCTCATTCAGCACACCGTACACGTTCTTCACAACTGAGCAAAAGGGTAGCTTTTCAGTTACTCCATCTGCTTTTTTGCTGAAGTCCTACTTGTGGCTCATCAAAGAACCCTTTATACCTCCTGCATGCCTCGCCAAGCTAATATATATACATATATATACTGAAACTGAGACTGAACTATATATATATATATATATATATACAACAACATAAACATAGTTTAAATTTCCTGAAAACGGGAACATCTAAATTATTTTTTAAATCATTTTGCGATTTCGTTTGTTGTAAATGTTCTGCCTGAAACAATTTACTGTCCATTATGTTACCTTCTCAGAAAGCAGTATTTCTCTGCAAAGCAATTTGCTTAAATAAAGTAATATTTTCATAGTACGGGTCTTGTGAAACCTTAATTTATCAACAAACAGTATCTTAACAAAATTGAAAAAATATAAATTTTATGTAGGCAACATGTTTTTAGTAAAGTGATCTTTGATGCACTAATACTTTATATCACTGGTTACCACCAATAAGAATGTAAAAGGCACATTTCTAGTAAGGAACAATGGATTCGAAATTAAGCAAGTTACAACTTCTGCAGCTTGGACCCATATTTCCCCAGTGCCAGAGGCAGTGCCTAAAAGAAAGTCTATAATGTATTTGCTGTAAAGCACTTTAAGTACTGGAGCCAAAACTATGTGCTTTGCATAAGCAAAAAAATGCTTCCTTCTCCTAACGCAATACTACAAAATAAGGATATGATGAAAGTGTTACTGGTACAGCATGACTTACATTTCTCTGTGTTGGTAGAGCTCCAGGAGAGCATGGTGAGCCCAGGAGAAATGCCCTCATCAACATGACTGTGAAACGGCTGCATAAGCGGCTGCAGGATAGCGGGGATCTGCTTCTTAGCTTCCTCCATATCGCTCAGCATCTCGTGCAACCTGGGAAGTCAGTGAGCAAACATATCCAGTCTGGCATGGGTTCCAAGCATGATGGTGACAAATTATCACGACATGCGGAGTTCCACACTACAAAGACACACACATAACTTCATTAAGCGGACACTTTTATCCAAAGTGACGTACGATTGAGTGAGCAGGGTCAGTCCCTGAAGTGATTACAGATTAAGGGCTTTGCTCAGGGGAACATCTATCACATCAACCTGGCAACCCTGGAATTTGAACTGGCAACCTTCTGATCACAGGTACAAATGTTAATGCTGAAATGTTAATGTTACAGAGAGGTAACATTAAGGCCAAGGCCAAAATGTGAATTCAAATACACATGGTCACTAAAAAAAAAAACTGCAAAGATTCACAAAAAAAAGAGAATATAAATCAAAATTAAACGAAATCGGCAACAGAAAAATGTATGAAATAGAATAAGCCATACAGTGTTTATTGTGTCATTGTTATTTTCACTCACATGATCTGCTTGGATTTCAGTTCAGCCTCATTGAGCTTGAGGACCACTCCCGGAACCTCAAAACCCATCCTGTGCATGTGCTTGGCTTCTTGCAGCACTTCAGAGATAATTGGGTCTAGATTGACGTACAGCTCCTACAGTGGAAATAGAATAAGACAGACTTGACTATTTATTTAGGAAGTTGTTGTATGAACAGCAACATACATTTATTTTTTTTCGAAAAAGCAGGGTCATATAATCCTTGGAATACGAGAGTTAAGGGCCCAACAACAGAACCACAGCACCAACCCTAGGATTTGAACCAACAACCTTTCTATTAGAAGACTAGTATCCTAACCGGCTAGGCCACAGGGTCCCAAAGAAGAACTGACTTGATAAAGGTAAGGCTTGACGTTGGTTTTACCAAAAACACAATCTCTAACCCTTCAAGTCATTGAGCTCCATGGCTCATTTACATTTTACATTTACAGCATTTGGCAGACGCCCTTAGCCAGAGCGACTTACATAAGTGCTTAAGACTCTGCT
>JAODKF010000001.1:26974243-26984822 GCA_026779585.1 Mormyrus proboscirostris
GAGTACTCAGCTGGTTGGTAGAAACAAAACCTTGGTCTGGATTTGTAGCTAATGGACCTGAAATGCCCAACACTGAACACAGCAAAGGTACAAATAGGGCGATGCAAGAGTCAAAGACCAGAAAACGATCCAAAGTCCACACTAAAGCAATATCCAGGTCAGAAAAGCACAGAACAACAGAATCAATGAGCGAAGCTGTGGGGATGGCTGGACAGCATCCTTTTCAACTCTGGCACCCGGACGTGAGGAATGGCATGGACAGGATTCCGGAGGCAGAGTGGAGGGCAGGCTGAGGAGACGGACGGCCAGCAGTGGACTGTAGGCGCAGATGGAGCAAAAACACGAGTACAGCCCTGGGAAAACTTATGGCACGTAACACCCCATCACACAAGTGTGAACCGCACGGGTGTTCACAATCACGAACACAATCACTCAGAAAGAAAAACCTGATAACGCACATACTAGGTCACAAGGTTACTAGCTCCTGTTTTTGCACAATTTGTAGAAAGGTATCAAGTGTCGCAAAGGGAGATATCTCTGAAGCACAAGGGGTGAGGGGCACTTGTCAATATCCTTTTAGGAGATTTGCTTATGAAATGAGTGGACCCAATACGGTTCACACAATCCTCCATTCTGGGAAGGAAAAAGCATCAGGTTTGGTTACCGCATTTATCTTCCTACAATCCGTACAGAACCTCAGGTTTCGGAACGAGCAAGCAATGGGAGCTCCAGGGACCGCAACTGAGAATAGCAAGACCTGTTTCTTTTAAAAAAAACTCATTTGTACGGGCTAGCTTGATAGCGGTGCTGCTTGAAAGGGAAATAATCTCCCGGATTGGGGTTCTCGAAGGGGTGTCTGTGAATAGGGATGGAAATCTATCCACCAGAGACTTAATATCTGACTGAGCAGCAAGGGGTAAGTCAGCATGTCTGCCTGAGATGGCTTGGAGCGCTTCCGAGTTCAGCAGACAACCACACGGCAAACAATTTTTCCCAAGGTGCAGATCATCGAGTTCCAGCGAGTATTCATGGTTCGGCACATTAACCACAGCAGCAAGGAATGGGACAGAAGCGGGCAACACGAGATCCCTCAAGAATGTGTCAGACAGATTGATGCCTGCAAACTTACGGGCTTGAGCTCATATAAGGACACAGGTGGGGGACACAGTGGAGTAATTACTGTCTAAGTCATCAGAACGGTTCTGCAGATCGGCCGTAACTTTGGTTAAGGGAACCTCTTTCCTCCTCCAATATCATTCCCCAAAATAAACATAATCCCTGAAACAGGAAGTCACAGTTGAACAGTCACCTTGACAATCCCCGAGAAGTCATCCGTTTTTAAATAAATCTTATGAACAGGAACCCTCACAGTGCCAAGTTCGATACCCTGGACTAGGACGTCACTACCGCACTAGGTCGTGTTTGAGAAGGGCAAAACACTTTCTAGCACATACGACTGAGCAGCAATAGTATTCCGCAGGATAGTCACAAGGCTCTTCAAATCAGTTTCACAAAGCGATACAAAACCAGAGAACATGAAAGGCTGAAAGTCGGGTCCAACGGCTTGAGGCAGTGAAGTAGTCTCTGTACTGGCTGCTACGTGTTCCTTCCTGTGATGATGTGACCCACTTTATGGCAATAAAAACACTCTCTCCTTTCCACAGGCAGGGTTGATGGAGTAGCCTTCTCAGGAGGCGGCACAGGTTTGGGGTGGACCTTTCGGGGCAGTGGAGTTGAGGTAAACACAGTTCTATGAGTCAAAACAAACTCGTCAGCGAGGGTATCAGCTTCTGCAAGAGAAGTTACCTTCTTCTCATTCAGGTAAACCACAACATGATCAGGTACACAGTTCTTGAATTTCTCTAATAATATCAGCTCTGTGAACTGGTCGAAATCCGTCACGCCACTAGCTGTACACCATTTATCAAAGAGCATTGATTTCTCCCAAGCAAAATTCCACATGAGTTTGACTGGCAGATTTACACAGCTTCTGGAAATTCTGCCAGTAAGCCTCAGGCACTAGCTCAAATGCCCTCAAGATGGTAGCCTTTACAATATCATAATTTCTGCTCCAAAGCAAGAGCTGAATAAACTTCTTGAGCCTTCCCCACGAGTTTGCACTGCAGCAAGAGCGACCAAAGGTGCTTAGGCTAATTCAAGGTCTTCGAGATGCTTATTTCCACATTTTCGAGCACATCAACCTCATTTTCTTGAAACTTGTGCACTATACCCTTTGCAATTGGAGAAGCTTAAGAACATCAGGTTACAGGGTGACAAAAATGTAAAATACTTCCAGATCAACAACAACTAGCAGTACAGCAATTAGCACTCTTTGTAAAAACAAAGTTTTAAGAGGTGGATGCAACGTTTAGTGGAAAATCCCACTAAACAAAGCACACGCAATTGTGCAAGACAATGCGACTAATATGAAAAAAGCATTGGATGATTTAGGAGTCGCTAGCATAGGATGTCTTGTGCACTTGCTACAACTTGTGATACACGAGGGGCTGCTATCGCAGTTATGTGTAAGTGACCCTGTTGCCAGTGGGAGAAAAATCGTGGGGCATTTTAAGCATTCACCACTTGCATATACTCTCATGGAAAATATTCAAATTGAACTGTAAATTGCCTCAAAAATGCTTAAAACAAGATGTACAAATGAGGTGGAACAGTACGTTATGTATGTTTGTGGTAGCCTAATTAAAGATTTTTGGCATTCATTTTTTTCATTTGTATTTACTGCTTTTTCAATATATTAATATTCAAAAGCATATTTATATTATACATTTATTATATTAAAATATTAATGAAAAAGAGGTCTTGTATCAGAATCTGTATTGGTATCAGCAGTTGATTTCAGTTCTGAGTCAATTCCAATACACGTGGATTAGCCTCACCCCTAGATGATATAGATCTTCTTCATCTTCCTCCGCCATCCGTCCTGACCCCTCATAATGGTGGATACAGGTTCTCAGGCGGACAGGAACCTGCATGAGGTCTGCAAGCAGGCATGCAGCTCAGGATGCTGGAGGGGAGGAGAAGGACCTGTATGATGAGAAGAGACTCCCACCTTCTCAGTATGACAACTGCCTGCAGTCCAAGCTTGTATCACTTTTGTCCAGCCCATTTAAGAGTAACCTTGCTATTAAGGGCGACACTAAGCTGGAAGTCCATGAAATGGAAGAGCTGGGGCTGGTTGCAGCCTCAGCAGTGGAGCCTTCAGTGGCCTACCAACCTCCACCTGAACCACTGTTCCATCTCAGCTTTGTCACTCGTTTCTCTGCACAATAAAATGCTTGATTGCATCCACTTGCCAGAGGATGTATATGTATGCTGCACAGTCAGGCTGTTCTCTGAATGCAGTCACATTATTGTCAGCATACCAAGCTGAGATCTTGGAGGAAATGGGCCAGCAGTTGGACTCAGGGGTGCTAAACCTGGTCCTTTAGGATGAGATTTACGGTGAATGACCTGCTGCTGAGCTTCTATGGCACAGTACATGGCTGTGACTGGGTGATGGGCTTAGTCATGTCTGGGGAGAGAGCCCTCTGGCTGAACCTGTCTGCCTTGGGGGATGCCCAGAAGGAGGAGGTCATGAATATAGCTTATGACCCCCACCAAGGTTCTATTAGGTGGCTCTGGTGCCGTTGAGAATCAAGATCAGTATGGAAACGTGCTATCTGACCTTCTTGCAGTCCGTGGAATAACTGGGTCTCTGCATCAACTTCCTCTTGTACCAGGTAACATTATGAGAGAGGAGAATAGTGTATTTTTCTACAATCTCTTGCTCGCTTTCAGTTAGCAAAGGTGATATCCATGGTGCATGTCTTCTCGTGATGAGGGACTTTGAGTGCTAGGTGGTGCAATTACATCTTGGCCTTCATTGTCGTCTTTGCCAGCCGGTGAAGGTAACTTTGCTGTGAGGACACTTCACCAGTGGAGTATTTCTTCAGCTCATACATTATGCACCCCTTTAGGAGCTGTGTCCTCGAGAGTGATGTGGACAACGGATTCATCCCAGTCGGTGTGGGGTGCACCTATGATGGGCAAGGCTTTGAATGGCACGTGCCCCCTTATCTAGGCCAGAGGCACATAAATGACAGAGTGAGGTGTTTCACTTCCCTCCTTGTGAAGGCAAGGGAAGAAAACCTTCTAGAATGAGCCATCAAGAATGTCGACCTCAGTATTAAGGGCAGGGCCATAGTCTGGTCTTAAGTCGACTTGTCCGTCACAGACAGACATCACTGGAGCTTCCGTAGCTGGTCGTGCCCAAAACAATTCCCATAGTGAAACACCTCACTCTGTTATCAAAGAACTAAGGATTATGTCAAGCAACTGAAAGTCACATTTCGTTAAACACGGCAGCCTCAGCATTTAGGACCAAAAACTTATCAAACAGAAAAAAAAGTCTCAAACAAAACAACAGTAACACATATTTCAGGACAATGGTAAGGCCAACATTATGGATACATTTTAATGCAATGTTGAATTGAAATTCACTCACCTTGAATTCTTTAGATAAGTTTGGATGCCTGTCTTCGAGGTGCTTCGCTAAATTGTGTGTTTCCTCCTTTGGTCTGAAATGTACAATGGCACCATTTGCTTTTGCAAATCTTTTATTACTTCTCTGTGATCAAACACACAAAGGGACTATACAAAGTACTTCCATATGCCACATTTTCTTTTCAGAGGCACTGCAGCTACACGTTTTTCCTTGCCGGTCAGTGTTGCCAACTTAGTGACTTTGTCGCTAGGTTTATTGACTTTTCAAAATCCTTTAGCAAATTTTTTTTCAGAAAAGCAATTGCCAACAAATCTAATGACTTTTTGGACAAACCTTAGCTACTTTCCATGGAAGACTTTTGCCAATACTGCCACACAAGCGAAAGGGACAAATCTTTCTGAATTTACTCTGTTCAGTGAGTGGCAGGAGCAGTACATTCAGTCCACACGTGAAAACAGTGTTGTCACCACTCTATTGTTTGCTACTCCTTTGGCTTAATTTAAATTCGATCATTTTGACCGTCAACCGTACACGAAGCATCCTGTGTTTTGTTACCTAAATGGAGGTGGTGCGCTGTGGGAGAGAAAAAACAAGAGCTATTCTGACACTTCAGACTTTCTCTTTGAGAGATCATTTGACATGTAAATTACAGTATAGCCATTATCTTTAAATTATGTGTGATTTTGTCAAACGACTTTGTGGTTATAAAGTCAGAATTTTAGCAGTGCCAAACAACAGCTTGAAAATCTCTAGTCTCTTAATGAGCTGTGTTTCAATCACATTTTCATACTTGTACTGGATGCATTTTAATGCAATGTTAAACTGAAACTCACCTTGAATTCAGCCACCTGTTGTGGCACCCAGGGAGCTGGGGGCTAAGGGCCTTGCTCAATGACCTGCAGACATGCCGAGGCCGGGTTTGAACTGGCGTCCTTCTGATCACAGGCACACATGCACACCCTTTAGTTTTCCAGATCTTTATCACAAGCAAATTATAATAAAAAAAATTCCATATGCACTTCATGTACAATAGCTGTCACTATATCTATAATTATCACATAATTTAATTTATAATAATTTAATTATATAACATAATTTAAAGCTAATATTTCCTTATGCCAAGGATCCATTTTGTTGCTTAAAATTCCCTTAAGATTCCCCTCAAACAAATTTAGAATATAAAAAGGCGACTAATTGAATGGACCGAAAACTGATATTTCATTTAAATAATGAAATCATACAAAAATAATCTTTCTGCCATAGGGTGTAACAATAGACAACCCTGACAGAATGGTTTGTCTTTGTACTTGGATTTGTCCTCGTCTTGCCTCATTCAGTCACTCATCTCCCCTTTTGGCCAGTAGGTGTTGCTGGCTATCCCATCTCCCATTGTTTCCCAGGTAGTGTTCTGTCCCTAGGATGTTCCCCTGCTCCCCAGGCCCCTGTGTAGCTGAATGTGCTAAGTGGGAGGCTGAAAACCGAGCTTCCCTACCATCAATCAACTTTGTTGGTTATTTTAGTTTTGGTTTTTCCCCTTGTTAGTCCTTGCATTGATGTTATTTCTGTCTTGCTCCTTGTTTTTGTCTTTCATTTTTAGTTATCCTTGTGTGTACCTAGTTATCTATTTCACCCATGTTCTCTTGTTACGCGCATTATCAGGTGTATGTAGTTCCTGCCCTTAAACTGTGCCCCAGTCAGTCATTGTGCTTATTCCTGTGTTCCTGTGTTCCTCCCTAATTTAGTTCTTGGTTTCTACCTGCCTGTGTTTAGATCCCTCATGGATCCTTTTGTTCCTTTTTGTTTTTGTTCATCTTCATTAAAGCCCCCTTTTTTTGGTAAGTCGCAGCATGAATCGTTCTCATTCCAACATGTCCCAGCGCAACACGCTGCTCATTACAGGGAACTGGCTTGACATTGCCGGCTGATTTGTCGCCCGTCCCATAATGAAAAATAAAGAGCCATGTCCCATTTTGAACCAATATATGACGGAATCTGTTGCGTATTTCTTCACATTCAAAGTGGAGACCCTAACTGCTGCATTGAAAACTATTAATATAATTTTACAGTAAATATTTTGCTATGAATTATGGGAACTGGTGTATTATTAGCAGCTCACTGCCTAATTTTACTGGAATTTCCTGTAAAATAAAATGTGTACTAAGAAAAAACTGAAGACTTCAAGCTGTGCCGAGTTCCATTTTTGTAAATCAGAGACGTTATATCTTACTAGAATGACTTCGTGGCTTAAAATAGTATTCATTTAATGAGACATTTCAGTGCAGTAAGTTAAGGTTAGCCCTAGAGCACGTAAGGTTTAAGCGATACATTGCTGTGCAAGGCATATTAAAAATTAAGTTATGCGACGATTGTCACAAAGTATGTGTAACATTATTTTTTTGGATTATTTTAGTTAAGTGTTTGCCAGTGATTTATGTTATGTATTATTATTATTATTATTATTATTATTATTATACTTTGCAGTAATTTTATTAAGGTTAATATATATTTATTTTACATTACAATGTTATGTTGAGTGATCAGATTTAAGTATTATTTTGTTTCATTTATTATCAGTTACAGCACTTTATTATTTCGGTTATATTTATATGTGTTACATTTAGGTTCAGTATGTTCCCTTGGTTAACCGTATTATTAGTTCCTATCTGCCCTGGTACACAGGGGGACAGTTTCTAGAGGGGAATGGTATAAGAAAAAAAAAAAAGGTGGAGGGCGGCTGAAAAGTTGGAAGGTACTGTGTTGCTATGGTGGTGATTATTAAAGACGATCGTTCAAGAAACCGTAGCCCGTTTAGTACCCACAGCCCAAGAGAGAGACTGGCACACGCTACCCACGCTACATAGGCCTACGTATGACACAAAACAATCGTGAGGTTTATTTGTTAGAACAGTTAAAAAGTCTGTTTTAGCAGGGGGAGCCAAATATCCTGGATTTCAAGGTGTTACTCCCACATATTTAGGCAACGAAGTATGAGATGGCTGGAAGTCATTCAGGTACATGACTACATGTGCAAAAATCAATGCATATGGGAAGCGGATTTAGCTTTAACTCATTTTTAGAGATCAGAAAATTAGTTCTAACTAGTTAGAATGCAAATTCCTAATATCAGAAATTCAGCCGTAACGAGTTATAATGCCGGTGCTTGATATCGGAAATTATATTTTACCTAGTGAGAATCAATATTTTTTTTAATTCGTTTCAAATGAGATCTTCATTGACTTCAGGAGATCACACACCGAAAACCCCCCACTGACCATAGATAGTACTACCATGGAAAGGGTGGGGAACACCAAATTCTTGGGGGTGCACATCACACCTCTCCAGGTAAAAGAACACTGCAAGTGGTTAAACATTGCGGCGTCACAGTATAATGGTTATCGGTCAAATCTTCTGATGCAGAAATTTGGAGACGCAAGCAAAAAGGTATTCATTAATGCATTAAACATAACAGATACAAAAATAACTATATTTGCTCACTTTTTCTTCCACCACTTCCATCTGTTTCCTCCGCACTTCCGTGTAACTGCGAAGTTAGCCAATGCTTGTGATCAACCAGTTTCATACCATTTTCATGCCGAGATTCCGTCGCCTTCTCTTTATCACTGAAATGATAGGGCCCTATGAACCTTTACTTTGAAACAGCGTGTACTGCAATACTGATACTGACATCTAGTGGGGATCAAGGTGTCACAGCAAGCTTTCACTGTGTAGGTTTAAGCTAATAAACATGTCACTTTCTCTCATTTTTACTGTGAAAAATAAAATAGCCCTTTCTGAGATGTTACTTCTCTAGAACCACTCCCAATGTTATTCCATAAATTTAATATGATATATGGCATAGTGTAGCGTGGAAGTACCAGTGGGCACCGCGGCAGGATGGACTGATGCCAACCCTGTACATAGTTCTCCGTAGTCGCGTGTGTTGTAATGTAAACGTGCTGTGTTATGTCACGTATAGTGTTGATTGTTTATTGTATTTCTAGTCAGTATGTGTGCGCGTGTGTATTCCGGGTTTAACCATTCGGTGGCGTTTATCGCACCCGTACCATTCATACTCACAACACACTCACACTGCCCACCGTGTGTAATTGAAGTGAGCGAGGCGATGGGCACAGTGGGCAGTGTGAGTGTATTGTGAGTATGAATGGTACGGGTGCGATAAACGCCACCAAGTGGTTAAACCCGGAACAGTCTCGGCCTGACCGCTGCACGCAACATGGGTCGGCGACCCACTTTTACAATATTATTTGTAGCAAGTGATTGGTTATGCACAAAGTTGTGTGAACAAATCTGGATTTTCACTGTGTGATGATATGATAATGGGTAAGAGGTTACTGTACATAGTGTCAAAAATTTACAGGTATTAGGGATGTGCATCTCCTTTACTGAGGCCAATGCGATACACATCTAGGTGCATTGCTAACAATCTGATACATTATAGATACATATATAACAATTAAGCCTACTGTGATATGATATAATTGACCACTATTGTAATGCAGTGCAATTTCATGGGATTTGATTCAAAACAATGCAATTCAACACGATACGATGGGAGGCAAATGATTATGATGCTATACAATTCTGTATGGAAAGCTACAGAATGGAGGTGAGAGACCATTCAGAGGGAATCAATCTAAATATAAAACTGGTGCACACGTTTTCAAATCAGAGCAATTGAATCATATAAACTTCTATGCCGTTGCAATGATGCTGATTGGTGAATCATATAATCCAAAATAGGAATACACTTCACCTTCCTCCATAATTTTCAAAGAATTTATGAAACATTTCACTCATGCCTTGATCCTGGTTTTACTATCCCTAAATGTAGATAGATAGATAGATAGATAGATAGATATAAATACAGTTGTATTGCACAACATACAGAATAGTGACATAATTTATGAGGTGTTATAAAGTCTGATGGCAGATGGGATGAAGGACCTCCGGAAGCGTTCCTTCTTGCATATTGGATGCAGTAGTCTATTGCTGAAGGTGCTTCGTAATGTCCTCACTGTGTCATGGAGGGGTGAGAGGGACTGACCATAATAGATGTAAGTTTGGCCAGCATCCTCCTCTCAGCCACCTCCTCAGTGGAGACCAAAGAGCAGCCCAGGACAGAGCCAGCGCTCCAAACCAGTTTGTTCAGTCTCTTCCTGTCCCTTCCTGAGCTCCCGCACCCCCAGCAGACCACTGTGAAGAATATAGCAGATGCTACCATAGTGTGGTAAAAGGTCCTTAGTAGTGTCCTACACACAGCAAAGGACCTCAGCCTCCTCAGCAGGTGGAGACGGCTTTGCCCCTTCTTGTACAGGGCATCTGTGTTGTGTGACCAGACCAGTTTGTTGTTTATGTGAACACCCAGATATTTGTACACAGACACAGCTTCTACCTGCACTCCCAGAATGTTCACTGGTGCAGATGGGGTCACCTTGTGGTGGAAGTCAATTACCATCTCTTTTGTCTGGCGTTTATCAGGAGGTGATTCCTTCCACATCATTCAACAAAGTTTGTGATGACCCCCCTATATTCTAGATTGTTACCCTTCGATATACATCCAACGATGGCTGTATCATCAGAGAACTTCTGGAGGTGACAGCTGTCTGTGTAGCGTCTGAAGTCCGATGTGAACAGTGCAGTTGCGACGTTTCACATACTGTGGTCTGTTAGTGAGGTAGTCGGTGATCCATGCAGCCAGATGATATTTAATGAATAATGTAACTTATTTTAGGTTGTTACATATTACATGGTATATAATGGTAAGTCTCCCAAATGTCTGGACTGGGTTTTGGGTTTGAATCCCACCTCTGCTCTGTGTGTGTGTGTGTGTGTGTGTGTGCGTGTGTTTGTGTGCTTGTGTGGAGTACAATGGTAATGGGAACTCTGGTTTGTCTCCCACAGTCCAAATCATGAAGTAAAGCTAACTGGTGTCACTAAATTGCGTAGAATACCAATGTGTGTGTGTGTGTGTGCGCGTGTGTGTGTGTGCGCGTGTGTGTGTGCGCGCGTGTGTGTGTGCGCGCGTGTGTGTGTGCGCGTGTGCGTGTGTGTGTG
>JAODKF010000001.1:26998353-27009499 GCA_026779585.1 Mormyrus proboscirostris
GCAATGTTTTTTTCATCTTCTTTTTTAATGCAGTTGATAATTATAATGGTGAAAAATTAATCAATTGCTATTTTGAAAAGGTTATGTGCTGTTCAGTTTGTGTTTGCCACCAGCTAATTGTAACATGAGGATTGTAGCTGGTATATCATGTTCTCACTGAACATTAATGGAATGTTTCTTTTTCATAAATAACAAAGCTGTTATGGGACTCACACAAAGGCACACATCCTGAAAGAATTTAGAAGAGCTATTTTAAGTAACTGGTTAATGCCCTAGTAATTGAAAACTGTAGAAAACTTTCTATGCAGCAGTATACCAGCAAAAATGAGCCGCTATGGGGCTAACTTTGTGTTAGCACTGACGCACACTTTTTTTAAATATATATTTGCCTTTTTTGTACCTTTGTGACCAATAATCTAGACACTTTAAAATAATTTATTAATGAATTCACTTCCTGGGTAGTTTGCATAATAAAGTTGCTCATTTGTATGAACCATTTTAACAACTTAAAGACGTGGCACCATAACATTAATAAAAACAAACACAAAACCACTTTAGTAACTGCAATAAACATAAGTAAATGTCTGCATCATTACATAAGAGTCATATAATGTGTTGCATTCACATGCGGTATTGTGTTTGTGCTGTATTAGAAGCCTCCCATGTTGTGATCAGTTTATTTTATATTATATTGGCAGTGCGATGACCTGTTGATGCGTAACACCCCGAATGTGTGGTACAGTATTGTCAATCGACAGTTAATTACATCCATATACCATATTTCCTCTTTGAGGCACACAGTGAGTGAAGGTTTTACATTGATTCATTTAGTCGTCCCTGTTGTCCAAAGAAAGACACAAGTGAGGAAAGCTTGGGGGGTAGATAGTAACCTGGGGGGTTAGGGGCCTTGCTCAGGGTCATGACAGCGAGATGGTTACTCTGCCAGCTATACAGCTCGACCCCCACAACCTTCTGGACATAAATTTATAACAAATAATGATAACTAATAATGTCGATCAAGTAAATAAACGGGATTTCAAAATAGGAGATCTGTCTGAATTCAGCCTTATTGCCAAGTTGTCTGAAATGATATTCCAAATACTGTCAACATTTACCAAGCTAAGATATGCAAATAAATTCTGCTGGCTGACTAATAAGAATGTATCCTGGGCTAAAATGTCTCTGTTATTTCACCATTGAATGAGGCTATGTATTGAACTCATACACGCTGCATAGATAGTCCTAGTCGGAAGAGAAGAGAAGATAGTCCTACTCGGAAGAGAGTTGGAAAATTTTAATTACGACATGACGTGTGTTCAAGTTGTTAAGTCAGAGTAAAATGGAGGGGACAAGAAAGCAACTTGTTGTTTTGCTGTATTTTTCATTGCTTCAACACAAAAATATATTTTTAGCATTAATTGAAGTTTTTGCAATCCCTTGCTCAAAAAGCAGGCAGTTGACAGGCTACATATATCAAATACTGAGACAAAAACCTATTTTTTTTTTTTTACGCTACACCATTTCATAACATTCTCCTCAACATTCAAAACATTTCAGAGTTTCGCAATGACACGCTGCATAAAGTTTACTACTTTCAAAAAAATTTGCCTTTCACCGTAGAGCTATCTACTGATTACTATAATGACACGCCCTAACTCAGGGCTTAAAGAAAATCCAGAGTTTCTCACTGGTAAATACGACTTTGCAGTGGTGCTCATGTGCTCTCATCTCGCATTTACGACTTTTCCAGCCCGATTTGACGGCAGGGAAAGCCACCGACAGTGCTGATACCTAATGTTTGCCCGTGCATATATAAATCACTAATACACCAAGCATTTATGAATACTGTTCAAAATAAGTATTTCAGGTTTTGGAGAGGCTGGTCTCCATCGCCCTTCCAGTGAACACTATGTCATCTGCTCAGCTTCTTTTAACATGAAGGACAGAGTCTGATTAAATAACACCTGTGAGGGTGTTCTACCAGCATTAGCTGCAGAGGGCCCCTTGTCAGGTCTCTGCCAGTTTGGGGAGGCCAATGTATTGCTTTTTCCAATTTTCTGGCACAGTATTGTGGGACATGTAGTTCTGTGTCTGTGCTGGACAGCATATTGGTGGGCAGGCATGGCTATAGCTTCAGGTAGCATGGTGATGCAGTGGCTAGCACTGCGGCCTCACACCTCTAGGACCGACGTTCAAGTATATGCTCAGGGTCTACATGTGTGGAGTTTGCATGGGGTTTTCCCCCACAGTCAAAAAACCATGCTAAGTTGAATAATTGTGCCCATGGCTTCTGTAATCAGGTATGGAAAATGGATGGTATGTTAATTTATCAAACTTGATAAACTGACATGAAAAAATGTGCAGTGCCACACAATTGCAATGTGTTGCCTAGCAGCTGTAAGCATTAGACAAACATGTCCTGTATCTCATGTTCAGGGCATTTCTGCACCCACGAAAGATGCCTCTTCTCATTGAATTATATATATTTTCATTCAGTATTTTTAATAGAATATTGGAAAACACAGAAAGTAAATGTCAGGACTCTGTGGCAATGATCTGAAGGTTCCTGGATCTAATCCCATAATCAGCAGAGTGATATCATTGTTTAGACCCTTGATCAACTCCCAATAACTATAGGGACTGTCTGACCCTGCTGTCTGATTCTCACTTTTATGTTTTGAACAAAATCATCTGCAAAATAAATGCAAAGGTTTCTTTATCTAAACAAACAACAATACCATTTAGCCTCTAATGTATAAGCTGTTGTATGACGGAATTTCTAGAATTTCATGCCAATCACTATTATTAAAAGACTATTAATTGAAAATATGTTGATAATGAAAGGCAGCAGTGCTTAAGAAACAAAAGCTGTTTCAATTCCATCTTTGGCATGTCTTCCTTTAAAATTCCTGCATTTACAGTTTCTTGATGCTTCCAGAAGAGGGCAGCGAAAGACACAGAATTCTCTTTCTGCAATCTGCTAGAAAAGCCTGAGCATACAGGATAATGAATCTTCATTTGCTAAAAAACAAATGTCTTCAGTAATTATCATCTCCAGTGACCATCGTTAGTCTTATGAGAATGCCGGCACCTCTCAGCTTTTTTAGACTTGGCTTCAAAGCTTCAGCAGTGCAGCTTTGGCAGTGCAAAGGAGGAAAAGCCTTAGCCTCAGCACACAACTGGAATGCAGTGACACACGACTGCCATTTTGCTTTAGGGTTGAACGTGAATGCCCTGTTCTCTAAATCTTCACATTGAAGCAGCAATTAAACATGAAAGTTGTATTAGGCTTAGATTAAAAACATACTGAAGGTCAATATTACATAACATTTGGCATATGGTTATGTGTGCAAAGTCCTGCCTGTGAATATGCTATTTGTTATTAAAACAGAGCATATCAGAGTAAAATATGCAGCCACTACAGGGGACTGGCAGCACTCCAGACATCTTCATAAATTTATTCTGAATGTAATTCCCTTCCAATCCTAAAGCCTGAGATCAAACAACACTGCTAGCCAAGAAAATTTAAGACAAAGCAGTAAGATCATGTCTTAGGGGTGTCTAGACCAGTGGTTCTCAACCAGTGCAGTGCGGCCTACTTTTTACCATGCCAGCTCAGTCACAACACTATATCAGGTATAGGTTTAATTTAATGCTATAATTAAGCGCAGTGAACACTGCAATTTACGTCAATCAATGCCTATCACACGAATCTGATTTGTTGTGCCATTGAATTTTAAATGAAGCATCTGTGGTTTTACTTCTTGAATTGGTTGTGTTCACTCATTTTGTGCTTAGCAGTTGCATACCCAAGACCCATTTACTGTATATATCTTAATTATAGGACTGGGGCTGGGACATCTGATCGTGGATCAGCTTGGAGCTTGTTGGTTTCAAAATGCTTACATTTCCAACTCTGTCTCACGGCCCTTTCAGAACTTGGCTTGCGACCCATGGGTAGAGAATCACTGGTCTAGACCACTGACCCAGAAATGGTCTTCATCCTGAAACTCCATGTGCAGTAAATAGTCACCACAAATACAGATTATAGAAAACTAGGCAACATGTCTGTGAATCATAGTTCACTGCAGTCTGGTGGTCAGAAAAATGATTTTATTTAATTACCCGACAAATGCTAATACTACAAATGACAGTAATGTTTTTAACTTTTACAAAAGTTTTGATTGTCACTTGCAATTTAATTCAAGATTACCACTTCTCATAGGTTTCTCCCTGGTGTTTAGGCAATGCGGAAGGGCAGTAATTCCTTCCAGAAAGTGTGATATTGAGCTGGGTTTAACACTATCATTCATGTTCTGAGACAAAGAAGAAGGTACAAGACATTTTTTACAGAAAGCTCTTGATATGAGCGCTACCTGTCTGGGGTATGGGGTTATCAAGGATGAATATAATAACAGGAAGGTTTATCTTTTAATTTTATCTTTTAATACAATTATTTCACTGAACATGCCTCAATTCAGTCTTTTCAGGTTTCACAGTTCATTGACAGATGTTATACTTAAAAAAAAAAAAAAATCTGTAATCTAAAACAATTGGTAATAACTGAAGAATAGACACAAGATGTAAACACAACGAACATGCATAAAATTTATCATCACATGCAAGTAATACAGGTTCATTAGGTCTCTGTGCCTGTGATCAGAAGGTTTCTGGTTCAATTGCACATCACTTTGGATGAAAGCATCTTCCAAATAATGGAATCGTTTGTTTAATTATTCATATAGGTGTTTCTTGTTGTACAGTGCCTGCTTTAGTTTTTCCCTGTACTGTACTTCCTTTTCATATACTCTCAGGAAGAATTATCCTCTGTTTGGTGAATGACGGAGAATGATCCCTCAGCTGGGAAAACGTTAAAAATTTAAGCCTGGGAACTTTCAGCCCAGTTGCCGGCAGCTACTTGCAGATTCCTAAAGGGACCTGGGCTACAGCTTTCTCCCTTCATGCATATTAATTTGAGCAGTAGCGCATTTCCATGTCATTTTCACTGAGCCAGCATAAATGCGCGCGACCAATGGGGAAATCCGGAGGTACCTTTTGGAGGGAAAACTATGTGACCCTCAAGCTTCAGCAGAGTCGTGCTTTTGAATAGTCAGCAGGCTCTGTGAATACCTCTTCACTTACCAACACTGTGCTCTTCTGTCATCTCCAAGGCTGAAAAATGACTTTACGGTCCATTCCAACCTTGGTTCCCTAAACCAATTTGTTCCATTGATGTCTGTTGTTGGGCTGGTTTCCAAAACAGTCTATCTTTTCTCTGTCTCCAACTCTGTTGAATATGCTATGGACTTGGCGTCAGTTCCTGGTGTTAAATGGACATAGAACAGGAAAACGTATTAAAATAAGTCCAGATGCCAGAGGATCTCAACTGCAGTATGAGAGTGAAACATGTATATCACATGATTATTATGATTATTATCACATTCAGCTCACCAGTCAGCTGTTTTAGGGGGTAATGAGATGGGCATTAGTGTAATCATTACTGTCCCTGTCCCTTGTTACCTGCAATCTGCATTAACTGTATTCTTACTGCACTTTCGCAAACTAGTTACTTAATAAGCAACAGTTACAACCATGAACTCAGCTCATCAGTCTGGTTTCCATTACAGTCCCTGTTGAAATGGTAGGTTTCTTTTCTGCATTTACTTAGTGTGTGCACTGAGTATGTGAGTGGGCATCTCTAAATGCTCCATGGGGTGTGATTGTGTGTGTATTCTCTGCGATCTGGGTTATAGCCCAGCCTTTTGCCCTATGCTGCCTGGAAGTGCCTCCACATCTCCTCATGTATCTTTTTTATTGATGAGCAGCTGGAAATTGAATGGATACATGTACTTAGCTATTTATTATAATGTACCTAGTTAGCAAAATAAGTTATTTCATCTATACTGAACCCACAGAAACCTGCTAAAACTGTAATGCCCTCTAGTAACAGAAGTAGCCAATTCAATAGTCATGATTGTTTATAATAAGTGATATAATATAATGAGTATGCAGCATAAAGAACAGTGAAAAAAGGGTATCCATATATATTTACTTCCCCTTATTTAAGATACTTAAGAATAGAGTGTGTCTATGATTTTTGTATAGGCTTGAATATGCATAAATATTTCTGAATATGCAAGTCAAGGTAAAAAGCAACTTTGCAAAACGTATTTATTGCATTAGCAAGGGGCCCGTATGTGTCCTAAATGAACCATAATCACACGGGGGCTGACCATTTACTGTGACCCCCCCCCACGTTTCCTCTCACCTTTATGAGGAGCAGCATGGGGCAAAGAGAATGAATCCCCACGGATTAAAAAAACGATCACTATTCCATTCTAGTCCGATGGGCATGACAGAGGTCCTCATGGCGTCTGTCCTGTGATGGACCAGCATCCCATCCAGGAGGTCTCACAGCTCAGCCTGTGCTGCCTGATCAGGCCCCCTGTGAATCGGACCTGGGTGAGTGGCTGGACATTGGATGGTTTTTAGCTTATTCTCGAAGAATCAATTATATGAAGCTGGAAATGTACAAAAGTAGATATAGATGAAGCCTCTTCTTAAAGCACTCTTTGTGATTTCTTCTTTTGAGTTTTCCATCCATCGGATTGAAAACTGTGAAGTACATCAGGTTATTTGAAGTTTATTGAATGTAATTACTTTATAGGAAAAAACACTATTGCCATTTAAATCTTATTATTGACCAGAGCGACTTCAATGGGAAAAATAAATAAGCTAAGGTTAGGGTCACAGACAGCTTAGAGCCTTTCCCAGGATGCACATGGAAAAGGCAGGCCAGTTCACCACAGTGCATTTCTCTAATTTTATTTTTTTTAGCATTATAAACCTGCAACAGAACATACTTATAAATAAATGGTTCCCTACAGTATATTCCTGACACAAAATCTGGACAGAGTTAATAAAATTAGATTTTCCTTAACCCTGACTAAATGGCACACCCAGATCCGCATTCACCCTCATTGGCAGGCAGGCATCCTGGCTGTCAGACCTCTTTTCTTCAGCTGGAGGGCATCCGCATATTCGGGACTGACAGGAGTTCAGGCACGGACTGAGGGGCATCCAGCTGAGACGGTAAAGTAGGACTCAGGCACTGGGTGACACAAAGGAGTATGCTGAAGGACAAAGCAAGGGCAGGAGGTATGCAGAAGGTATCCGAGAGGCAGAGCTGCAGCCGAAACCAGAGCGCAAGACAAAAAGTCAAAACCAGGACCAATTTAATTAATCAAAATCTCAGAAGCAAACCAGAGAACCAAGAAATCAGACACCATCAGAAAGGTAAAGATCCAAACCAAGACGCCAGAAAGCCAAATCTAAATAGATGGATGTAGACATCTAGAGCAAGCAAAGAGGCATCAATCAGAAAGAGCTTTGAGTGCAGATGTGGGTGATTGTCCATTGAGCTCATCTGGAGGTGGGTCGTGGTCACAATGAACAACCATTCAGTGACAAGTAAATCTCCAGCTGAATTATGGACCAGATATGATGATTCTAGTGAAGTATATACTATATAAGAGGTTTCATATTATTCCAGGGAAAATGAGCAAATCCCAGACGACGAGATGGAAAAACGTACCCAAGCAGGAAGAAAGATGGGCATGATTATTAAAGAAAGAAATCAAAGGCTTTACTCGCAAATAAAGTCATGCAATATTAAAATACATTTAATATGAATGTAGCGCATCACACTTCAGTTCCCATAACTCTTTCCTTATGTTTTCATTCTTTTCTTATGATTGAAAATGAGAAAGATGTCAAAATATGACTAAAATAAAGGCAAACTGGATTCACTTCGCTTCAAATGAGTACAACACACTTTCTAAACAAAGTCTCCTTTTCTACACCATTGTTCCTATCTGACAAAGTCGTTCTAGGTCTGCTTTAGAAAGGGTTAGTATATAAAATAAAGCTGCGGCCAGACACCTGGGTACTGAACAAACAACTGAATCAGACTTAAGAGATCATTTTCAGCATCTTTTGAAATATGTTATTTTGTGGCTTTACACACACGCGCATATGTAATATGTTTATGTAATACATTTCCTGAATGTCCGATGTGCATAACAGTTAAATTACCGTAGAAACCATGAACAGACAGACACTTGCATTATGAAAACCATGGAAAATGATGCTGCTAAGAATGACTGCTTAGGTATGAGTAAAAAGTCACACTGTAACCGTATTCAAAATGTTTAGTGAAATTAGTATGCATTAATATAAAATTGTTAATAGCAGTGACATCGGATGCGTGAACAAATCGTTCTTTTGAATTTCGATTCGGTAAATCGGTCGAACTGGTTTTCAAATCTAAACTAATCGAATTTCTTGGAGACACAGTACATGTCTTTGGTTCTAAAAATCTAAAAATATCAGACAAATTAGCATACACTCAGTGACAAAAAAAGTTAAGCACCCAGAAGTAATGGTCCAATTTGGATGTAATTTGGTACACGTGCAGGCTAGCAATTGGTATGTAAATGGTTTGATTTGCAAGGAGCTGGCACATCTAGTCACTATACACCGAGGATGCCTCGTAGATGCATTAGACAGCATTACCAACACTTGACGGATTTTGATAGGGGTCGCATTGTGTCTGCATGAGGCCGGATGGTCGTATCACGCAATCGCCTGGCCTGTGAGAAAAGCAGATGTCACGGTCACCCGATGTTGGAACCAGAGGGCACCCACACACGTTGTGAAGGTTCTGGTCGCCCAAGACAGACCACACCAAGGGAGGATCGTCACATTGTTACCAAGCATTACAGAACCTTATAACATTTGCGCCTGCCAATTGGATACAGGTATCGGACTCTCAACAACACCCCATGTCATCCCTCACCATGTTTCGACGACTGGCATCAGCCAGACTACAGGTTCACCATCCCATGCGTAGGCTGTCGTTAACACCAGCGTAGACGTCTGCGTTTGAAGTGGTGTCATAACTGGCAGGCATGGACTGATGACGAGTGGCGTCATACCATGTTCAGCAATGAATCTCAGTACTGCATTACCACGGATGACCGCCATGTGCACTTAAGGGGGTATTGTGGGCAAAGGACCAATCCTGCCAATGTTGCGTAGAGACACACCGGCATTACTCCTGGCATGATGGTGTGGGGAGTCATAGAGTATGGCTTTAGGTCATCTCTGGTAGTGATTCAGTTTTTGCATTTTTAAAATGTATTTATTTTCCTTTTAATAACTAATTTTTTCTGTCCTTGCCTTTTTTGCTGGCCCTCTAAGAATTTTTTATACCCTTCAACCATTATTTTTTTTATGTTCCAACACCAAGAAAATAATTGCACAACAGGACACCATGCATTAGGTCTACATTACTATAGACAATGTGACTTAACTTCCAGCTGGTGACTCCACTGAGTCATTTGCGTTGATGGCACTTAGCCACCGCCGACTACTACGGAGCACATGTAAATTTGTGAGCGTTTTCAAGTAGTAGTACTTACAGTGCTTCTGGAAAACTTACCGAAAATCTAAGATCATTTGTAAAAGGGGTTTTACGAACTACTTAGGTTTACAAAGCTTTTGGGAAACCCGGGCCTAGTTGGTAAATGTGCTGATCCCAATAGCCTTTGCAAACAGCGTGTGTTGTATTCTGTACTGTATGTGTTGTATTCTGTACTGTATGTGTTGTATTCTGTACTGTATGTAGTGGCTTTGGTGTTGGTTTTCATCCTTAAATGACATCATTGAAGATTATATGCTTGCAAAGAAGTACTTGAAATTTTATCAGGGCTTTTGGAAATTGACTGATTGATTATATTTATGCCAAAGCCTGTTTACATTTTTAATTTTTATTATACCAGAATTGATTGATAAACATTCACAAGACTTCGGGGATGACCAATATGTTAATAAAAAATAAGATTTTAATAAACATGCTGTTTGATTGAAAGTAATTGAGCTGAAGTGCAGCAGCACGCACTGCCTCCCCCCCCCCAACCCAACCAACTCTTTGAATCGAACATTTGTTTCATTTAAACAAAAAGGACAGTAGATGAGTCAGTTTCATAAATTGAACCAAAGAATCCTCATTCTCATTTATCTTACATTATGTGTGTAAGATAAATGTTCAATGTGTGGGTGCCTCGTTAGCAGGACAAGGTTATCATATTATACCAGAAACCCCAGTAAATCTCACTGTTTCCTTCCAACTTCGCAATACAGGCTTTGATAAATTAAGATGCATGAACTTCAGGCCATTCTCAATGGGATACATTACCCAAAACTTTATAGGATAACAGCTTCATGGATCATTGGCTGCAAGATTAAGGTATCTGCCCCCCATTTTTAAACAACTTTTTTTATTTTCCCATTTAGTTTCTGCACATTATGAATAACGAACAGCATATATTCACTATATAGCCGGATCTTTCTTGTCAGCAATGGTGTGGAAAGTGAGGCAGTGTTTTGAGGAAATTAACTCAAAGATTACATTACATCCCAGCTGCTCCAGCCTATACTGAATGGATGACATTTCAGGTCACCCTTGACACAAATCTAAGTTTCCAGACCGGGTAAACTGTGTCCAGAACTTCTGCAAAAAACTGTAAGGGCAATTTTTAAAAGTGATGATCTCAAATGCAGTGCCATACAGAAGCCATGTGGCATCCTAGGCAAGCGTCACTGCCGACGGTCCCCATCAGAAGCAAAATGAAATCAACCTGTTACATGAGCCCTCAGAAGGCGGCGCCCAAGGCGGCCAGCTATGATGCCAAATGGGTTGAGCCGCACTGATCACATGTCATGTGATGACAAGCAATACAGGTGCTTTATAGCTCAGAGTTTTGGGGCATAAATTTGCTCCATTTTCCTATTGTCATGTCAAGGGCAAGGATAGATGGGAAGGTAGGCATCAAGGGAAATCATAGAGGCTTAATTAAAGGAAATCATAACACTTATGGGGTAAATCAAACGAATGACGAGGGATCAATGGGAAGACTAAGATCAGGCAGGATCACAAGGCACAGGAGACACTCAGAAGCACAAGCAGGTAGTAACATCAACGACCGGGCTGGGGAGCACAGGACACAGAGCACAAGCAGGTACAGTAGTAACATCAACGACCGGGCTGGGGAGCACAGGACACAGAGCACAAGCAGGTAGTAAC
>JAODKF010000001.1:27018905-27037954 GCA_026779585.1 Mormyrus proboscirostris
ATATCTGGTTATTGAGCGTTGATGACATCATATGTAAATAATATGCGGCCCGTGAGACTTGAACTTGGACATAGTGCCGCCCACTGCAAAAAAAGGTTGAGAACCACTGATTTAGAATAATTAAAAAGATACCAAATGAATAAAATAGCATATAGGAAACTATACACTGACCAAAATTTGTTGGTGGAGGGGGGCAGCTCTGAGGGTGGGGTCGGCAGAGTGGTGCCACCATTGGGCCCTTGAGCAGGGCCCTGAACCCCAGTTGCTGCAGGGACCCGCTGACTCTGCTTTCTCCTCTATGCCATTTATCATGAGGCGGCTGCCTGGGACGCTTTTCCAGCTGTTCTGAGGTCCCACATATGCTGACCACTGATGGGCCACCTTTCTCTCACTCTCTGATTAACTCTTCCAAAACTGATTCTACTGTTTTTAGAACAGGTAGTCAGACCATGTGATGCGACTCTATCACTCTCTTTTGTAAGTGGCTTGGCATGTCCAAACTTTTGTCTAGTACTGTATACACAACCCATTATAGATATATATAACTGCCTTAGCCTACATTTTAGCCTGCATGTTTCTGATCGCCCCCTGCTGGTGAACAGTCTGCAAAGAGGCTCCTCTGAGCAGATACATAACCACATAGACACGTGAAGAGGTTCAGTTACTATTCAAGCAGCATTGGGATGACCATGATGTCTGACCTAAGTGACTCTGAATGTGATATGATCCAGTCAATGGCATTTGCTGAGGCGAAAAGCACCTTCTTAATGGGAGCAGTGAGAGGAGAATGGCCAATGTCATTAAAGCTAACAGCTAAGAAGTATAAACCAGCAGAACCACACGCTGCAATTTGTACCAGCCTCATGCTAATTGAATAAGAAATGTTGGTCTACAAACTGCTAACACCGGCCCACAATTTTATTAACAAAATCACTGGCAGTGTAGCATGGTGACTCAGTGTAAAGCACTGTGGCTTTACACCTCCAGGGTGGTAGGTTTGATTTTCTCTCTCTCTCTGTTTTTAATTTCTGCACCTTCTCCTTATTGCTCATGCATCTTCTAGCCCATGGCCAATATTGTTCAAGGGCCATCATGTATGCAGGTTTTTGGAATAAGCTTCAAGTCAGCAGTCCAAACCCAGGTGTGAGGACTATTGAGTCTTACAGTCCTATAATTAGTAATCTGATTAGGGATTTGCAGCAAAAATCTGCATACACTACGGACCTATCTGCATAAGATTGGCCACCATTTGGTCTAGCCCCTTCTCCTGGTCGGGGCAGGAAGCTGTCCCAGGCAGCATAGGGCTGGGGTAGACCCTGGATGGAATGCTAGTTTCATTTTACTTTTCTTTAGATTTCCTTGGGGTACTTTGGTCTAAAGGCAGTCCAAAGGCATGTGGATTGATAATGTACCCATTAGTGTGTGATGGACCAACATCTCATCTGAGGAATACCCTGCCTAGTGATCTGTGCTTTCTGGGACAGTGTCCCCGCACTGGATAAAGCAGTTACAAAATATGCGTGATCGGGTTAAATCACTGGCAGATCAGTACAACAGCATCACTGCTGTGCCTCAGCACCAGGTCATCACTGTCATGCTAGTGAAGAATTTATACACTAACGCAGTTGGTCTTTTTCCTGGATAGTATCACGTGGTTGATGTAATCTGCCCTTATCCAGAGATTCATCAAGCCCGCACTCTACATTTGTCAGGGGACATGTTTGCCAATACCACTTATTATAATTGACATTAATCAGTCATACATTCTAACAAACAGGAAACTACTGCATATATAATAGGCCTACTTTCTTTTTATTTACAGAATTGTGTTGCTTAGCCAGTGATAGATTTGTATTATGTGTTACATTTCTGATGGCGTGGCATGGCGCAGACCAGAAAAAGGGTGACAATCCACTTGCAGCTCCAAGATGAAAAAGCGTTTACTAAAGACACTGAGCACACAGGAAAACTAGAAAACAAAAGGACCATGAGCGGTAAGAAAACAAACAGGGAAAATGATTGAAAAAACTAAAACCATGAAATAAAGCACAGCTAAGTACAAACACGGGGAACAGAACTGGGCAGCAAAACAGAAGAACAAACATACTGTGGCATTTACAACAGCAGACTGAAGAGCAGGACAAAGGCAGGCACTTAAATACAAACAAGGCATCAGGGCAAACAAAGGACAGGTGTAACATGGGAACATGACGAACTAGAAACATGTGGGGTGGATTACAATTAACTAATCACTGCACAAGGGAATTCCAAACAGCAAACACTATGGAACACTGAAAGGTAACAGTGGGAATGACTATGAACCAAAGAACTCACAAACATGATAAAACGAGACACAGGCAGGCTAAACCAAAACAGAAGCATGACCGTAAACTGTAAAAAATAATGAAAAACCAAAAACTAAGGATGAAATAAACGAACAGTGAGGTAAGTCAAAAACCAGCTTTGAACCCATGACTAGAGGGGTGACGGCCCCCAGAGCAATGCAGCAGCCCAGTGAACCAGGGAAACAAAAAAGCAGTATAATGACAGAAGCCAAAGAGGGAGGTGACACAAAAGGCAGGGTCAGACAGTACAGACCCTGACAATATTAGGTTTACAAATGTAATTCATAATTTAAAAATGGTAAGATTTAGATCTTTTATGTTATTATGATGTTGAAAAGTAATTTAAAAAAATATGAACTTGTTTGAATTGAATTCTGCTGAATTTTGTAGTTTCACACATTATGCTGTATCTGTATTTGCAGATTACCTTTTATTCATTAATATAAAGGTTAAAATGTAAACATTATGCCTTGCATGTTTTAGAAATTTTAGCATGTAAGGTTGATGATGTGACTGAAAATGATGTGCTGATGTGACTTGCCAATGATTCATTTAGAAGCAGATAATAACGTTTGATTTTTTTACTATACACTATACTATACTTACATTTTAGTTAGCACCTTTTGGATTGGGATTCCTGTAGGGTTTAATAATGTTGCACTGTATTTGAATAAATTAAGTTTTGAGACAGGAAAATGCAAATCTGCAAAATGTATTAATATATACTGTGCATATATACACACGCATAAATAGTCTCATACACATCCATTTATGATACATATTCATTTACATATATATACATATACATATTTATAAGATACATGTTCTACACATCATCCACCCAGACGGATCCCTCCATGCATGAACCTTCTTTCCCCTCATTCACCCCTCTCTCCAGCCTGGACATTTCTAATCTACTCAACCATCGGTGCACCACTTGTGTCCTGGATCCTATCCCTTCCCATCTCCTCCAGGCCATCTCTCCTACCCCTACCCCTGCACTTACCCACTTAATTAATTCATCCATTTTGACTGGCACATTCCCTGCTGCATTTAAGCAGGCTTGAGTAACGCCACTTCTTAAAAACACTCACTCAATTCTTCATGGACTGAAAACAATTGGCCAGTCTCCCTCTTGTCCTAAACTCTTGTGTGTGCACCCTCAGTCAAGTTACTGACTTGTTCAGTCTGGTTTTAGGGCCATGAGGCATGCAGCTTTTCGCTGCAACTCCGTGCTTAGAGTAGAACGTAGAGGACCGATCGACTGAAGAGTTTGCACAACTGGGTTTGAGCAACTGATCGAACTGTTATCCCACAAAATCCTGCAAACACACCGGCCCTTTCTGGATATGATAACCCACCCCTGTAGTGGCATATGCAGTCAGTGTGTATTGCTTGGTGAAGGATGTTGTGTACACTATGGTCATTGTGCCATATGGTACACTTCGCCATACAGTATATAGTAAAAAAAGAGAGAGAGAAAAAAAAACATTAATAAAATAAAAAGAAAATAATGAAGCCCAAAAAAAATAATACTAATAAATCATTATCCCTTGTATGTGTACATATGTGTATTCGTAGCCCTATGCAGACCATTGGGTGTTGTGCAGTTTCTTCATAACACACATAACCTCAGACTCAGAGGGACAACAGTCGCCTTAGTAAAGAGTACAGCCCTTTGATGAAGTACTCCTTATTCACTGACAGCTGTCACTGCCATAATGGAAGAGTAGAATGACACTACAGCGGTCAGATACGAATCCATGCCTTTGTACACGGGAAAAGACTTCTGTGATGTTTGGATATTACACGCACCTGTCTATTCCAGTCAGCCACTAACATTCTATAAGCGACAATGTTGGACCAGGACTTTGTAAGTGTTCGTAGTGTGATTGAAATGCAATGGACTGCAATCAACGTCATTACAAATGGAGCGTCTTTCACAAAATGTATATATACATACGTGTGTGTGTGTGATTATTTTATATTTACACAGTTCGTGAGTTTTTGTACGCAACCGGCTGTGAAAGTAGTTTGTTTGTTGTTGCGCACGACTTGCCGTGAGTGACTAATCAGCGGTAGAACCATTGTAGTTCGAACTACTGTAGGTTCGCCGTGAGTCTGACCAATCAGTGCTGGAACCACTGTAGTTCGAACTACGGAAGTCCTAACTAACTAACGTGGTTAGGACTACTGTGGTACGACGGTTTCAAGAAACAGTCGTTGTTCAGATGTTGGTTAGTTTGAACTACTATAGTACGATGCATCGTTAATGCTAACTTCCGTTGTTGTTTGAGAAACGCACCCCTGATTGTTCTATGACAACTCTTATGTTTCATTTTTTGGCCCTTGTATGCTCTTATTTGGTTCTTACTTTATTAATTGCCACGTGTAGCTGTTTCAGTTGCTCCTGCTCTAATAACTGCTTAAACTTGTACCTGGGCAGTCACTGTAAGCTCAGCCTGACTGCACTTATGTTTACTTGACTCCATGACAGTTTGAATGTTTGCTGTACGTCACTTTGAACAAAAGTGTACAAACTTGATCGGGGTCACAGTGCTAAGTCGGAGAGCCAGGGAGTTCAGACCTATGAAGAGATTCTGGACAGGGATTGACATGAAGCAGGGATATGGGGCAACAGGAACACAGAAGGTAGGTGGGGTCAGGGCTGTACGAATGACAGGTAGAGAACAATCGGTAAGTAGCAGCACTAAATAAAAATTTGCTGTCAAAATTAACACTGCTTGGAACAACAATTTGTAACCCAGAATTATATAGGGAGCTCAACAGGTGCAGTTCCCTTCCCAATTGATCCAGTGTTCTGGATTAACCCATGAAACAACAGTACCAACACCTACCACTGGACTTACCCACAATACAACCACACCAAACCTATCCCTGGACTTACCCATGATACAACCACACCATACCTAGCCCTGGACTTACCCACAATACAACCACCTCAAACCTACCCCTGGATCACGAAACAACCACACCAAACCTACCCCTGGACTGACCCACGATACAACCACACCAAACCTACCCCTGGACTTACCCACAATACAACCACATAAAACCTACCCCTGGATCACTATACAACCACACCAAACCTACCCCTGGACTTACCCATGATATGTTGCTACCAAATTGGTGTCAACTCTGGGACTAGGTGCGCAGTTAGCACCAGGGACGGATGGGATGGGTCCCCTTCAGATTCAGAGTGACCTGGATCCGTGCCCCCTACTTACAAGACAAAAAAACAGCATCTGCCATCTTTGCATAGGGAAAAAATATCCCATCAATATTGTGTTTGTTGAGTTGCAGCACATACACTTGGCATTAGCGTTTACTGAGAAGTCTGTATACCTTGTCACGTCAGCATCAATCCACATGTTTGCAACACTGATGGACCATTCAGGGAGGGGACAGGCTAAAGCACAGAGTGATGTCTATAACTCATACTCCTGTTTTATGGATTGAAACATTTTATTTCAAACATCTTAAATGAAAATCTGAACATGCTTTATTACGGCTACCTTCAAGGTCCTAGCAGCACTTCTTGTGTTTTTGTTATTGTTAAGGGGTCCTGAATCGTACGAGCTGCCTCATCAGTGCCTGTCAAAGTTGTAGCAGTAACCATAGTGACCACTAGACCCATCTGATGGATTGAATAAAAAGATGAAGCTAAAGAAAAGGTTAAAAAACTATTACAGTGTTTTTTCAAAAACCAAATGATGTAAGTAGGCTATCCCTTAGTTGTTGCCTGTTTAACTTACAACAGGCTAAACATGAATGCCTTTCTAGGGTATCGATATTATGCTAATGTTAAAATTAGCGCTGTCCGCTTTAATGTGTTAAGGCAGTTTTAAGGCAGATTAATCTGACTCTCGAGCGAGCATAGCAACATTTCGTCAGGAAAATGAGCGAAGAGAAGTCTGTTCAGGACTGCCTTTCAAACACTTCTACAATAGGTGAAAATCTTGCCAGGATCATTTTGGATGTGCTGTTGAGGTTGAAATTGAGCAGCACTTGGTCCCCCCCAAATCAAGAATCCTATCTGAGCCACTGTCTGGGACCCCACCCCACTTCTTTATTTGCCCATTGTTAAGCACCATTAAGCACCATTTCCTTTAAATGTCAGCCTCTCCTGGCTGATTCTCATGAAAGATCCATTGTGTGCATGTTCATTCTGACATCCCATCACAACTCAGTGCACAAGGCACTGTATTAATGACTGATGATCCTGGAACCTGAAGTAAGGACAAACATCAAAGGATACAAGTAAAGAATTTTGGGCTGTTCTACAGAACCAGTCCCCATGTCTCCAGCTCCTGGTCGAATGCCACACACAGCAACATGAAAACACAAAAGCTACTGAATGCTAGAATATTCTGCCTGCCTTTCACACTTTTCCTTCTCTGCTTTTCTTTTAAGAAGTCTTCACAGTGCTTGACTGCCAGTACTACTCGTCATTTTAGCAATAAGATTCATACGAACAGAAGAGCCACATCTCACATCAAAGAGCTGTGCCTTCTGTGAAGATGCACAGTACTGACAGGCTTCTAATGAGGGAGTTCAAATCTGGAGTAAACATCCCTTACACTAAGATCATCATTAGTAAAGGAGAAGGGAACTGAAGACTCGGCTAATGCAAAAAAGACACAAATTTTGACCTTTTACATTAAAGTAATAATATTTTATGCTATTTCACACATCCAGATATTTTGCTGAAACGCAAGAGGTGTGAGAATTGATTGACACCTCACATAAAGGCCGTTTTGACAATGTAAAACTTTATCATGCGGTACAATTTCATCAAGGGTGCGATGTATGTTATGGTTTGGCAATCCAGTGGTTCGCTGGACTTCAGACTTTAGTTTCACTCGCTGCACCTGGCCGGGGTGTGTCTAAATCTCTCAAACAAGGGCTGAATGATAACTAATGCCTACATGTATACTTACAGCTGGAAGGGATTATTTTTATAAATTAAACATATAATAAATAATTCTTAGAATGTGCTCTTTAATTACATACATTCATTTTCTACATAGTCACCGAAGAACTGCATACACTTTTGCCATTGATTAACTAGTTTTGGGAAGCTGTCACGTTACATTCTTCTCAACATCTTTATTAGATATGTAGCAATGTCCATGAAGGTTTCTTTCTACGTGTTCTTATCCTCAAATCTTTAAAATAACAGTTAAGGATGATTAAGGAGGTTTATTTCCTGGCATTGGTTGCTGCTGTGCAAAATTCGTAAACTCTAAAGTTAAAAGACCACAATGATGTACTATTAATTACAGAAATACAAAACAATGCAATATTTTCTATCAACACCTGTTAGTTATTTTTAATCTGTCTTGAACTATTCTTGCTCCTTTTTGCAGTCCTTCTCATTAGTATTAACATGCACAAACACTGCTCCTTTTTGTGGGCCTTCTCATTAGCATCCACAAACACTGCTCCATTTTGCGGGCCTTCTCATTAGCATTAGCATCCACAAACACTGCTCCATTTTGCGAGCCTTCTCATTAGCATTAGCATCCACAAACGCTGCTCCATTTTGCGGGTCTTCTCATTAGCATTAGCATCCACAAACACTGCTCCTTTTTACAGACTTTCTCTTTAGCATTAGCATCCAGAAACACTGCTCTTTTTTGCGGGCCTTCTCATTAGCATCCACAAATGCTGCTCCTTTTTGCGGGCCTTCTTATTAGCATTAGCATCCACAAACGCCGCTCCTTTTTGCAGGCCTTCTCATTAGCATTAGCATCCACAAATGCTGCTCCTTTTTGCGGGCCTTCTCATTAGCATTAGCATCCACAAGTGCTGCTCCTTTTTACTCTTTTTTCATTCTCATTACATGGTCTCAGGTTTCCAAGGCTAGGGATCTGTGCAGGCAATTGGAAGGTTGCTGCTTTGAATTCCATGAATAGCAGTGATTCTACTTTGTTAGGCTTTTGAGCAAGGCCCTTAACCTTCAATTGCTTCATTCTGGGAATGACGTTAATCTACATCCAGCCCTACAAGCAGGTCCTCCAACTTCCAAGGAAAATCCGGGGGTTGGTAGCAGGATTGGCACTTCAGTGTGTTGCTGGACTCAGGTTCTCATTGCTGAGGTGGTTTGTCGTGTGGTGGGTGCATGCTGTATCAGAGTATGCTCCTTATCTCCGCTCTCTCCGTTAGCATCCACAAACGCTGCTCCTCTCCTCACTGTCTATAAATGTTCTTCCATCAAGTTTTCTGGTTCATTTCTGCTCTGCTTGGGTTCCAATGGCTCTGATGCTTTGCCAAAAAAGTACAAAATATTATTCTAAATGTCTTTTCAACATTGTCCTTTAATTATTTTGCTGTAACAACCTGGCGTGCATCCTCATCTATTTTGGTGGCCAAAAAGTGGATTTTTCTGCAACTGCGTGACGCGGTTTTTCCCCTTAAAATTAAAAGTCCAACAAGCAAAATATATTCATTTAGGTAGATATATGTAAAAAACATCAATAGAAAGAGCTTTGTAAATATACATCTATTTAGTTAAAATTGTTTTTATTCCACAGTTTCACTTTTCATTTTATTATGTTGGATGTAGTGTTTGAGGAAGCAGAGTGCAGGCAGCTCTAAGCCAGAGGTCTCAGAGCTGAGCTCCAGCGCAAATTACGCACTGGGTTCCTGACTCACTGTGACCTTGTGCTGATAATCGGTCATGAAAGATGTATGGCACATTGCAGGGATACGCCTGGTACAGAAATAACCTCCCATAAAAATGGAGGGGATCTTTATCGTCTCTCACTCACCAGCATGAATACAACCACATTTTAACATGAATTTGCATTCAGCAGATGATCTTTGGGAAATGCAGATGACCTACACACTGGCATGGACAGATATGCCCTCCTCATATCTGTGCAAGAACAGTCGATTAGCTTAAGCTGGCTTAATTAACCCTCTTCTTCCCTCACTCCAATCAGTTTTTGTGCCCAATTCATCATACGAGAACATTGCATCTTGTTCATATTGTCATATATGGCAGAAAACATGTATATCTAATAGTGCACTGCAGTCAGTATAGCAACGAAATTATGATCCTAAATTGTTCCTCTTGTAGAGAAGATGCCTGTTTATTTACTGGCTGACAGCCGTACAATACACTTCAAGACACATTAAACACATAAAAGATTCGATATCTGCCCTTCAGTAATTAAGGTCTTTGACTAACCATCAGTTTTTTTTCCCATAAAACATTACAGTACAGAAGTGCATCTCAAACACCTCCTACTAATCATGCCGTATTTTTAAATGACGGTGGGGCGTTTTCCATTAGCATGGATCCTCTGGGAGATGTTGAAGTTCACGGTGATTCTGAAGGAGTGAAGACTGTGACAATTCAGCCTGCCAAGAGACAATGACCCAAATCTTCGTTTTTGGAGTGGGGGCAGTTATATCCTGGGACGTATTCCATCTGAAGGAGTCATTGGTGAAAGCATCACACTCCTATATCCAGAGGCTGCCAGAAACCACTTCCTATTTACTCAGAGGGAGGCATTGTAGTCTCACTCCAGCATGACAAAAAAAAACACCTACTCGATACTACAGTGCATAAGCAATTAATATATAGTTTCTCTTTAAAAAGCAAAATATGACCGTTGTAACCCTGCATATATTTTTATTTGTTCCATGTACAAAAGATTTACTACTTAATTTTTTCCACCAGAAAACCCTTCCAAATTATGGAAAGCTTAACCTGCACTCTGTCGACTTTGACAGTGAGGTCCATCCATCCGTCCATCCTTCCATCCCATCCGTATCCCACACCACTTTCTATTTCATCTAGGATATTGGATTTCCCTAAGGCAGTGTTTTTTAATCCAGTATTTGGGGATCCCCAGTGTATTGAGAGCTGGGAGTGAGCAAAAACGCGGACTGTCTGGGGGTCCCCTCGAGACTAGGTTGAGAAACACTGGTCTAAGCTAATCGACGGTGGGCTGTTGTCCACTGTGTCAAAAAAGATGTTAGGCGCACCGAAAAATCTGCCAAAAATATATGAGAACAACATCACAGCGTACTTATCACTAAATAAATGGATCACCCTGTACCAGTTCATCAGCCAGAAGGAGAGTGCGCTTGGGAGAATGGGCAGCTGGGTCTGAGGCATTACAGAGAAAGAAAGGAAATGTGACCTGAGATTAAGCCAAAAATCTCGAGCTCCAATTGTTCCAGAGACTCTGGCTGTGAAGAGGTCTCAGGATATGCTTACTTAGGTTTCCCTGATGTGGCTAACAATGCTAACAACCAATGATGACTACGATGTTATGCTCAGATAGCAGTAGAGTGTAGCTACACTTAAAATATTCATTTATTCAAATGCATTCAGTCTTCCGTCAGATTTCAAAATACTTTTACTGATTTAAAAAAACTGCAAAAGTATAAATGTAGAACTTTAAATGCATGGGTGTAACATTCAGTGCTTAAATATCTCAGCACTTGCTTTTATCATGTGTTCATCCTTTGTGAAGGATAAACCCCTTTGTGCGGCATTCATAAGATTTTTATTGTATAGTCTTGGTACAATAATGTAACACATATTGTACATCAGCAAAGGCATGTTAATGTGTTTCTTGCAATATGCTATTCAAGGACTGCATGTATCTTTGTGGTGTATCCAGTATTTCTTCATACTGGGCGAGATTATTGTAACCAGCTTTAGGGTAACTTCATTGGGTGCCAGACTTCAGCAATGGTGTCCGAACCGTGGTCCTATTCTCAATTTTCATGGATAGGATGTTAATGCATAGCAAAGTTATGAAGAGGGTCTGGAACCCTCTGTCATTGAACTGTGATTTTTTGGCACTTACTGGAACAGGTCCAGAAGATGGAAAAGCGGAGAGACGGACTGCTCAATAGATGGGAGAAAGAGTATTGAATTCAGAGTTTGTTCTGACACACATACTGTGAAAAATAAACGAAGAAGACAATCTAGTTTTCGATTGGCCCACTTCTGAACTAGAGGCACTGACCACAGGGTTTATATAAAGCCTGAAATGGCCACATCCACTCTGTATTCAAAGCATAAATATATATGCACATATATAATCTATCTATTTTCTATACCAGTTTGTCTGAAGCAGGGTCACAGCCATCCAGAGCCTATCCTGGAAGCTAGGGGCACAAGACCAGGATGGGGCACCAACCCCTTGCAGGGCACATGCACCATTCAAATCTCTGGACAATTTCCATCCATCCATATTCTCAAACTTCTTGTCCTATTCAGGGCCATGGAGGGGTCCGGAACCTATCCTAGAGGTTACAGCCACAAGTCAGGGAACAACCTAGGATGGTGCACTAACCCATCTCAGGAAACACTCACACACCATTCACTCACACACCATTCACTCACACATTACACACCTATGGGCAATTTGGTAACTCCAATAACCATTCCACGTTGGTTTATTCTTCCCTTGGAACCTGGAGGAAGCCCCATGATGACATGAGAACATGCAAACTCCACACGCGTAGAGCCAGAGGTGTGAGTAACCAGTAAAACAGTGCACCAGCAGGCCACCTTATACAAGTACATACATACATTGATACACAAAATCACAGTGTCAAAAATTTGTGTCCAAGGTCTATGCATGACAATGCACGACAAGCCATTTTAAAATGCAAAGCTGCAGCGGTGACAACTCGCTTGGCACGCTTGGAGTATTCACTTGTGCAACATTGCACTGATACAAGCACTTTCCTGCATTCTGTGATGACATCATCTGATGACATGACTTCAGTGCATCATTTTGTTGGTATTTATTTACTTATGAGGGTAAAACAAGTTACGCACTTAAATATTTCTATGGTTAATGGTGTAGACCTTGATTACCTTTAGTTCAAACTATGCAATCACTAAAATAAACAAAAGCGACCTTCTGCTACAGGTACATGCAGAACCACCTCCCTACATCACTGAAACAAGGACTTACTGTACAAACCTGACAAATATTAGCTAGTCTAATTATTTGCAAATATTTTCAAGTTCATAGAGTTAATTAAGCATGCAGTTTGCAGTTATTATTTGGATGAAAGAATCAACATGCTGTTCAATGTGATTTACAACAGAGAATTTTAACCTGCTGAAGATAGATAATGGAATAAATCTTAATTATGTTTTTAATTCTGACGTCTGTTATTGAATTTAATATGCCATGCAATAACTGTCAGCTTAATGGTAAGTTATGGTTGGGCTCAATCAGTACCATTGCTGTCTCACACCTCTTGGGGTTAGGGGTTTGGTGTGTGTGCATGTGTGGTGTTCACATGTTCTCCTATACATGTTCCATGAGGTTCTCTCTGTATTCTCAGGTTTCCTTTCACAGACCAAACACATGCAGATATGGCTAACTGATATCTTTAAGTTACCCACAGTGTTTGCTTACAGTGCATGTGCCCAGTGATGTACTGCCACCCCAGACAGTGTGCACTGCACCCCTGTGCTGCCTGGGATAGGCTCCAGGTGACCCAGACCAGGTGGTGAGAACATGGATGGATGATTCTGGATGTAGCTCTACTCGCAATATGAAATGGTGGAAAGTGAGACCAACGGATTCTGCGTTAGAGAAGTCGAAGTCGAGCCTCTCCGCAGTTACCGTTTTTAGCTTTTCGTCACTTAATTAATTCCATTGCAGTAACTGACCTGAAAATGTTTAGCACCCTTCCGTGATAGAAATCACTTAATTTGACTTACTATACATGCTTATAGTACTTTACAGGCATGTATTCTACTAAAAAATACGTCTGTTAATCACCAAAATCAATGTAACAGAGATACAGTGAAATTACGGTTACAAAAAAGGTGCAAGCGAAATATGTGTTGGTTTTTCAAACGTGGTTACAGAAATACTTTTAAACATTAATTAATAAATTGCCTTCTCAAAAACATTATTTGCTGCACCGCAGTCGTGTTATATAATAGATGTTTTATGCGCTAGTTCTGTATCAGCGGCCATGTCAAGAAAAATGCATCCCCATCTTTATTATATGGAAAAAAAAAATCTATTCCTAGTCATTGGAACAAAATGCAAAAATCCTTAAAAAGCTAAGTTGTTAATCGGATATTCATGCCGCGTTTTATCTTTTAGACAGTCCTTAAAGGACGCTGCATTCGTACAGCGCTTTTAAAAAGACCGGCTAAACATAAATCAACGCATGGTTGCATCTCGCCAAAATCAAGGGCAGTGAAGCGCCCTCTTGGTCCCGGCCATATATGCGCCGATGAGTGGGATGCGCGCTCCTTTCCGTGCGGCGCTGGGAGATGCAAGGAGCGCTGCTCACTGCACTGCCTTGGTAGCACCGGCGAGCGCATACAGCACGTTACAAACCGCTATTCAAGCAGATCGCGCTTGATCTCGTTTGCCGAAAAACGGTGAGTCTCTAGCTATTTTTACTAATATGTTATTTCATTATTTTTGCTCAAAATCAGTTAATTTCTTAATTATAGTCTCTTAGACTTTTTAATTTAACCCTATTTGGTATAGACAGCTGTAACAAAAAATGGCATAAATTAGGTGTATTTGCATACAGGTGTAAAGGTAGAATTATATTATATAAAGAGAATTATGCTTGTCTATATTTGTATTTATTTAATTAAATTGAATTCAGAATTGTAATAGTTATTACAGCCTTACATGCAAATATCAAATTGATGCGGACGCAAAATCAAAAATCTCAACTTCCGTCCAGAAATGCAAGACTTTAATTCGTGTAATACATCGAAATATCTGGTTTATATGACTGTGAATGGAGAAAATATTCAGATTCAGAGATAACTGCACAGCTCTCCTGTAGCCGAAGCGCTTAACTATTATTAACGATATTCTGAGAGAAAATGGATAGATTATATAAAACTGAATTTCGACATTGTGTGTGTTTAAAAATCAATTAATGTCTCAGGTCTGCTTTTTTGGGGCATCGAGCAAACATTAATAGTAGACATTTGTATTTTTTTTCTTTATGATTATTCTCGAATCTCCTCCCAGATTTATTCATGGTAATAATTCTTAAACTTTCCAGGAAACGCAAACGACAAAACGGTACCATTGTTTGAAATCTATAATGTAGACATTATGCTGTCCATGTGCAGCAAGCGGTCGAAAGGAAGCATGATTCATTTTAAAACAGGTATTATATAACGTGGAGATCGTAAGTGTCCTTCTGTTTGTTTATTGTCATTATTATTTTTAAATATCTTAATTAAAATATAACGTTTAATACGGGAGCGGTCGAAAGCGCTCACACCTGGCACCCGTCCTGTTATTACACATCCATCCATCCACCCACCGCACGTCCGCACCGGCAATGAATGGGGCTAGCCAGCGTGCTGGAGCCTTTGTTCGGCCTCTGCACATGCGCAGTCGGAGAAGGGTGTGGGAGAGCCGTGTATTTCATTACATTACGGACGGAGGCAGCGGCTACTCTATTGTCCCTTGATCAGTTGTTAAGAAAGCTGATTTTAAGCAGTGAGCGCTTTCATTGAGCAATGCATGCGCTACAGGTTAAGTTCGCCTGATGCATCGTCTAAAAACCCGCATTTTGTAAACGCATCATGGTAAAATTAGGTCATGCAGTCCACCACATGAGGAGTACTACGTTAATTTCACAATGCAGTAAATGAATTCTGCGGCAGTTCAGATTCGCATCTGAGGCTTAACGGCCATTCTGCCTCCTGAAAGACCCAGTAATATGGTTGCCAAGACGCGAGAACCTCGGCTTTAAAGCTGCATGAAGCTGGCACGTACAAACTCCCGTATTACAATTCTTTGGCCGGGATGTGAAGTCAAACCGTGGTCATCGGTGGGGCGGAACTGCAGGTTTAGGTATTCGTGTCCCTTTAAGAAACCGCCGCCTTTTTAGTAACGTGAGTGAGGAAGCCGGTGTTTGAATTTCACTGACTGGCCCTGTGTATCGTTTGGGGAAAAGTGTCTGCTAAAGAATAATAAATAAACAAATTAATGTGCACTATATATAATTAGTTTAAACCCACGTAGAAGGCTCACCCCCCCTCCCCTTTCAAAAATCCCTATTGTCGTTCCTGGTAATAATAAAAGGTAGATGTTTGGTCAACGGTGTGGAGCGAAATAGTCAGATCACAACCATCCGTATCCACTACATGAACACAAACTGCCGCGCGGACGACCGCCCGCCAGACCGGAAGCACACGAGAGCGCACGCGGAAATTGTAAAGTATGAACTAGGCTTTACACACGCGGCACACTGCGCAAGGTGCGTAATGCACTCCGTGCCCCAGTGTGCTTCTCTTGTAATCTTATGCTGAGACCGATCCAAAGATGTGACTAATGAAGTATGAATGGGAAAAATGATCAAATGCCATTGGGCAGTTAGTTACTGAAATGGGCATTTGGCAGATTGATTTGACATCAATCTAAATGAAGCTGAGGCAGGCAAATCAATAAAAGTGGGTACAAGATTTTATCTGTCTTATTTTAGCTATCCCATAATGCATAGCAAAAACAAGAAGATATAAGTGGATTAGACTGTACTTCCAGAGCTGTCAAGATAACTGTGTGATGAGTCCGTTCAAGGAAAGGAGATCACTTGCCATGTTTGCTTCTCAAAGTGATGGATGTAGTTAATTTTATGGATACTACTCCACTGTTGCTTCTTATTGAGGAAGTGGAGTGTCAGATAGCACAGTATACATGCTGACAGAAAGCCACTCGAATGACATTTATTATTCAAAACAAACAGAAAAGTCTATTGTGCCTCTTTGTAGTATTTGGGTCCCTGCCATGTTTTTCCAAGAGTCTACATTCCCTCGATGGAAGAGTTCAAGCTAACTAAAGATTCTTTTAGAGATTTTCCTCACATGTACTCCCAGTACGTCTGAGTTACAGGAGAGGACATGAGGACATGCTGGCTGGCTGTCCGCTCCCTTAAAGACAGACTGACCGCAGGGCTTCCTGGTCATACCTCATTTAACACAGCACCGTTAACTTTTAAAGGTCATGACCTTTTATGTAGACAAGGACCATCAGGAAATTAACAGCACAGCGATGTGACTGAACAGTGGGCAGAAGGCAGCCATCGACCAGGAGGCAGGAGAAAAACAATATTCCAGCTGTAGGCTGCTAACAAGATCCAAGATTTCGTTAATGTGTTCAGTCATATCACTCGATGCCTGAGTTAGTACCTACTTGGCTGTCCACAGTGTAAATTAAACCCTGATCATATAGCTTTATGACAACAAACCTTCTTTATTAGAGGTAGGTGTGTCAGTCTGTGGCTTCGGATGCTGTGCCTGTGATCGGAAGGTTGTTGGTCCAAATCCCAAGTTCAGCAGAGTGATTTCATGTTTCTAACCCCCAATTACAGATTGTGCATTCACAAAAATGAATGCTTTTCACTTTGGGTAAAAGTGTCGGCCAAATAAGTAAAATGTGTAGGCAAAGAGAGAGCACGCCATATGATCAGATACAGTATGTGTTTTCTTTGGAGGGGTATAACATAATGCATTAATGCTGCTTTTTAATAGGATTACCTCCTGGGTCCTTGTCTGACCTCCATTTTGTTTGCTGTTTTACAAAGCTAAGCTCTAATCAGACAAATAGTTTGCTTGGCAGTGATTAATGTCTGATAGAGCAGCTCAGCCGTGGGGCTGATTGAGGGTCTATTCCACCAGTACTATGCTATTCCAACGCAAACTTATTCTGAATTTTCAGGTTTTGTTGGAACAGTATGTTAATCTACAGAAGTCCCCAAAAGACCTGTCATCCCATCCATATGACGAGCGTTTGGAATTTAAATCCTTGTGAACTTAATAATCCATCATCTATTGATAAATGGATATAATCCTTAGGGCCGACAAGAAATCTGTCCTCAGCGTGAAATGAAAAACAAGCCTCTTGACTCTTTTGTGTCCGTGATTATATTTTCAAGGTTGACTAGCGTGCAAAGCAATGAAGACGACAAGAGGGGGAGAGAAGTGAATCACGGTACTTTAAACTCATCAGGAATGCAACGGGAAATTAAGCGTCATACTTATAATGGGTGACATACTAAATATTTTCCTGTAAATATAATTCACATAGAAGCAATATAACAAGAATCATTCATTAGCTGGAGAACCTCATGGGTGATCTTTGTGGTGGAAATAACATGCATTAATCAAACTTATTAGCATAATTGTTGCGATTCGTATAAGTTATAAAAATAATTTCATGCGGCGAGGCAGAACGGAGACCTTCTAATGCTTTTTCCTTCAATGTCAACCTGTCTTTCAGTAACCGGACAGCTGACCAGCCAAAAAAAAAATCATCAGCATGATCCTCATTGGATCACTATGTGCATTTGCCCTCTGACGTGTCTAGTGGATCTTTCTGGAAAAAGAAACACAGAAAGCAGCCAAACTGAAATGCCATTGCTTCCCCTCGCACTGACTGCTAACCCGTCATCCTGGCCAGCATTTCGCTCTGTCTGTGAGGTCACCCTCCATGGCTGTGAGCTTTTTGTATACCTGTAAAAATGTGACCATGTTCAGAAATGGCCGGCATTATCCGTCAGGAATAGTTCAAACATACACCCATCCTGGATTGGCACGGTAGTCGTTTGTAAGCAGACTTAATCAATATTGCATGCACAGCAGCAAGTGTGGCCATTATTTTTATGTAGTGATACGAGGATTTATTGTTACATTATAACATAAACTGAGAGGATTCCATTCCATCACAGGGCACAGACAGGTGTTTCTCAACCCAGTGCTGGGGACACCAAGACGGTACACATTTTACTCCCTCCCAGAAAACCTGAACTGCACAACCAAGAACAAACCAAAGATCAAGAACACCAAATACCTGGTTTAGATACGCTGGGAGCTGGGAGTGAGCAAAAAACTGGACTGTCTGGGGGTCTATGAGGACTGGGTTGAGAAACATTCAAATAGACAGACACAACGAAGAGAAAGTGAGAGACACCAGTTCACCTAAACCGCAGGAATGAAACATGACAACCCCAAATCTCTAAGGCTACAGTGAACATTGACGTTACAAAATGTTATTTCTCTGCTTTTAATATTTTACCATATTGCTATTTATTCCCACTGGGTGACTCTTTTCTCATGCACAATTAGTGTGTATTGACCAAATAATAAAATAAAATAAGAGTATCTAGACAAGTGTATAATCACAGAAGTTTGGCAAATACATATTTTCTGTCCAGCTATTGGGCAAATGACACCTATGTTCAAAAATATAGATTTTTACTTAAACACTTACAGTTTAATTTACTGTCACATTGATTTGTGAGGAGAGACATGGGGGGGTGACCTGCAATGTGCCGCTGTCTGACTTACTAACACATGTAAGGAGATTGACTCACTGTTCCAGCTCTGTTTAGAAGATCAATAAAAGTTCAAGATCATAGTCCAAAGCTTTAATCAGACTGTGATTTAATTCCCTCGTTATCACTAAGAAGTCTATTATTTCTGTGTTTCTCCTTAAAGCATTCTCCTTAAAATCTGCAGCATGTTTTGAAATGAATTTATTTGTGCACGCACACACACACACACACATATATATATATATACAGAGGTGGCCATTTCAGGTCCAGAAAGTAAAAATCCAAGCCAGGATTTTGTTTCAACCAAGCAGTTTAGCATAAAGAATCACAGTCACAGAGAACTCGACTGGTTGGTTGAAACAA
>JAODKF010000001.1:27038054-27051109 GCA_026779585.1 Mormyrus proboscirostris
ACAGTCACAGAGAACTCGACTGGTTGGTTGAAACAAAATCCTGGTTTGGATTTTTACTTTCTGGACCTGAAATGTCCACCTCTATATATATACAGACATACTTGCATATGTATGTACACACACATACATATTTTGAAAGTGATGTGATTGTTGATGCCAGACGTGATGGTTCCGGCGTCTCGGGTATAGCTGCTTTTTTTAACATAATACGGTACATCCAGTCGGAGGCATTTCTATGGATGCAACACTTTTTAATGAGAGAGGTTGGGTTAGAATGGCCAGACTCATTAAAGCTAACAAGATGGCCACAAGTGAGCAGTCAACAGCTCAATACAACAGCGGAGAGCAGAATAGCTGTATAATAACCATATGAGTTGCAGACTAGTCATATTATTTTGATGAAGTACAAGACATGTAGAGAAGTACACTGCATGCAGTCAGAACATATCATATTCTTTGGAGCCTGTTCCTGCCTTGTACATTACATACCTAGACAGCAAATATGAATTAGATGGTGCTTCCAGGATGGATTTCTAGTTATGGAAAATGGATGGATGCATTACACACGTGTGGCATGTTAAAGTGCAAGCTGAAGCCAACACACATTCTAAGTTATCCATCTCTTTTACCACGGGAGGTAAGTCAGCGTCATTGGCAGAGGTTATGCGGGGACCCCTACTGTGCAGGTCTGACGTTACCGCATCTTCTTGTAGAGTGCATCTAGTCAAATTACACTTTCTAATTTTGTCTCCAGATGCATTATTTGAGATTCATATCTCTCTTGCTCTATACATACTGACTGCATGATAAGTATTCACAATGTTATAATAGAGCAATTTTTAAAATGACTTTTCCTGACACTATTTTAGTTTTTTTTGAAGACAAATGTGTATGATAATAATTTCTCTAACAATACGTAAATATTTTCAAATCAGTCAGTCTTATAATACTACACTTGACATATCTCGTGTGGAGATAAAGTTCTCATCAGCATATTATGGAAATTGTATACTCATTTGTAGTATTAAGTTTAAATGCCTATAAATAAAAATGTTACTTATTTGCCCCAAGCCAAAGGTATATTCCAGGTTAAAATTGCTACCTGTCAATCAGTCCTTTAGTTTGAAGGCATTAAAGAAATTTGCAGTTCATGCTAATCAGAGGTTCGACTAAATGTTTTATATTTCTGCAGTCACTCAACTGAACTGGAAGCCAATTTAAATATTTACTGAATCAACGAGAGAGCTGACTGTTGCATTTACATGTCTCAAGTCAAACTTACTTGAATTCTGGTTCATACAGGAAACACCGAGACAGACATGAAAATGAAAATAAGATTGGTTTCAATAACTCACAAGGATTAATAAGAAGACCATATCACATCAGTGAAGCTACAACAAAACACACGCTTTAACAAAGAACACCAAAAGGAGAAATTTTAAATTTGCAGTATAAAACACCGAGGCCAAGACTTCATAGCTCATGAGTGTCAGGGCTGTAGTATTTGAGTTTTCTGCCAACAATACCATGCGAGTCAGAAATCTGTAGTTCCCCAGGGTTTTGGGCAGGGTGGTCAGTGAGTAGCTTGGCCATTAGCATGAGATTTGAGCAGTGACCTAGAAAAATGATTTTTTTTTCTCTCTCTCCCACTTTGCAAATTCATTTCTCTTATCATTCCCTGTTACTTTCATTCATAGGTCAAGAACGGTGTTAATAAACTGGATAAGTAACCAGACAAGCTGAAATCCTGGAGGAGCGTTTAAGATGTGCCCTTAAGCTTAAAAACTACAATATGAATTATTTATTATCTTGGGCAAATGGGAAGGTGCTACATGAGGGGAATGTGTGTGTAAATAGCCCAAGACAGAACAATTTGTTAACCAAATCGCATCTGTGTTTGAGTTTCTTGATTTCTGATCATAGTAGATACTTTACTAAAATATTGATTTGTAGAAATTGGAGGAAGGGCAAAACATGAAATAGATCTGGAGGATATTAAAATGGTAATGAAGCGCTTTGGGTTTTTGGCTTTATTTTCCTATTCATGAGTTGGATGCACAGGCACCCGACATCTTACCGCTGTGTTTCTCTTGGAACACGCCTGTCAGTGCATATGGACTTTTGTCAGAGGTCTCGACATTCCCAGTGAGTGAATTTTCGGATCAGGAGGCCTGTTCACTCTCCTCTCTGCTCCCCCAGACGTATATCCTGATGTTATTTATACAACCTTAACAGTGTCTAAAATAAGAAATAGTGTATATGCATACATATATAAGACCTGCTCCGCTGTTCCGTGCACTCCCAAACATATACCCTGGAAATCTATACAGATTTTACAGAAAGATTTCATTTTACTGCGTTCAAAACGTTTAAGAGTCTATTTTGGGGACTTGCACACCTCTTTCAGTAAATTATTTTGAATGTCTCCCATAATCAGAGATTTTAATCATGTTCACAGTTACTTTTGCTTTGCTTTTACTCGACTGGTTTGTGTGCTAGTCTGCTATGTTACTGAGTAGCTTTCTGTCCACCGATGTTCAGACTTAAAATAGCATCTGCAATTAGTCTGGCTCTTTTTGCAGTTATGCTCCTGATGTATAGTGTCAGACTGCATCACACCGGTAGAGAGCTGGGAGGGAGCAAATGTGTGGACTGTCTGGGGTCCCCAAGGAGCAGGCTGAGAAACGCTGCTCTTTACACATCCTGCAGTACTGCCTACATTATACCCAGAGCCATTCTTTATCGGGGTTTCGCCTACAGCCACAAACAAATCTACATTTTTAAATCTCAGTTTACTGAGCAGCAGGTTGCTTCCAGGTTCGCAATTTCTGCGACAGCAGTACACAGGAATAAGGTGAAACAGGAGAGACTGGGAATGACCCGAAACCAGGCAGGGAGAGCGCAGAAGTGACTTTCTAATGCCAGAGATGAAGTTCTCATGAATCGAACGATGACATCAAGTGACCTTTGAAAGGGAATGGGAAACATTAAGCGTGTGAAGTGCACTGCTAGCACAGTGTGAATCAGGCTCCTAGAAGCAGGACTGAAGCCCCATAAAGCAAGGAAGAAGCCCTTCATTAATGAGAAACAGAAGAACTTTGCAACAATATATATATATTACTCACAGATGCACACCCATATACTGAGAAATGAGTGAAACAAAAAATTGTACTGTGGTCTCTTAATTTTTTTCTGCGGCGGTATTTGCTCTGGTGTCGTGTTTTCTAACGTTCATCTCACAACAATCAGGATCTATATACAGCAACGGATATTGATGTTGTGGCCGGTCAGGCTCCTTCCACTGCGTTTCCATGAATAATGAGAAACCATGACTAATGAGTTACAAGAAACCAGCAGGAAGCGGAGAATAGTGATAGTGATACAACTAATAAACAAAAGACATTCAGAAGAAACTGCAAGTATGATGACCTCACCTTCACGTATATAGTGATAATTCCATGCATATTCATCTTTGGAATATATGTATTTGGGACTATTCTTCATTTAAATATACTCTGCTGTCTATGTGAGTATGTGCTCATTTATACATTTCATGTACTGAAACATACTGCTACTGGAATGTTTTGCACATTTTATAGATGAAAAATGCTAACACTGGTTAATTTACATTATGGTACCGATCTATCACTTACTTTCTTACTATCCATATTTACATTACCATCCTATCCATAAGATTGTCATTACTATGTCTAAACCAAGAATATCTACTTTGTATTTAAGTATCAGTGACACAAACATATACAGGTATGTATTCAAATCACATATTTTATGTACTGTATAACACTTGCACAAGATGGAAAATATCATTATGCATATTTGGAGCTACGTCAGTTTAAATAGACTGTTGAATATAAATATAGAATATAATGTAAAATATAGAAAAAACTACATTTTCTTAGTTATTATTTTTATGTAACAAATATACACATTTATTAATTAAGAGATGTTCCTATTAAAACCATGCATAAACTCAAATAATCTTGAAAATTTAAATACTTCAAACAATTCACAGATATGTTAAAATGTGTTAGGTGTTAATTCCTGATTGCAAGCGATATATGAGCATTTGCATTGGGCACCAGTAAACTGGTTGTTTTCCTTTCCAGTTTTCCACCCCCGTTTACTGGTCTCCCAGTACTGTCTCTTAGACTGAGTCATCTATAACACCTTCGCCATGCAAGCCTCTGAGTCTTAAGGGCTGAACTAATTTGCTTATATCCACCGAATACTTGTGTCAGAAATCATTGCAGGTAGCACAGCACTGGACACTGATGTGGCAATGTATCAAATGACAGGTATCAATACTCAGAAGTACCTGTCAGTACAAGTTATTATGCTCTCAGGCAGTAACTCCCTCCTTATTAGAGAAATGAGTATTATTTACCTTTGATACATAACTCCACTATATTTATCTGCTTTCCAATAGCTTATTCCAGTCAGGGTTCTGTGTGTGTGTATATGTCTGTGTGTGGGGGGCGTGGGGGAGCTGGAGCTTATCCCAGACAGCAAAGGACACAAGGCAGTGAGTCACCACAGGGCACATGCATGGACACAATCATACACTGTGGGACAGTAGCCCACGTACAGTTGAGAAAGCAGGGTCAGTGGACCCCTCCAGCAATTGTGGTTAAGGGCTTTGCCTAAGGGCCCGATGGTGAAATCACTCTGCAATCCACTGGAATTTGATCTGGTGACCTCCTGATTACAGGCACAGAGTCCCAGCCTGCAGAGGCCCCCCTCCACTTTCCAATAGTACATGGGCTTGCCAACCACCCATCCATGCTGGACCCCTTACCCTGGTCAGGGTTACAGAGAGGCCTGGAACCTGTCCCAGGAAGTGTAGGGCACATGGTGTAGGTACTCCTTGGGTGAGATGCCAGGCCAGTGCAGGGCACATGCACACATACGCGCTCATTGGGGCAGAAACCCAAACCCTGGAGCTGTGAGGCATCAGCGCCATCTACTGAGCCCATAATAGAACTAAACCCATGCTTGGGATGAATGCCATTAATGGAACCTCTATTCTGTAGTTTCTTGTTAGCGTTGTAGTACTTCATATATAATAAACATATAATCAACACAAAGCATTTACTTTTTAGAAAAGTGTTACACAAGAGCGCCGATGCATTGACTAACACATAATGATTTGTTGCTCTATGATATTTTTCAGTTCTTAGTGGAACACTGGCCATTTGAGCAAGGGCTTATTACTGTATGTTGGGTTTTTTTTGGAAACACTGTAATGAACCATCCACAATGAAAGATCTAAAGAATCTAAACAAAATAAACAGGAAAGTATGTAGATATTCATCAGTATATAGAGAATGGTGGTGTTTTCCAAAACACGTCCGGAGCAGGTCTACTGGAGCTTGAGTTTGCACCATGGGTGATGGGGGTAGCATGTACTCAGTGGGCTAGGATGCTGTGTCTGATCAGAAGGTTAGTGGTTCAAATCCCATGATTGACAGAGTGATTTCACAACTGGGCCCTTGAGTAAGGCCCTCAACCCCAACTGCTCCAGGGACTGGCTGATCCTACTTTATTGAAAAATATTTGTCACTTTGGATAAAAGTGTCTACTGAAAAAAATGTGTTGTAATCTTTACCATACAATAATCATAATAAGGATGCTCGTTATGGAGGGCCAAGATCACTGACCACATTAATCTTCCAGCTACCTTCTCAAATGATGGGAAAAATGCATAACTGTCACTGCATCGCTTGTAAAAACAAGTCACTCTACATGAGGAGGGATTGATATCCTGAGAGCCCAGAAGACAAATCTGACCATCTGTCCACAGATTCCTGGACTCCTGCAGCCAAAGCCCTAATTAACAGCTTGCTTGAGAAGATAGTAAAAGAAATAAAGCCCATAATGTCTGGCAGAAGCCCACCACCCTATAAATGTATTTGAACATTTGTCCATAAATCTGTTCAAGGTAGGACTGTGGTGTACCTGGTGTATGAAAAAATGTTGCATTTTTTGGCTGATTTAGCCTTTATTCTGGCTAAGACGTGTTAAATATATCCCTTTGAAATAGGAAGGGGCTTAATAATTTTGCCCATTAATCAGGAACCCCGAGGGTGTCATAATCGGACAGTATAACATTGCCTATTATAAATTTCCTCTTTGCTGAATTTCTGTAGCAGGGAACTGTAGTGTTTTTAGGCATTCAGTTATACCACTGGTTTTTTGAAGCTGTAGTAATACTATGTGCGCAGCTTCTACCTCCAACATTTCCAGCACTTATCATAAAACCTTAGTTGTCTCAGAGTGGTCCTAAGAACATTTTTCCACATATGATGTGTTCCTTCAGATTTCTGTGATGGAACCAGTGGAAGCTCAAATGCCCACTGGATACATTATATGAACAAAGGTGTTGGGACACACCTCTTAATCATTGAAATAAGATGTCTTATTCAGACCCTTTGCCACAGGTCTATAATATCAAGCAGCTAGCCATGCAGTATGCTTGCACCATTAGTATTCAGGATAGGCTCTGGTTTCAGAAGCAGTTACATGGATGGATGGATAGATGGATGTGAAAGAATGAGTCATTCTGAAGACCTCAGTAAATTCAAGCCTGGTACTGTCATAGGATGCCTCCTTTGCAATAAGCCAGTTCAGGAAATTTCACAGTATTGCACAGTGAAATGTAAGCGGTATTATTGCAAAGTGGAGATGTTTAGGAGCAGCTGAAACACAAATTGGCAAACCATGTAAAGTAGCAGGGTCACTGAGTGCTGAGGTGTGTACTGTAGTGTGTAAAAGTCACAATTGCAATTGCTCTCAGCAGAGTTCCAAACTTTCTCTGGCATTAACCCCAGCACAAAACTCTGTGCCAGGAGCTTCATGGAATGGACATCCATGGCTGAGTAGCTGCATGTACTGTAAACCTGTTCGATGGAGTGGTGTCAAGTAGACCATCACAGGACTCTGGAGCAGCATAAATGTGTTCTGTGGAGTGATGACTCGTGCTTTTCTGTCTGGCAGTCTGATGGATGAGTCTGGGTTTGGCAAATGCCAGGAGAACATTAGCTGCCTGACTACATTGTGCCGACTGTAAAGTTTGGTGGAGGTTAAGACCCATAATTCCAGTGAAGGGAACTCTTAATGCTTCAGAATACCAAGACATCTTGTGGGAACAATTTGAGGAAGGGAAGGACATGGTTGGGAGAGTGTGATGTGGAAGAATTTGACTGGCCTGCACAAAGCCCTGACCTCTATCTCATCAAACACCTTTGGGAGATTGTAATCCAGGCCTACACATCCATGTTTGACCTCACAAATGTTCTTCTGGATGAATGGTCAGAAATTCCCACAGACACACTCCAGAAACTTGTGGAAAGGCTTCCCAGAAGAGTGGTAGCTGTTATAGCTGTAAAGGGGAGACCAACTCCATACTGATGCCTATGGATTTAGAATGGGATGTCATAAAAGGTCCTGTAGGTGTAATGGCCAGGTGTCCCAATACCTTTGTCCATATAGTGTATAATTAGCCCTCAAGAAAATGTTTTGGGTTAGTCTACGACTTAACACCTTTAAGGCATCTTTAAACACAGTATTGTACAAATTTTACAATTAGGTGAATACAGGTATCCTTGTTCAAAGTAGAAACAAATTACAATGCTTTTCAGGGAACCCTGGCTTCAATAATAGTCATTCCATTCAAAATAGTCAGGGTCTATTGCAGTATATCAGGAGAAGCATAACACTCAGGAAGTCAAGCTCTTCTCTCCGTTGGCTCACACACATTAGTGATGACTGAAGACAAGTTTCAGGATATCTTAGCGTTAACCCCGGATATTTTGGTTAGTCAGAGCAAGCATAGGCTTCGTCTTGCCATGCTTCCGTGGCAATGTGTCCTACATCTTAATCCCGTTTCCTGACAGGGAACCTGGGAGGTTCGCCATATATAATCCTGGACAGTGATATAACAGCAGTCAGTCCCTCCAAGAAATCTCTGTGGATAATCAAGCACTCTTAGTCAAGCGCGTTTTTCCAGCAGTAAGAGTTCTGAGAGATCGTCAAGACAATCAGATCATTCCGACGATTATCTGATAGAGCTATACAGGTTCAATAGGCAAGGAATGCTGATAATATCTTGGTAAGTGACTAGAGTCAAATAAATGTAACACTCTGTAGTCACACACTGACTATGCCACAGACCTCTACTGTATGTAGGATTGCGACAGTCAGCCCACAGCACCCCCTATATTAGCTAAATATGTGACTATGTTTCACATATACCTTAAATTTTTCTTTGTGCTGTATGATTTATTTCCATACTTAATTACCACCACCATTTTTTGCCATAATTTGAATTATGAAAAGGAAATATCCCATGGCAACGTCTGAGAAAAAAATGCTTGAAGAATGCCCTTGTGAATGGAAATGAAAGGTAATGTATTAATAATGTATTGACTTCTACACCCAGTCTCAGACAAGTAATTCTCAGTGTCACAGAAGCAATGCCCACTTACAGCTCGTTGCTGTTGTGTAAAGAAACTATTTGCATTTGTTCTCATCTTTTGAGCCTTGTATGTATTAAGGCTATTCATCTGGGTAGTAAGTGCATATTTCTTTAGGAAAAAAGAACAATGTTACATTAGAGCATATGCAAATTAAGAGTAACACCATAAAGAGTAACTATGTGCATTCTACTCTTCTCCAAAAAGTCACCGATGTCTGGCGTAATGGCTAGATGAACATCACTTCAGCTCCCAAACCTCTCCTCAGGGGCACCTCAGACATTCCATGTATTGTTACATTTCACCACCAGCCCACTTAATTATTTAACAAAATTGTTTTTTTTAACAGTCAGCGAGGAATTCATTAGCCATATTAGGAATCAAAAAAAAAAAATACATTACAATACAAGCTGACACCCTCTGACAGACACAATATCACAGTTTTACACAAACATGAAAATCCTTTATACTTTGCTTTTTTGACTACACAATGGATTATTCATTTAGTTATTTAAAGAAGCATAGTTTTAGGTATTGTAGATAATCACCACTGATACTGTGACAGAGATACACCCCCTTACCTTTATCCAGGGATGTTACCAGAGGCTCTGCCAACGTGATTGTATCTCTACTCAGTGGAAAATGTGAATTACCGCAAACGTCTACTAATCTAACCGCTTGGAAAGATTTTCATATAGTTTACCTTGACTCACTGCCAAAGCCTGGACTGGAGCAGTGAAATAAGAGCATGAAGTAAATCCATTATTTTAAGTGAATGTTAATATGCAATTTAATAAATGGGCTATTATATGTAGATAGATTGTACCTATATTTATTAACATAAAGGCTAGGGCTATGCCCTATTACCATAAACTGTGGGACAGAAATACAGCAGATTTATATACTTGTTTAACTTCTTGGTGACATTCTGGAAAGGTTCTTCTTGTGCCTTGGCTGCCGTGCAAATGCTGATTTATTTATTTATTTACTTTAATTTCTTTATTAAAATCTCAGTCGTAAGTCAACCAGACAATTAAACCTGAGTTTTACATTCCAATAACTGAAAATATAGGGTCAGGATCATTTAACGGCTTATCCAATCTAGAATCTGCCAACCTATCCCAAATCTGTTTAGCCATGTAAAATGTACGAGGCTATGTACCAATACATTTTTTGGCCTTTAGAATATGGCAGGCTATCCTCCTGATGGTCATTTAGACCACTGGACAGTACACTACAGCAGATAGGTAACCAGCGGGATTTGATGCTGCTGACTGGATGGGCAGCTCCACAACAAGGTTTATGGGAAACAGACTCAGATGAAGCACACTGGGGAAAACCAGGAACAGGAACCATGGCAGAGGAAGCAGAACACGGGAAGCAGGAAAAGAGGCTTTAATACAAGAAGAAGAAAAAAAAAACAAGAAAATCACGACAAATACAACACAAGACGCCGATTGCATGGTGCACCAGCTGCAGAAATTTTGTTAACCAAGAACACGTAGAAAGAAACAAGACTTGGGCAAACCAGAACCATGAAAATCAAGACAAGATGCTGACTCACTAAAACAAGACTAAAACAAGATACAACACGCAAAGCCAGTGATGAAATACCGGCAACCTTGATTAAAGCATAGAAATGAAACACTCACAGATTAAAGCCAACCCCACACAGCTGGACACTGGACTCTGCCCCAGAAGGAGAACTGAGCCTCCAACTCAAAGACCGATGGAGAGACTGAGCGCGAACTAGACTTGTGTCAGCGATTCATTCTTCTTGAACAAATATTTAATGTATACAAAATAATCTGAATTATCAATAATCTGCACTTTGTTCAGTTCATTCAAAAAGCATGTCATCGTTCAGTTTTGTCAACACGCTGTTTGTTTCTTTAGCTGAATTTGTCACTGTCCACTTTGCAAACAAGATTCGTGAACCTGCATGGCGCCATTCAAAACACCCACTCTTTCCTCACCCTCTGATGAAATGATGTACAGACATCTGAAAAACTCAGTATGGCTAATATAATTTAATCAGCATTAAGTATAATATAAAACAATACATGAAATATACTGTATAGTATATAATACATAAAGTATATCTAAATGGAAGAGGAAAGCCTATATCTGTAACGAGCGGTCACAGAGGAGAGCTTGGATCCAGTAATGCAGAGAACCAATGGGTTTATTAGCAAGTCCGAAGCAGAGGTACAAAAAGGGTCGAGGCGAGGAGAATGGTCGTGGTCGGGAGCGCAGGTCGAAAGCCGGGAGTATCTGTCCAACACGGAAGCACGGGACTGCACAACACCAGGAGGGGAAGACACGAACAGCTGGGCTCGGCTGGAAGGGCAGATCAGGAACGGGAGCTGGGCTGGGGGAGGAAGGCAGGAGAATCGAGGAACGGACAGAGGGCACACAGAAGCGGTTCAGGAAAAAAGGCGAGACGATCGACAAAACTTGCTCGGCACGGCTCGAAAACATCGGCACAATACTCCGCGGTGAGCAGTCGGTCGGTCTTCTGCTTTTATGGCCCCTTAATTAGGCCTCCCGAGGGAGTGGCTGTGGGGTGCCACCTGTACGGGCGTGACAATATCGTCTAAGTAAAAATATATTTATTAAGGTTAACAGGACCAGGGTGGCACGGGGGCTCAGTGGGCCGCCCTGTTGCCTCACACCTCCAGGGTTGGGGGTGAATCCTGCTCCACGTTCAGTGCCTGGAGTTTGCATGTTTTCCCTGTGTTGTGTGCGTTTCCCCAGGTATTCAGTTTTCCTCGCACAGTCTGCAGACTAACCGGTGCCTCTACATTGCTTGTATAGAATAACTGCTCCTCTGTCTTTGGATGGACTCTATGATGTGTGTCAGTGAGTGTGTGTGTGGGCCCAGCGACGGACTGGCATACTGTCCCATGTGACCCCCAACCAGTCTGCTGTCTGGGATAGTGCCGGCCCCCACCCATGCCCCTGATCAATGGAGCAAAAAAAATCTACAGGGACTGTGTTGGAAGTGAATGAATTATTTAGTTGAACAAATTCAAAAGAATCAATTCACTGAAAAGAATCTTGATTTTCATCTCTCACCCCAAGCTATACTTACTGCTCAGTCTCAATAGAAAAACTACTCCCATTTTCCATTCCACCATTAAACATAATGCAGGTTTAAGGTCGCTTATCTGCAATTTCACCACCAGCTTAACTAATTAATTAAATGATTGATTGGTTGATTAATTGATTACTTAATCTAATTAATTAGATAAATGACTATGATGCCCTGGCATCCTGTCCAGGATGTACCCCAGCCTTGCGTTTTGTGCTGCTGGGAACGGGTTTCAGGTCTCTGTGACCCTGACTTGTTTACTTTTCCCATAGTACTTGCTTTAGTCCAGTTAAGTTGTTAATAATGCTTTTTTTCCTTAAAGAAACTACAGTGGCTTTAAATTGAACTCTGCATACTTTACAATTTTCCAATTTTTCCTTCACAAATCTCTCCTGCCACTTGAATTCTTTGGCTTAATCGCGAGCAGACTAATTATCCAAGCCACTGCCCTCAATGATAGTTCAAATATGGAAAGCATTCCGTTTGGTTTTAATTGGAGCCTTTTTTGTTCACAAAACAGACAGCGTCCAGACCATCAACATGAAAGATTTTCAGCTCTATTCCAGCCAAGTGTGTCCTCTTGAAGGAAAAAAAATATCCAATAAATTGTTTATATCTAAAATATTCTCCCACTCTACATCCAGTCTTTTACTACTGGCTATTTCATCTGTCATTGTTGAACCTAGAATTCTTACAGACACACTTGTCCATTTATAGTCAACCTCTAAATGTCAGAAGTTTCTTACTAGTGCAGTGGCTTTTTCTAGGGGTTCTGATTTCACACAGATGTCTATGTGCTTCCTAATGGTGTCTGTTGCTCATTTTGTCCTCAGTGGCTTTCAAAACCGCTATGCTTGCACCAAAAAGCACCAGAGACATGAGCTGTCATTCTATACTGTCAGTGTCTTCAACATCTTGCCACCACAAGCATTGCAAGAAGCCGGTGTCATGTTTAGACACTTTGACACAAGGGTATATTCTGTGGCGTTATTTGTATGTCTGCTCAGTAAAAATGCAGAGCACAGCATCAAACTAATCTGGCACCTTTTCTTTTAGATGTCAACAATAGGTACCAATCATTCAATCATTCTGCTTGCCTCCTGTTTGCTTTTTATACAGCACCTGACCTTAAGAATAGCTCTTTACAGCCTATTGAACTATAGAGAATGGTTGTCAAAGAAGCTTATTTGTTTGTTTTTGTTTCGAAGAATCATCTCTATCTGTCTAACTATCTACCTATCCATCCATCCATCCTGTATGGCTTAGCAAACCTTTCTACTCGAGGGTACAGGGTCTTTCTCTATTTTTCTTCCAGATCCTCCCATTCCTGCTCATTAAATTGAAGGATTAGGTGAAGATTTCCTGTTATGAGCGCTGTTATAGACTGGCATCGCGTCCAGGGTGCTGTCTGTCTTGTTCCCTGATATGGACTGGCATCCCGTCCAGGGTGCTGTCTGTCTTGTTCCCTG
>JAODKF010000001.1:27142841-27166098 GCA_026779585.1 Mormyrus proboscirostris
CCCCCCCCCCCCCCCCCCCCCCCCCCCCCCCCCCCCCCCCCCCCCCCCCCCAAAAACCATATCGAGATATTTTTAGGTAGATTACCAATGCACAATATATTAATATTTTCTATGAAGTGGCCTAAATGTTTTAAGTGAAAGCCACAGATGGGATATGACAAATAATTTTATTTACCCAATGTGCTCCAAATTAAATGCAAATACTGCCAGGGATGCCAAATTTGTTCAGCTGGCTGGAGTGAGATTTTCAATGAAAACTAACTAGTCTGCACACATGTTATCCTGTATGTAAGTTTTATTACCTCAGTCTGTAGGGTTTGCAAACTTCTCCCATGATTTTGATGCAGCTAATTTTAGGTTTATAATTGAATAATAAAGGTTTGCGGTAATAATTCTTGCGGGAGCATGCAAGTCTGAAAGCATGAGTGTCACACCAAATGCGTGGGAGTTTGGCAATCCTGTACAGGGTTTCCTTCCTTGTTTTAAATTATACAACTAAAACTATTCAGTGCAGACATTTCCCATTAATGCACACAAGTCGCAAAATAAAGAATAATAGATGCCTCTATCTATGTTAAATGGGCCCAATAAAGCAGCCTCGACATAAAATCCTTTCACCCAATTACAGCTCTAAAATGTGTTGTTCTGTACCCGCCTGCAACATCACACCGGTCACCAGCCACACCATGCAGTAGTTACACTTGAGCACCCAACGACTCCTTCAGTAAGGAGTGACAGTGCATGCATGCGACCTGCACCCAGCCATGGCCGAGACTTCACCCGGCAATAGCTGCCCCTGCCACCGCTTCGGAGAGATTAGGCACTTCACCCACAACTGCCATGCCCTTTGGCCCAAACAGCAACCAGGTAATGCCAGGCGGGTGGTGCTGTGAGGAGGGCGCCACCCGCATCGCACACCAGTTTAACCCCAATAGCTGTACCTAGACTGGGCCGGCTTGGCAAGGCTATGGGTCTATACCTCGGCTGCCTGGTCACTGAAACAACTTGTTGAGCTCTGGTGGACATGGGGTCCACCATCATCCTGATCCACCTGGGCCTGCTACCAGGTACTGGTCGACTTGCGGCAGCTGGCTGAAAGACCACTGGCGTGCAGTTAATGTTGGTGACTGGCGTGTGCACAGCCATGAAGGGGAGGAGGCAGCTGCGTATCCAGCTGGCCGGACACATGGTGGTGCAGGAAGTCTGGCTCATCGACATCACCAACCCCTACATCGTCGGTCTGGATCTGCTGACTCGACTGGGGGCCACCATTGACATGCTGACAGCAGGCCTACAACTCGGCAGAGACATAGTGCTCCTCCAGCACGACGACAATGACCAGCGACAGAGAGGGAAGGCTGAACATGGTGACAAGGAAAGACTCCTATCCACTGCCAGACATCAATGACGTACTGGACTACATCGCTGGGTCAATGTGGTTCAACACCCTGGACCTCCACACTAGCTACTAGCCCCGGAAGCTTGCCCCAAGACCGCTTTCTCCATCAGCCACAGACAATGGCACTTCCAGTTCATGCTATTCGGTCTGTGCAATGCCCCAACCACTTTCGAGAGGCTCATGGAGTGAGTCTTGTCATATGTCCCCCAAACTGATGTGTATCGCCTACCTCGACAATCTCCTGGTCCATGCCGCTCACTTCGCTGGAGCAATTCGGAACCTTAAGACTGTGTTCTCCGCGACCTGGTAGGTAGGGTTATGGCTGAAGTGCTCCCTTCTTCAGCACCGGATGCTCTACTTAGGCCATGTCACTGGCCACCGACTCGGTAAGCGGTGCGGGAGTGGCTAACCCGGCACAACGTGAAAGAGCTCCGTCGCTTCCTGGGGCTGGCGTCTTACTACTGACACTTTGTCAAGGACTTTGCCAGCATTGTGAAACTGCTGCACTATCTTACAGAGAAGGGAAGTGGTTTTGCATAGATGGATGCCTGCGTTACGGCTTTCAACTACCTTTGCAAGGTGCTCGCCGATGCCTCCGTGCTATCATATCTCGATCCAGTATCTCTCTCATCCTGGATATGGATGCTAGTAACATGGGGCTGGGTGCTGTGCTGTTGTAGGCGGGACCCGCAGGAGTGGTTTCATACTTCAGTCTGACACTTAGCTGGCAGGAGCACAACTATTGCATGACCTGACGGGAACTACTGGCCGTAGTGCAGGTGTACAAACACTGCAGATCATGAAGTCCCGCGCCACCCCCCTTTACCCCCAGAGTGATGGGCTGGTGGAGCGGTTTCACTGTACCCTAGCCACTCAACTGGTGAACCTCTTGGACAAGCATCAACCTGACTGGGACGTCTACCTTCCTCTGGTCCTGTGGGCGTATTGTACGGCAGTACAGGAGAGCACTGGCTGTACCCCTGCCGCCCTCATGTTTGGCCGTGAGCTGTGGATACCTGTGAAGCTGGTATTCGGCTTACCCCCTGAGCCAGAGCTGCCAGCAACATCGGGACTGAACTACCTGTGCCAGTTCTGGGAGTGCGTTCTCATTGTGCATGAGCTAGCCAGGGACCATCAAGGTGCGGTCACGGCCAGATGAAAGAGAGTGTACAACGTCCGCTGATGGAGACAGGCCTTCCAACCCAGGGACCCTGTTTGGGTGTACTACCCCATCAGGAAGAAGGGGTCGGTCACCCAAGCTCAACAGCCACTGGAGGGGTCCTGGGTAGGTCCCGGAGTGGATCTCCGAGGTGGTGTACAGGGTACAGATGCCTGAGAGACGCAGAACTGTTGTGCCGCACCACAACCGCTTGGTGCCATACCAGCCCCTGGCTCAGACGGAACAGCCAACCCCAGGACCGGTGGTGAGTATCCCAGCAGCAGGGACTGATAAGGATGGCAGGGGACTGGAGGGCCCGGGACCGCAGAGAACTCGCCACTGCCTGGAGCACTTCTGGGACTCCCCAGTCCTGTAAATAGTTCTCCATAGTTGTTTGTGTTATAGGTAAATGTGCTGTGTTATGTCACGTGTAGTGTTGAATGTGTTTTGTTGTACATGTCAGTGTGTGTGTGTGTGTGTGTATGCGTGTGTATGCATATTTGTACTTGTACTGACAATGCACTCACACTGCCCACCATGCCCCTTGCCCTACTTACTCCTAATATGCACGGTGAGCAGTATGAGTGCGTTGTCAGTGTAAGTGGTATGGGTGCAATAAACAGCACCTAGTAGTTAAAACTCCGTCTCTGCCTGTTTATTACAAGCAACATGGCTCGTTGACCCACTTTTAAAATGTTTTTAACCTGTGATCTGTTTGTCAGTGTTTTAAAATCATCCAAGTAACAATGATTGTTCACCTTTTACCTCCATCAGTTTCCCCCTGAGATGCTACCTGACAGTTTTATTTCAGCTGTGGATTCTGGCAGTCTGTGTGTCATTAAAGGCCTGGATCTTGGTTTTTATCCTGCCCAACACCCACTCCATGCAAGCACTGAACAGAGTAGGGACAAGAACATGCTGCTGAAAAATCCCAGAATCCACTGGGAAGAACACAGAGGTTTGGCCTCTACTCCGTTCAGCTCTGAAACAGCATACAGGACTCTTTTCTGCTCTCTGCAAGAGTAACTCTGCAGCTGCCCACAGGAAGGACGCACACATCATGAAGGGGATGGGGGAAAAGCCCTCAGGAGCCTCACAGTCGAAACCACCAGAGAGCCAGTGAGGTCAGACCTGTTGCGCATCAGAACTGGTGTGGTGTCGAAGCATTGCCCACTGCATGGCAGCACTTGGGTCCTAATCTTAGGCAGCCCATAGGGGTAGGTGCATGGAATGTCTTGCCCCTCTGGTATGATGACCATCTTCCCCTACTGTTGCGGGTGCTTACTAAACTCATTTTCTGTACACAAGATATAAATCTGTTTGAAACACAAAATTTCCCTAAGTAGTCATTACATTTACTGCAAATTATTTAAAAGAGATTGCCACATTCTGTAAATGACCCACCAAGCTAATGGAGTACAGGCAACAGGCTGAGAGGTGACCTTCCCAAGCTCTGGGAAGCTCTGAGAAGGTCTGGGAAGAGAACCTCACAGACAGCTCATGAGTGTACATTGCTGTACAATTTCTCAATTGATCTACTCAGTTACTCTGAAGAACATGGTTTATTGAAATAAAAGCATATTTCAGGACGTGAAATCCTTTAATTTACTTTTATTGACCAGCCTAGACTTGTTTTAGTAAGATTTAGGTAACATTAACGATTTAGGTGCCGTCTATCAAACTCACAATAAGTCCACACATCAGTGAACTTTTTGCTCTGGTGATCCTCTCCAGACTCCCGTGTAGGAATATTTAGCTTAGGTAAATTTTAATATCTCCACCAATATGTACTGAAATTAATTAAATTTTAATCAATTATTATTTAATGATGATTGTTAACTAATTGTTATGCTGAATGGTTGGTTCCTCCAATCTCAATTGCTGTATCCCCGCGAGTCTGTTAATGTGAGACTTAAATGGGATTCACTAATTACCAGTATCACTTAGTAAACTGGGTTAGAAGGCTCGTCCAGCGAGCTCCACCACCAGGTAATGTAAACGATTGGTAGTGACGCTCCTCTCACGGCCGATTAGAGATTCTCACGATATTTCAGGCGAGTTTGAAGTTTCACAGCTTAGTAGCCAGATCGCACAGAGGCAGGGACTACACAGGCTGAAGTTGTGTAAAAGACATGCATTTATTCCTAACACTACAACTAACATTAGACAGACATTACACCTAACATAAACAACAAACACGAAATGAATAGAAGCAGGCAGAACGTAATTATGGAAATGCAATGACCAGATTAAAATGAGTAAATTTAAAAGGGAAATACTGTTCTGCAAAGCAAGCAGTTTGTGGAAGCACAATCCTAAAGTCACGTAGCATGTTGTCCATGTAGTGTACATGACTATTATGAATACATTTTCATATATCCAAAATGCACTTATCAATAATCCTTTCTCCAATGGAAAAATCACTACTAAATCCATACAAAAATAACAATTCATATTAACTGAAACCTATAATCAGCAAGATTTTAAAATGTAAGATGGAAAAAAGGTCGCCAAAGCAGAAGAATCAATCCTGCGCAGCTGCTTAGGGCACATAGTAACCTAAAAATCGCATGGCTGCTCTGGGAGAGTCGAGCTGACACGGCATTTGCTGAAGTCCAGTCCAGGACGTCTCTCTTTCACCCAGCACAGAATGCCAGCCTGGAGCTTTGCATGGCTAGATCGCCTGCCATTCTCCTTCTTTGTGGATGTATCACAGGGGCTGGCTAACTCAGTGCACTAGGCTAACTCACAAATGCTTCAGACATTGTACCTTGAAGGTGGTGCTGTGTATCAAAACCACTAGTGTGAAACCCTAACTGTGTCTTACTAACTTGCTTCCAGTACTCAAACCTTAATCACATGTCACAGAATGCCACCAGCAATAATTCCATAACAAAAGTTCTTTTGAAGGGCCACATCACTCAAAACAGGAAACGAGGAACCAAAAGCTAAACTCGTACTTTACTGTGCACTTCACTTGTGCATTTGTGCTGGTATTGTTGTGCATGAGCTACTCTTGGCCAAGAGGTGACTCTGCATATAATTCAAGTTCAGAAGAGCAAGAACTGCTAAAAAGTACAATAATATTTCTCTATGTGTGCAGCCTCTCAGTACAACTGCTTGATAGAAGCATTTACAGGGACGGAGCCACGTGCCGGCAGCTTAATGTTTAGGAAAAACATGAGGGTCATGTATTAGGAACAAAGTGTGGAGGCAGAGCGAACAGAAAACACGGCTGAAAAGAGAACAGCAAAGAACAGGAAGGCCTCACCCAGAGAAGGGAAGGGTCTTTTATGAACTCCATTACATTTAAAGTAGTTTGCAGACATTTTAATGAAAAGTGACACACATTTGAGAAAGCAGAGTCAGCCAGCCCTTGCCGTCGCTGGGAGTTAAGGGTCCAATTGTGCTCTTGAGAGCGTCAGATTTGAATCTGCACACACAAGACAGTCCCTATGGGGGAACCATGATAATGTTTAGGGGTTAGAATCTCTGCAGTCTAACTTGATTAGCTGTACAGCACCTTCCAAATGTTTTGCATTTTTACATAGAATAACAGATGCAGTGACTGGTCAAAAACCCCTGAAGGTGTGGCCACGCAGCACTACCCCGTGAGCCCTTGAGAAACAGTCAATTTGCACAAAAAGCACAAGATTTTGCAATGTCATTTTTTTTCTGAGTAATTTTGTAAACTGAGACATCATTTCTCAACACATCTTACTTTTAGATGCTGTAAACCTCAAACAATTTGTGGTTGGGAGCTGACAGATGGATACTGTTTCTTCAGTGGAACACATGTCAGAGAAGGATCCAGGGTCTGGTATCTTCGTAACTACACTTAATGCTCAACCATGAAGAAAAGCTGGTATGGGATGTATGTCAAGATGTATCACAAATGTTTGGCTTGTCTGTATTGATTGGTGTTATTTTGAGAGTGACAGCGTAGTAGGGGAATGGCCATGCTGATATCTGTTGTCCCATGAGCTGGTGTCGCTGCAGTTTGCATCTATATCGAGCTTGTGCTTATGCTGCAGCTGCGTCGTTCAGCCGCACCACTTCCCCTCTCAGCACCTCCCCTGTCTCGCCTTCATGCCAAATGTGAAGAGCAAGAAAAGCAGCAGCCCACTTCCCCTTGAGTCTGCTGGACACATACATCCAGAGGCACATTACTTTTACCTCCATTTTGAAGGACAGTGGAGCAACATTCCTCAGACGATCACAGCCGTCTGACCCCGCAGGTAACGTAGACATCCTGTTCTGTTACTTTGCTTTACGCACATACATGCACCAGTACACACTCTAGGCAATTTGATGAAACTAAATAGGCTCAGTGGGGTTAGGACTTTTTGTAGCCTCTGACCAGAAATTTGTTGATTCAAATCCTGTGGCAGGCAGAGTAAGTTCCTCTGTTGGGCGCCTTGAGCAAAGCCTTCAGCGCCAGTTGCTCCAGGTACTGTCTGACCCTGCTTTATACAAAAAAGTGTCACTTTTGACAGCAAGGTCTGCTAAACAATTTAAAAAATGTTAAATGGAGGACGGTGTGTGGTTCAGTGGGATAGGACACCGTACCTTTGCTGGTTCAAATCCCACCGTCAGCAGAGTTAATTAATCACTGAGTCCCAGGCCAAAGCCCCTAACCCCCAATTACTGACCCTGCTTTCTCAAAAATTTATGTCACTTTGCATATGAATATAAAAGTCTACTAAATAAAATGTAAATCCTAACTCATGATCATATTTTATGAAAGAATTGCGATTTTATTAAAACACCATTACATATTTTATTTTGTGCTCTTTTAATATTTGTGATGTCTTTACATCTTTTATATTAAGCCAAGGTACCTAAAACTTCATTATTTTACTTGCTTCATTTGTGTTAATTTTAGTGCAATATGGACTATGAATATGAAATGCTCGATTTACTATAGCTAGTTCTGTTATCCTTTTGATAATATATATGGTTTAATTCGATAAGCTCGTTACATACCATGAAAAATACTGCCGAACAGTTATGTCTATGTATGCAGAGAGTAAACTACGTGTCTTTGGTCTGTGGGATTTAGTATGTGACATGCGGAGCGCATGCTATCTGCACATGCAGAGAGCAGAGGCAGGATTTGAACGGCAAAGCCTGCTGGTGTGAGATGACACAGACACACCTGGGGGGAAAAAAAAGAAAAAAAAAATCACACTATGCTATTAATTATTTTAAAAAGCAAATATATTTAGGAAATACAAACAGTCCCTGGGTTAAGAATATGGACAACTGTATTTATGAATGGGCTTCCAGAAAGCTTATCATATTTACAAACTTGGGTAAAATATAATGGTTCCTAATAACGAATGATCGCACTACTTTGTGATGCTCGTGAAAACATTGTGCAGCTTCAGTGGCTCATCAGCTTGATGTACAGTAACTGTGTGTAGTTACCTTTATTATTACTGTATATAATAAAATTACTATCATCATTATTATGTACTATACTATTATTTTTCCAACTTACCCATAAACTCGGCTTAAAAACAGACACAGAGAATGGAACTCTTTGTAACCTGGGGACAGCCTGTACCGAGACCTTTAAGGAAATTTCTATTTATGACAGATCAGATATTTATACCGTTTTTAATTTTCACTTCCTAGCTGTTCAGCCAGGTGCCCGGAGATGCCTAATCAGAACAATACCACCGATCCTCCGGATCTGGATGAAGCCAGCTCTGCCGCATTGGTGTGGATCTACAGTCTGACACTAATTGGAGGGATTGTGGGGATCATCTTCATGAGTTTCATCCTGAATCGGCAGAAGGACAAGCTTTCCATTACAAACATTTCCATCATCAACTTGGTGGTGGTCCACGGCACATTTCTGTTCACGGTGCCCTTCCGGATCCATTACTTCACTACCAAAACATGGACTTCCAGCTTTGACTTCTGCAAGCTTGTAAGCATCATTATCCACACACACCTGTACCTCTCCTTTTTCTTCTACTTGGCCATCTTGGTGGTGCGGTTCTTACCTGTCATAGGAAGAAAGCCGATGGGCTTCAATCGGCCATTAATAGCGTTCCTCGCCAGTGCGGCCGTCTGGCTGTTCTTCTTCCTTAGCATATTTCCACCTCTCTGGATACACTATGGAAAACTCTTGAAGGATAAGAATAATGGAAAATGCTTCGGGTTTCAGTCGGATATCAAGGATCATGTCATAACTTTTAACATCGTATTGGCCGTCGTCATAATAGCTACTAGCTGTGCTGCCCTAGTCATCCTGTTATTGGTGCTAATGAAGATAGCAAGGTCAAACCATGGGAATCTCTTCTCCCACCAGGAGTTTCGGGCCCAAATAAACAACATAAGGTTCATCGCCATTATGTTTATCTGTTTCCTGCCCTATCACACCTTCCGGATCTATTATGTGTTGCACTTACACGACGATGAAACTTTAGCAAACAAAAATGAGGTATATCTGGCCATTACGTCATTGTGTTGCTGGGATCTGCTGACCTTTGTCATAATTAAAAGGTGAAGAATTATCTCCCCGATTAATTCCACGGTCAAGAAACGGACACTGATGAAAATCAGCTTCCATACATGCATCCATGTTCTAATTGTTTGTCTTGGTTAAGGTAGTGAGAACTAGTATTTGGCGCTGTATTTGGATAATCCATTACCATCATCAAACACTTGCTACAAATGCGGAACATGAAGAACGATCCATGAACTAGACTTCACTTTCCAGTGAAGCAATGACTTTATTGACATTAAAAGGCATGAACGATCAATCAGTACTATTATTTTCTGTGTATTAATTGATAGAAATCTTGTGCCTTGCAATGGTTATTTTTTCCACAGGCTATGCTGTTCAAATGTCCTGCTTTTTTTACCTTGGTTGTCAAAACAACTGTGTTTTAGACTGTAAACTTCAGCTGCCACAAAAGTAACCGTGTAGTAAATATGACACAAAGAGTTGGCTGTTTGAATGTGGGGGGTGGCATTTCGTAGTGCGAACAGTAAACCAACTAATGTTCATATTAACCGACAAATGGTCTTGCTGTATGAGCCTAAGCCTACAGCTTAGAAACAGCCGTCAGGCCTGTGAGCTGCCCCACTCACGTATTTTCCTAATGTCAAGCACATACTATTTTTTAAAAAATGTATAAAAAGCCTGATTTGAAAAACAATGCATGCGGCTCATTTTATACTACTTATGAATGTCTTGTGCTCCATGTACAAAATGCAAGGATTGCAAGATTGAAATAACTAATCACTTTTTTTTACACAATAAATTCCTCTAATACTTTGGAATGAAGAGTAAGAGAAGTATGTAGTTCTGTGTATTCATGATAGTTATATGTGAGGGGGAACTCCATCTTTCATCTCATATTTCAGAGAACATGCACGCTGCTAGCACACCCTCCAGCCATGCCAAAATGGCAGATTAGTGAAGTTGCCCCTGTCGAGTACCTGCACCCTTTACTTCTATAATGGGGAACCCAAAATAAAGTCTTGTCCAAGCTGATTTGCCTATGGCATGTGGCTTATCATCATTGCTGTCCTATAGACAGATAAATTATTACACACATTTTTGCATATTGTCACTGGTGTAATTTCTCTTAAATTAACAAGCAAATATTTACTTTAAACAAAAAATCATTTAAATCGAACCGTGTTTGGATATTCAACTGAGTAAATTTTTTTATCACGCTAAGGTCTCCAACATTTAAAATAGTTTAAAAATACCATACAATGTGCAGTACCTGCTTCTCATTTGCATATTTATTAATGTTTTATGTGCCACTTGGTCATGTCACATTTTACTAAGAAAATGTTTTACATCACGGTTTTACATTTCTTCACATACCACAATTTATAAGCTATATAATCTATTATAAACTGATCCTTAAAAATGGCATTACAAATGGATACTTTATTGTTGTAAACAGATTATTTTCATTTTCTTTTTACAAAAGAAAGGTCAGACACTTTCCAAGTCATTAGTGTTACAAAACAAAGATGAAGGATTAAATGTCTCATAATTGATACATGTCTCCCATATTGCTGGTCCAAAACAGACCACATATTGCCAGCCTAGTCTATCAAAGGTGGTGGAGCTAGATTCAGTTTGAATTCAGGCAGCTCTTTAATCCCAGGTTGGAAGATGCCGGCCTTTTGTTTGAAGGAATCCCGGCTAGACATCTCCCGTCCGGTGAGTTCCATCAAAATGGAAATCTGTTGTTTTGTTAAAACAAAAAATAAAATAGTAAAGGTCTTACAAATAAAGAATCACGGGCTTTGGCAGGTACATATACAAATTAAAAACTTTCTTCAGCAGTGGTTCTCAAACTTTTTGTATGGAGATTCCCCAAAAACATCAGTCAAGTCATGTGACTGACCTCTTTCAATAAAAAAAAAAAAAAAATGACACTCCATGATTTTCCAAGTCATCAGATCGCTATACCGGTATTCACATTACACAACTTGTCATTTTGTAAACAGGAATCTTGAAGTTGTGGTTTAAACAGACACGACTGATGAACGACAGGGCTCACACACTACAAGATAGTTCACCAGGAGGAATCCCTGATGAGTCCGTCTGGTCTCCAAACTACGTTTTGTCACAAAACCGCGCATGTGAATGACACCGGAAAATCACAATTCTAATGTCAACGTGTTACAAATTGTTAAAACACTTTAATTAGATGGCAACACATATGCACGCCATTTACAAATGCATGGCAAATTAATCCTTGGGATTCATCTCATCCCAAGTATTGCACTTTCAGTAGCTATCGCTTGTCGCTGCACTCAGTGCCAGTCACACTTTTCAGACTACAGGAGTAGTAAGATATTTATAATAATACTAATAATAATAATAATCTAGCATGCTAAAAATCTTACAGTAATAAGATATTTGGCATGCTAAACATGTGATGGGCGTTTGCGATGCATCGGCGATTCCATTGGGTCGGGTCTTTGAACAGTTTACACACAGCGATTCCGCGCCAATTTGCCTCTGGGGGTTTTGTCTCCAAAAATTGTCGGCGAGTGGAAAATCTGAGCAAAAGTCATGTAGTGTGAGCATAATGGAAATTAACCCCAACGCTCAAACAGCAAGAGTAATGCTATCAGTATTGTTATCATCATTATGAATATCTAAAAAAATCTAAATCGCATATCTGTTTTATTTTTAAATTACACAATACTGAGTCACCTGCCGGACACCTGACCGAAACAGACTCTTGCCTTGTCGCTATTTCTACAATGACACCTGCTACGTACAACTATGTCATTCAGCTGACCGTTAACCCTGACAAAAATATATTTTGCAAATCTTCACATTTGAGAAAGGAGTTCATGGAGGAATAAGACCATCATATTTGCTTAGGTTTTATGGGTAGATAAAGCACAACTATTCAAGTTGGAAAATGCGACGTACCCGGGCGGGGTTCTTGAAGGCTCTCTTCAGAGAATCCGAAGCTGCAATCTGAGCCCGATCTAGCTCTGTTAACTGAGCAATGTTAAAGGATATTGCTTAATGCAGAATGACGCCTGCTGAGTGTTTCTCCTTAAACAGTGGTAATACACAAACCTTTATCAGTCTACTGATGACATTATCATTGGAACTGCTTTAGACAGACTTGTGCCAAGAGCATCATTAAAGAAGATATAGTAGCCATTTAATGGGTAAAAATAAAAGACCAACTCTGAGTATGTCTTTGATGTGTACAAATGGTCTAATAAGCTCTTTTAAGAAACTGCTTCAATAACTTTCTCAGCCATTCAGCTAGACCTCTTTACAGACTAATCAGAATTTAAAAGGGAACTAACTGCAATGAATGTGTACATACCTCAGACTCTTGTTCAGCCCTCTCAGCTGTGATGGGAAACCACTTCCTCTTAGGCGACTGGCACTTGAAACAGGCCCACTCCGGTGCCTGAGCCTCCTGCTGCCTTAGGCTGCTCTGAAGGCAGCCATAGTGGTAAACATGGCCGCAGCTACATCGGTGCATGGGGGCAGAACAAAAGATCGACTGATCTTTCACAGAGTGACGTCGCACGAGAAACGCTGGCCGAAGTCAACAGTGGGTTCCGGTCGCCTCACCTGAAAACGATGAGTCGGGCCTGGGAGCTGCCCCCCCAGCTGTACCTCTGAGTGCACACCCCACATCGCTGATGGGCAGGGGCAAGGCCACGTGACATGGCTGATCGCAGGCTGCAAAGATACCAGTGCAAGTCCTGGCTGAAAAGGCTACTGGCGGCCTCCATGAGGGTCTACACACACAGGAAACACAACAGATGATAGGAAAATGTTCTCCAACAGAAGGAACGTGTTGTTCTCCAACAGAGGTTAAGCATTATTCTCAAACAAAGGGGAGATAATGTTGTACAACAGAGGGAAGACAGCATTGAATTACAGATGATATGCCATGTGCTCCAACTTACATTCTAGAAGAAGGGTGACAAACTCGATCACAGAAATTGCCATAAGAAAAACTACCAATGAATTTGCCAACAAAGACTTATCTAATTTATAACAGTATGATCCAGACTTTAATGATTATTATTATTATTATTATTATTATATAAAAGAATAAGAAGATAAAAAAAGAGATAAACTTCAATCAAATCAAACTTTACCGACCCCAGGTGAACATTACTGAAAAAATTATGGAGTAGAATGATAAGCAGTACCATTTGCAAATATATTCGCTAAGAAATGAAAAAATAGCTATGGAGCAATTTAGGGGCTGCACCCTTTGATGGACGTATCTGGCATAGCCTTTTTATGCTGTGTCCTTCCGAAGTCCGTGCAATAGATCTTAGTATAGAACAAAAGGGTGCATTTCAAGGTTGCATTTGAAGGAGCCTTTGAAATGACACAGCATTGTCTAGTGAGTTTATTTCCAAGCATTATTTACCATGGGACTTAGTGATGCTTAGCCTAATCTCGATTTCTGGAATGAAAAGTAATCCGGTTCATGACTAACTCAGGATTGTGTGTGAGACCCACTTTTTCTAGAGTACTCCCCTGAAAGTTCCCTTTTTAAATAAAACTTAACAATGATGTAAAAAACCTCTCTGAAGAAACTGAATTAAATCAAATGCATCCACTAGGCTAATTAACTATTATTCATCAACCTTTATCCGACATAATTCACTGAAAACTTATTCTAAATGAGTTAAGTCCCAAAAAAATCTAAATAACCAGATTACAACTAGAATGTTTTGCTGAATTTTGTGTTAACTTAATGCTGTAAAATGGGATGGGAAGAGGAAAAATATAATGCAAGTTCACACAGGATGATCCCTAGTTCCCGGGTTGGGTTGTAATGGAACACATACATCACTGTTCACTTACATCATTTTCAGTTCAGAATATACAAAACAGAAGAATACGTTTCCCGACGTGGTCGAAACTGAAATACACCACATGGAAAAAAGTATTTGGTCTTTTAAACAGGAAAAACGGTTTCATAATATAAAGGTTTTCTGACAAACGCAAAGCCATTTACATAAGGCAGCTTTGCATCTTGCAAATGTTTAAATATATATTTTTTCACACACCAGCACATTTCCTCTGTAAGATAAGATACACTTTAGTGATCCCAGGGGGAAATTCATTTGCAAATATATTTGTAGCAACTAATGTAAATATGTTCATTTAAGTTACCCTGATATCGGTAAATTTAAATTAGTGACCAAACATGGCTGTTAGCTAATTCAGTAACAGACAATAAGCACTTTTAGGTCTGGGTGAAGTTAAGCCCATCTGCTAATAAACTACTTATGGAAGGCAAAATCCTTTAAAATATTTACCCTGGAATAGCAGCCCACTGAAGATGAGGACAATGTGAAAAATAAACATGTCTGCAGCATTTATAAAGAATCATTATCAGATGTTGTCAAGTAGACATCGCATACAGATAGCATTGTTCCAGAGCATTCAATCTGGATATTCAGTTCCCAAAGGAGCAAGCAATATATTTAATTTATTTAGGAGATGTCATTACCTAAAAAGACAAAGCACACACCCCATGTCTGAGGCATTTAAGCTGACAGTTTAATCAAACTGGTACTGGCTTACTTTCTCATAGACGTAAGCATCAATAATGCCAGAAATCAACGTCTTCACTTCCCCGTAGCTGCCGACGTTGTGAAGCGAATCCTAAGAACAAATCAGATCAGATAAGACAACATGTGTCTGTTACAGTGCAGTAAGTTTCACACAGTCTAACTGGATGGGTTTAAAACAGTCTATTTAATTCACAATGTGCTTATGAACAACATAACTACAACTATCGATATCGTAACGTTTGTTTCTTTTTGGGTGTCTTATGCAAGATACTATTTATGACACTAGTGCGGAATCATGCCGCCAGTGGCCTATTCTACAGAACTTGAGTGCAGGAAGTGTGAGTTTTTAAAATATGCACAACTACAATTGGTATAAAATAATAACTGGATCATCGTAAGTGATTCACATGTACATATCCATTTAGTATTCAAACATGGCATTTATATTAGGGTCTATGCAAGTCAGCATAAGCAGAGCAGATTTTGGATTATCTAATAACAGCTACAAACCCCTCACTCCTTTGTAACAGAAACGGCCCAAACACGTCCTCAATGTTTAGCGAAACCAGAAAGCCCAGTTAGATGGTGGACTAATCTGCCCTACATAGACACAGTACCTGCATAAGCTGCTGGAGGATGTCCATTAGAGGGATATAGGAAGTCATGCTTTCTATCACCTCCTTGGTGAGATTTTTAATGCCTGTGGGTCAAAGAGAACAGAATATAAAATCGTAAAATGTCCCTGCCCCCGAAGGTCATGACAAGGACTTAGAGCAGTGCTTTCCACCCCAGTCCTCGGGCACCCCCAGACAGTCCACATATTTTTTCCAGGAGCTGGGAGAGAGCAAAAACATCTGGAGGTCCCCAAGGACTGGGCTGAGAAACACTGAATTAGGGTACAGCATCTGACAATCTATGATATTAACGATGTGTCGGTTTGGTACAATTTACAGATACTAAACATTTTCTTTCAAATATGTTACAGATCAGTTTTTCTCAATCCAGTGTATGTGGATTGTCTGGGGGTCCTTCAGGACTGGGTTGAGAAAACACTGCAATAGATAAAGGTTAATGTACAACCAACCATACATTATACATTTTTAAACACATGGCCAAAACCATAAGACAACCATTAGTTTGAAATTACCAGCTGGTAAGATCAAAAGGCAGTCATTATGAATAAACGCGCAAGTGTGGGTTAATGCCTTACAAGCTATGCATTACACGTTTTTAATCACACTCCATGGAGGTAATGTAAATATATATATTCATCCATATTTTATTCATTTAGATTTATTTATTTATTATTATTTATTTTTTAGAAGAAAAAAAAATATTGATTACATGCTAAATGTGCTTCATTCTCACAACCTGTTCCTTCAAAAAACCACCACAGGAGTGAAATCTGCAACATGCAGCCAGGAACCAGCCTGCGCCTTGTATAACCACTGACCTCTCTCAACCTCGGCCGACAAGGGGCGCTGTATCTGCTCAGCAGGCGACAACAGAAAGCTGAGGAGCGAAAACCACAAGTCCTGCAAACAGAACACGCGAAACTGTGAAGGAGACATGCCATGATGTAAAGAACCTGCTAGATAATCACCACACTATCACTTCGGTCTCATTTCCATGCTTGAGAAGCTCAAAGATCAGACACCGTAATGACACTCACATCTCTTTGCTTGCTGTCCAAAGTGCCCGACACCCGTTGTAGGAAGGCCATGACATCACGCAGCACTGACTGGACCTCCTGAAAGGCGTTAGTCTCTTCACCCAGACTCCCTGGTAGAACCAAAGGTCAATGATTTGAGAGATCACTCAAACACATGAAGGTTGACCTAGTAAGACTGTTGGCTTCCAGAATCAGAACCATGCATCACAAATTTCAACAAAAAAGCAAGATGAAGTCGGATTCCGCTTTGATTTTCAATCTAAAACCCAACATCTATGTCTTTCTCCCCACTAACTTTGTTTGATATACTGGTATCTGTATTGTATCATACCACCAAAAATTAAAATAGTACAAATCTATCATTTTGCAGATTTCAAGTTATCCAAAGAAACCATATGTAGACTCCATACATCAAGAACACTGAAGGTAATGATACACAGGGTAACATTTTGAGCACTGGTGCCAGGCGATTGCCAACCAGGTGGAACAAAGGGCAACTCATCCTGATCTGGATTATCGCAAAAAATTGCCCACTGCCAATTCGAAGAGAAATCTTTTGCCCAATATTAATGGGAAAGTGCCCAAGTAACATTGCTCAGCAACACTGCCTGATAACATTGCTCAAAAATGTTGCCCTGCATATCATCACCCTAAGAATTTCCGCCATGTAGCGGACATGCCGCAGTTACACTTCTTTCACGGCTCTTGCGTGCATTATGCAGAAAAGCAACATAGATGGAAGATGAAAATCACTGTTGCCCACTGTCCACTGCTAGCTGATAAGCAGGGCGGCAGACGAGAGATATGACCTTATGTATTCTGCTTTAAAACAAATAAAAAGGGTGAAAGAGCAGAGCCAGCAACCCCAATAAGCAAAAGCTGCTATAAAGGGGAAGCACATCTACGCTGGTGAAGCGTCGCTCTCTCACTCAGCTCGGTTTAAAGATTGTCAGGTCGCAGGATAACAGATATGACACGTGGCAGCCATGTCATTTAGTGATTATTACATTTTGTGCTTCTGTATAGTCATGTTCAACCTATTTCTGAACTCATTCATATCCCTTTCGGCAGTGATAAAAAGCAGACTGGGCTAAACGATTAACGAGACTAACACAAATATACACCTAATGCTAGTGTATCATGGATGATGTTTTGTAACAGACGAGGACAAATTAGTATCAGAATACATGCACTTGTGTTCAATCCATGCATATTAAACTTATGCTAAAAATAGATTTCATAAACAGGTCTATTGATTTCAAATCAATGTAATATGTACAGTCAGGTCCATAAATATTGGGACATTGACACAATTCTAATATTTTTGGCTCTATACACCACCACAGTGGGTTTGAAATGAAATGAACACATGTTTTAACTGCAGGCTTTCAGCTTTAATTTGAGAGTATTTACATACAAATCAGGTGAACGGAGTAGGAATTATAACAGTTTGTATATGTGCCTCCCAGTTTTTAAGGGACCAAAAGTAATGGGACAATTGGCTGCTCAGCTGTTCCATGGCCAGGTGTCTGTTATTCCATCATTATCTTATTTACAAGGAGCAGATAAAAGGTCTAGAGTTCATTTCAAGTGCGCTATTTGCATTCAGAATCTGTTGCTGTCAACTCTCAATATGAGACCCAAAGAACTGTCACTGTCAGTGAAGCAAGTCAGCATTAGGCTGAAAAATAAAAACAAACCCATCAGAGAGACAGCAAAAACATTAGATGTGGCCAAATCAACTGTTTGGAACATTCTTTAAATAGAAAGACGGCACTGGTGAGCTCACCAACACGTTTTTTTCAGTATATGAATATATTTTCAAAAAAAAAGATACTGAATGACATATTACCATTTATATCTATATACTTTTGTATAGGGCTCTATTAAAGATTGTTATTAGAAACCAATGGCCAGTGGCAACAGTGTGAGAGCTTTGGTCGTGACGTTACACTGAATACCAGAATACACAGCAAAAATCAAGCCATTCTGTTAGCGGCTCAAAAGGGAGTTTATGGAGAAAGGTGAGGAATCATTGTTACTTAATTTCATTTTAAAACACTTAAAATTCTCTTAATTTGCAATATTTGTTTTATTTTGTTGAAAGATAATACCTTAAAATGAGGGTTTTTCCTCAGAGAAGAGCACTTTTAATGGCTGTCAGGCTCCTAATATTAGTGCCACTGAAACACAGCGTCATTGTAACATGGGATCCAGATGTGGGGCAGACTGGAAATGAATACGCGCAACAAAGGACGCGGTCAAACATGCTAGCAGGGCAGGAAGAGCCAAAAGTCTGTCCAGGGGGTGCAGGGGAAGGCAGGCAGGCAGGCAGGAACACGTGCAGACAGGAGAAAAGCTAACCCACTCATTCCAAGATATGGAGCAGGACACACACTTAGAGGATGAAGAAGATCAGGCAGACGGGACCATGCAATAGGAGACTCACACTTGGGAGGAAGCAGGGGCACTGACCGCTAGACATGATCGCTGATTCCTCATGTAGACTAAACTGGTGAAGTAGGAGTGAAACTACAATGAGGCACAGCTGTTAGTATTCAGGTGAGAGAGACTAGGCATGGAGTCCTGACAGCGGAGGCCTGGCAGCGGGGGCCTGGCAGCAGAGCCAACCTCACAGCCATTTGCCAGATAAGCTTCAGGTTTAGATTTTTTGTTCATAAACACTGACCTTCTGTTTTGTGAGAAATGTGATAAACTGAGGGGAAAAAGTGCTGGACATAGTGGAGTGAAACCTTGATGGAATCATATTCTAATGAAATTACACCATTTGTAAGTGTAACCAAAATAAAATATGATTATATCAATGAACACTGGCAATTTGTATGCAGAATGGATACCAGAGAAACAATATCATAGCCTGGGGGAGGACACAAACAGGTTTTCCTGGGCACAAGGAGTCCTTGGATAAAAAAAATAAAATAAAATCTTGAGAACTACTATTTTACAGTATTAATTTAACCTAAAGTTCCAAAGTCAAAATTTTACTGTTGATCTAACTATTCCCTACCCTTTATCAGGGTACAGCCATTTTTACTCTGATATTAAATGATGCATTATTAGTCATTTGCACAAGCATGAGTACATTATATTAGTATATTAGTATAGTATATTAGAAGTCTTCTTTTCACATATTCCATCATGCACTTTTTTGAGACAAACAAACAAACACACACACACACACACACACACACACACACACACGCAGGGTCAGCCATTTCATCTTTTAATCCCCTGGGACATTTTGGGGGTTAAGGGCCTTGCTTAAGAGTCTAAGGGAGATGTGACTAATCTGACAAAGACAGAAGTCAAACCAGCAACCGTCTGATCATGGGCACAGAGGCCTCTAACCAACTGAGCCACACACAAATACTCATGTATAATACTGATACTGAAGAGCATAAAATGACTTCTGAAACATTAACATATGCATTGTTATTAGCATGAACACATTAGTATGCAGTTTATACAGGTAAATGTGCACTGCCAATACACTCATGAAAGCCCCTCAGACTTGTGTATACATATATTAGTTGTACAGGAAGTTAAGGTGACTCGGTATCCAGGCAACCATGGATGAAAATAACTGCAGCATGTAAAGCAACGTCAGGCGTGACCCACCTTCACGATCCGCTGGGTCAGGACACAGTGAGTTCTGCAAACTCACTTTAACGCACTATGGATAAAAAAAAAAAAAAAAAAAAAGGCAGAACTGGTGACTCAAGAAGCGCCAAACCATACTGTGTTGTGCATGTTTACAGGCATAACAGCTACACAGGGTTTATAAAAGTTGTACAGCTACTCTCCTATTTTAATTTAGTGTGACCATCACTCAATGGACATTCATCACTACACCGATTTATTAGGAAGTAGCCTGCCTGCTTTTTTTAAAAAACATTCTTTCCTCACCTCCATGAGGACTGAGAATGCATCTTCAGTCTTTCCCTGCTTCTCCAGCAGATATGCCAGTGCATCATTGACCTTGTGTTTGCGAGTTATCTGAGCAAAAACAGAAATTTCCATCAATCCGTTTGCAAGGTGTAGCCCACTGAGCCACACTCTGTCCCCCAAACTGCGTAATCTGCCCTCAGTTTGGTAAGCAGGTTTGTACCGTGCCTGAAAAAATTAAAAGTAGTAATCTGTATAACTCCAACATATACTTATGCTTATTAGATTCGGTTAGCGGAGCATGCTACATGCTACCGTTTTAGTATATAATGGAAATGATAAGGACTGAAGCGGCAGTGAAGAAAGGAGCAGCTCAGCAGACAGCATCTTCTGAAAGAGGAGATAATGAGGATAAACAAGGTAAAAAGATGGTGGTGTGGCACTACTTTTTGCAGTTTAAAGTGCAACATGTTTATTAAACACAAGGATACAAATCATTAACTTGTGGGCGTCACAATATGCATCTCAATATCTTAGGCGCTCTACTAAACTGCTTACCAAATTGTGGGCATAAGTAAACGTCTGTATAGCACTGAAAAAAGCTGGCATCCGGACAAATGTTTCACCCTGGTGATTATTGCGCATGCGCCACATAATTGCGATTACAATGTGATGTGATCGCAACAGCCCTCAAGGGTTGGGCCATACAGGAAAGATCTGTGAAGGGAAGAGTGGCTGGACAGACACAGAATTTGCATAATGCCAATTGTGGTGCTCAGAAACGAGGCAAGAGTGAGCTTGTGATATCTATGAGCAGACAGGGGCTTCCCGTCCCAAATACCGGGAGACTTGTGGTTAGAAGGTAAAGTATTACAGGCTGCCTTGTGAGTGGGCTGTGTGCCTATTGGTGATAAGGTCTTCATAAGGCTTGTGGCTTAGTGATGTTCTGGCACCTTGCACTGTGGTGTAACAGCTGGATTCCCTCGTGAGTCAATTTAACCGCCACAGATGAGGTTAAAGGAATAGAATTTAGAAAACAGGATATTGTGCAAATGGGATCCAGCTCACCGTAGTTTTTACTACGGTAACAACACAGGCACACAATACTTAATTAATAAAAATGCTAATTAGACTCGCTACGAATTGGAGGAAAATCCTTGAAAAGTCCACAGATGACAATCCCCATCGTTGCACACACTCACATGCTAATGGCGATTTAGAGATGCTAATTAACGTGACTGCGTGTCTTTGGAATGTGGCAGCAAACCAGAGGACCCATGCAGAAGAAAAATAAGGGGAGGAGATGCAAACTCTAGTGGAGGAATTCAGGCCTCAAACCCCAGAGATGTGATTCTACAGTGCCCCCATTCAGCCACCTGGCTGCCCCAGGTAAAAATTACTTCCTTCAGGAATTATATGAAGAATACTAAATTAAATATGTGGCAACCTGTAGATCAATGGTGCTAAATAAAGCTCTTCTAAGCTGAGCACTGGCATAGAAATAGCTTGAAAAATTTAAAATGGTCAGGTGTGTTACTTCAACTGCCTCTTCTGGCCTGTAGGTGTCTGACAGTTTTAGGAAGTCCATGACGCAGTCTGGCTGAGTCTGACACAGCAGGTCCAGGTATTTCTCGTGGTAGCTGTGGTCCAACAGGCTGGAGGCTTTAAAAGGCCACTGATCCACTCTGTACCAGACACCACGAAATAAGCAGGCAGTTAGCTCAATACATTGACGTTAAGCCATGTCCATGTGGAGGAGCCTCTAATCACCTATGAAATATTTAATATGAATTAATGAATTTAAAATAAGGTAAAGATATACTTTATTGGTTGATTTCAATCCTCACACTGTCCCTTTAGGTTATGAGATGACGCAAGACCAAAAATTTTTTTTAATACAGAGCAAATCACATTAATGCGATCCCAAAAGAAAACGGCAGAAAGACGAGTCAATGTGAATTAATTTTTAATGATTTAATGAACTTTTACAGGATAAGCAAATATGACAGATGGATGGATCTTACCTAGGGTTGAACAGTCCATGAAGAAAGTCAAAAAGCGATTTGGTGTTCTACAAGTAAAAATATAAGAATGTAAAGAGACAGTAGTGTTTTAACCCTCTGGAGTCTAGGGGTAGGGGACACACTTTCACTGCCTGGCGGTACTACATGCCCCCGACGCAGGTAAAACAAAGAAAGGTGACATGGTTTACTTTTTTGCCGATTTAACCTAATTTTAACGACGCCGTCGACTCCAGAGGGTTAATCAGATGGGTAATGAGGCTGCAAAAGGAAATCAGTGCAGATGAAGTGATAAGCCAGCTACCTGCTGCAGGACTTCCAGGATGAGGGGGACACTGCTCTGGAGATGTCGCAGGATGAGGGAAGCGGTCAGGCTTGGGTCCAAAGCCAGCAGCTCCTGTGGGGCAGAGATTCCGGAGGATGGCCTCAAGTGCAGCATTGTTCACAAAAGACACCTGTGCTCAAAACAGCAGACGATTCCTTCCCTTTTACAAGGAGCAGATAAACCGTTACAGGGTTCTATTTGAAGAAGGAAAAAAAGAACAAAACGAGGAAATAGATTTAAATAAGTCAGAAGCTGGGGGAAGACCCATTTCTCTCATGCACATTCCCTAATGCTCACTCGCACTGTTGTGACCACTGCAGGAAAAATACAGTGCTAACAGCAGTTCAACAAACTTCCCTGAAACTTGAAGAGCACGAGTCCCACCTCCCATCTCATGCTCATTCTACCGGGGTACAATCGAGAGCATCCTCACCAGCTGCATCTCTGTGTGGTACAGGGGCGGCACTGCCTCCTGTAGGAAATCCCTGAAACGCGTAGTGGATGCAGCCAGCAAGATCATCGGTGCCCCACTGCCTTCCCTCAAGGACATATTCCTCACCCGCCTCAACCGTAGAGCCATCAGCATTGCTGGTGACCCCTCCCATCCCTTACGCTCCTTCGTCAGGCTCCTCCCCCTTCATCCACCGAGCTGTCAGGATGCTGAACTCTGTCCACTACCACCCCCCCCCCCTTGCCACTGGATGAT
>JAODKF010000001.1:27173067-27183908 GCA_026779585.1 Mormyrus proboscirostris
TAGAATTAAGGCAGTTCTGAAGGCGAAAGGGGGTCAAACACCGTATTAGTATGGTGTTCCTAATAATCCTTTAGGTAAGTGTATGTGTGTCTGCGTGTGTACTGTATGTGCAGTCCAGGTACACATGTGATAAAAACCTGTTATTTTGACGTTGTGGGGACCACAACATTTTTACGATCCCCCAAGGGGAAATTCAGCTAAAATGTGTCTGTGACTGCAATCAAAAAACTAGAAATGCCAAAAGACTTGTATTCTGTTTGGTTACTTATGGTTAAGGTTAGGGCTGGGTAGGAGCTAAGGTTGCCATAGTTGGGCATAGGGTTTTGCTCTTAAAACTGAATGCAGAGTCCCCACAGATCTATAATTACAAACCTGTGTGTGTGTGCGTGTGCGTGGATAAACCTCATTATGTACTAATCAAAACAACAGTGGATGTTCATAGTTTGAAATTTGCACACAACAGACAACTACTGCATTTGAACTGAATCAAGATATGGAGCAAATAAGTCATGTAATAATGATTCCTCCCAATAACACCTGCCCAGGGATCTCCATCATTCTCCATGTTTGCATTAAAGGGTAACACTTTACATTAACTGCACCTTCGTAATGCACCCATTATGCATTCATGGAATATTCATTAGCAGCATGTAAGTAGGCCTTAGCAACCTAACATCCCTTAATGGCTAAGCCAGTATTCATTGCCAAGGTCTGATATATCCAGACCAGTCCTGCTCATGCATGTGACCCTGGACCCTTGCAGGTGGCGAGCCCACAACATAATTAAAACTTAACACAATGTCTGAAACAACTGTAAACAACTTTCTGCTCCATCTCCCTGCAAATCTCAGGCCACACGACATTCAGAATGCAGACAGCTAATCTATAAAAGTGCGCTTGGAGATCAGTGGTCTGATGGAGAGATATGATGGTGGACGGGTGGACGGGTGACCGGCGTGTGCATTTCCCCTACCTGCTCCCCCAGCGTGAGATGTCTGGGTCATACTGCAAATCAGCTCCTGTCAAATGTTTAAAAATATAAGTTCGGCTCACCATATCACAAAATGAGCCACAAGCCTGAGCTGTAACAGCTTTCATTTTGCCTTCCTCCCAGGGCGTGCAAGGTGAGAAAGCCCAACCAGTTATTCATCCAAAAACAGTAAATGCACTTACAATAAATTATTATTACACATTGATAGAACTAACTCAAGTCACATAAAAATACAATATAATTTTATTTTATTTTACTAAATATTTTCAAACAGCAGTTTCATCTGACCAATTGTACCCCTTGCACCATCAGAAGAAACAAAACACAAAAATACACATTTATTATTTAGCAGAGACTTTTATATAAAGTGATGTGTAATTAAGAAAGCAGGGCTACCCGGTCCCTAGAGGAGGTGGGCTGAAGGGCGTTACTCAAGGTCCCATGGGTGACCTCGGCATTTGAACCAGTGACCTTTCCATTCACGGGCCAAGTCCTAACCCACAGAACCACGCACCACCTCCGCAGGTTATTTACCTAAGAAATATATGCCCTTGTGGTACAACTGTGAAATATTTTCAAACAGCAGTTTCATCTGACCAATTGTACCCCTTGCACCATCAGAAGAAACAAAACACAAAAATACACATTTATTATTTAGCAGAGACTTTTATATAAAGTGATGTGTAATTAAGAAAGCAGGGCTACCCGGTCCCTAGAGGAGGTGGGCTGAAGGGCGTTACTCAAGGTCCCATGGGTGACCTCGGCATTTGAACCAGTGACCTTTCCATTCACGGGCCAAGTCCTAACCCACAGAACCACGCACCACCTCCGCAGGTTATTTACCTAAGAAATATATGCCCTTGTGGTACAATTGTGTCCTTTATGGGTTTATAAACAGGAACTTCATAATTCTGATCTTACCACAATATGTCATTGCCTAAAACCTGTTGCTCCTGCATAACTGCACCTCAACCTCACCACAATGATGTGGCCTGACAGTTTTCCATAGAATTAATAGATTCCTCAATATCGGGCAGTCAACCAAGCATAGCAACTCCAAACAATGACCCTGTCACTATTATACAACTACTGGTGCAGGCTGCGATGAAATGTGAGCGTTTGGTATGCAAATTAATGGTGACTGAATAGTGGTGCAGCTCAAACACCTTGGAAGTGGGCTTTAATGGACTGAGGAGTATCGACAGGTTTCATCCAGGAAAACTGCTTTTCACCACAGCATGACATACCTCTAGTTTCCACATGTGGACTGCTTTAGTCTGATGACAAGATTTATTTGGGATAAATGAAACCCAGCTAACTTTTTCCATACTTTAAGAAGCTCCATCCCTCACACTCTCCCCCTACATATGATTACAGCCAACACAATCTGTCCAAATTCAAAACTGCACTAAAAGAAATACTTTTCCGACAGTAATGCAAGCATCTTCACAGTCTTGAAGGAAAGAAATGAATATTTAGAAATGAACAACACGGGAAATTAAAAATGAACTGCATGGTATTTCCCAGAATGCTGAGAACTTACCTCTAGTGGTGTGATGTAATCATTCATTCCTTTGTTAAACACATAGATAAGAGCATCAGTGAGCTTGTGCTCGCGGGATAAGCGAACAACCTGAAAGAACCACAATATACTGTGTCAACACAAAGGCTGAGGGTGTCACATTCATGCACACTCACATTTAGTATAACTATAGGATGTATGTTTTGATATTACCATTGATTCGGTCTCAGGATCAGTGGCACTCTTGCAAAGAACCATGACAAGAATCATTATATAACAAAAGTGTTACAGACTTCATGCACAATTGTATCACTTCTTTATGCTGAGACCAAAAAGTACATGCACTATAAATATAACATGAGAATATAATTTAAACAAGGTTAACTGGTTTTAACATGCTTAATGTGATACAGCCGCGGAAAAATTAAGAGACTTGTCACGCCCACACGGGCGGGACCAAACGGGAGCCAGGCAGTGCGCTTAATTCAGGGCACTATAAAAGTCGCCGGTGGTCTAGGGCACCTCGCGAAGTATTGTGCCAAATGAGTTTGTGCCTTGGTGAACGTTTTGCCGTCTTTCGTCTGCCCGTCTTCCCGAACCTCGTCCGTCTGCCCGGTGTTTACCTCTCATCCTGCCTCCTTTCCCTCTCCAGCCCCACTCCCGTACCTGACCCTCTCCCAGTGCCAAGCCCTGCCCAGTGTGGTCATGTCCTGAGATTACCTGTCGGACGGATTTCCCGGCTCCTGACTCTCGCGCCCCCTCTTCGACCCGGTATTTGGATTTCCATTCCCTGTACCTTCGCTAGTGCCACCAGAATAAACACGTCCGTGTCCTGCATTTCTGGATCCGAGTCTTTCTGCCCCGGCAAACTCCACAAGACTACTCTATGTTTCTTTTTTTAAAATCCTAGCTTAATCACGGTTCTACTTGCAGAAGGCTAAGCGGGACAGCAGGTTGCTTCTAGGTTCAAAATTTCTAAGACAGCAGTACAGAAGAATAAAGTGGAGCAGGAGACACTGGGAATGACCAGAAACCAGCCAGGTAGGAGGGTGGAAGCGACGTTCTAATGCAACGTTCAGAGATGGCCATTAACTTATACAACAGATTCTCATAAATCAAAGGATGCCATCAAGTGATCTTCAAAAGGAATGTGAAACATTAAGTGCAGGTTTGAAGGGCACTGCTAGGACAGTTCATATCAACCTCCTAGAAACAGGACTGACGTTCCATAAAGCAAGTAACAGTTTCCCTTTGATTCGCGAATTCTCCCTGCACCTGTGTGTAACACAAGGCGGAACAAAGGACAGTGACTCGTCTACTATATTCACCTGATGGAGGTCGAGGGTCCTGACATCCAGGTGAGGGATGAGCGTGTCCAGGAGCTCAGTCATGCCATGGTCTTTGTAGTATGCTACCATGTCCTTCATGACAAGGGGTGGGATGCTGCTCAGCTTGCCAGAAAGGATGTGGGGCTCCAGACACTGGAACAGCACCCCAAGGGCGACCACGTGGTCCGTCAGCTTCTCATACAGCTCTCCGAACAGCACCTCCCTGAGGCAGGCAGCAGTAAGGCAGAAGGAGGCGGAAAATATACCCAAGGCATGGAGTTCACAGCAGCGGCGATTCAAGGGTTTTTAAGGTGGGGGGCATAAGTAGGATCATAATTCATACAGAGAGGACGACCATACCGTTAGCCAATGATATTTTTTGAATCATTGAGTGACAAGGGCAGGGACACTCCAGGGACCAATGGGCTTTCAGCTGGGGCCAATTCCTCTGTAGCCCCACCCCTGTCACTCCCAGTCAGGAAATATGTACTTTATTATGAGAATGGAAAATATATTTATGAAGATAAAACACACAGCTTGATCGCAAAAAGTGATGTGGACCTGCTTAAATATTTAACTAATACTGCACCTGCTTATTTTACATTGGCAGGAATCCTGACTATCAAATATATTTAATCTTGGCGAGTACTTTATGTCATTCCAGAGTGAATACTTACGATTTATTGAACTTAATGCAGCAGGTGACACAGAGTGGAAGTGTTTTCTGAAGTAAAATAAAGCAATGTACATAACATAAACTTCTGTTTTTACATTAAGGTGAGACAAGATGAAAACTTGCATGTTTAAGACTTTGTACAAGTAATTGGTTCTCAAAGTAAAGAAAAGGCAAAGGTTTAAGCATAGCTGATCACCTAGACATTTTTTATTTTAAACATAACGAAATTACTGTGTTGGGTGTGTTTCTTTTCAATAGTAAAAATCATTAATTCATTCTTTAGATTTGTTGTTCATTCATATTCACAAATATGCTCATCCTGTGTAATGCCAGAGTAAACATTTCATAAGAAGCATAGGACAGACCCAGGATAAAACCAGGATGGAATGCCAGTCCATCACAAAATAAGACAGAATAAATAATAGTTATTATTAAGTATATAACTCAAATGCAATGCCATAAATAATAATTATGTCAAAAGTCACGAGCATATGAGTCATATAAGACATATGGGTAAATAATATGTCACCCATGCAGGTATTAACTGCTCACTTGCAAGATAGAAGTCCTTTGCTCACAAATTCAGCATTCAGTACAGGCAGCTCTGGGTGAACAATGTCATGCGCACGAGGTGAACGGTGCTCTGGAAGCCAAGTTCTGCTGCCGCAAATTCACCCTGGCCCTCCTAAGATCGGTCACTTTCAATGCAATTACACCCACATGGACCTCCTTGTCCCCAGATTGACAGCTTCCCTAAACTGAACAACAGGCATACAGTTTGGCCAGAGGTCATCCTGTTCTGCGCTCCTTTCCAGAAGGTGGCGGTAGTGCACCAAATATTAATTATTTTCCAACAATCAAAAACAAAACAAGAAAAAAAGGTTTCGGCAGAGGCTTGTTATTTCAAACATCCGAGTCCTGACAAGCTGAAAACACAGAACACGGAACAATGGCCCGGACACCTGAAGATTTACACGCAAGTGATACTGATGTTTGGCTTTGTCACACAACACAGCATTTTGCTTATTGTGAAATTTGGTTGGAACTAGAGATGAAATGGTATGACCAATCACAGCTCTCTTTGTTTCCACCCCCAAACTGTGAAAAGTCAGGTTGATTTGCGCAAGCAGAATTCACCTTCAAGAGCACAGGTCACATCATGCAAGCGACATTTCTTCATATCTTGCAAGCCGGCAGTTAACACACACACGTGTGTATTATATTATCATTTATTTGTGAGTATTTTTTATCGCGCTCATGACTTTTGACATGAATGTGATGCCATAATTATTTGTACAGCCAACATTTTGCATTGTTTTAAATTTAGAAAAATATGTGTTATACAACAGAAATTCTAGACTATCCTTCATTACATTCATACAGAAAGAAGAACAAGATGAACTCCCAAACCATAATCCTATAATGCACCTGGAAGTGTCCCTCCATGACCTGTAACTTCCCTTGATCAGGACATCTTCTCAGCAAGAACTCCACATAATCCAACAGTATCTTTCCCGCCTGAGGGAGATAATTGATACACATCCCCAGCAGGCAATATTATTTAACTATAATTGCAAAACAGGCCAAAATGTAGTAAAGGATGCGTAATTATCACACAAAAAGCCAGAACAAGCGAAATGGGGACGTAGACACATAATTACCTTACATGCTACTACCCCTTCCTTCGGTTTAGTCTCTGCAGGCAGACCTTGTGCATTAAAAAAAATGGAATAATTCATTTATAAAATACTGTCAGTAAATCATTATGTCAACACCGCTTTGGATCCCAAACCCTCTTTTCAGATGCAGCACAGCCAATCTATGCATTTGTTAAATTTCACCACCAGCTCAATTAATTAATTAAGTGTTGATTAGCCATTTAAGTTGGGATAGTGGTCAAGTCACAAAATACAGTATTGTATTGGATTGTTGCTGCAAACACTGAGGTGACATTAGGAGAGGTTCTGAAATGGCTAAGTCGACTCACTATGAGAGACATTATAGTTTTACATCATCATGAAGACATTTTGTTTGACTAAGACTTTTGCACAGTAGAATTTTAATTACAATTGAGGAAAATAAGAACTACAACCACAGTTTTATGTCTGTATATGATTTTAATCTGAAGAATGCTCTCATGTTGGACATGTATTGTGCCTTCAGACCAAAAATCACAGCTGGTAAATCTCCCTTGGCCGAATAAAACACTCAATGAATGTTCCCTTCTGCTAGTTGCATATTTACTAACAGTTGGTAAAATTGCTAAATTGGTAATTAAATTTCATAATGGAAGACCTGTTTTAAAGGTTGTCATTTTCCACCTTAGACCTGAGCATTCTGCACATGAAAACAGTGTAAGCAGCAGTGTAAGCAGCAGCTTACTCATTAACAAGGCCAACACTGACCCAGTGTTTTAACCCAGTGTAACTTACCCACTGCTGCCTTGGCACTTTCTTCGTAAAACTTCCAGGCAAGAGCCAAAGAATCACCATGTCGGTCCTGACTCACAAGATCATCCAATCTCTGAAGAAAGAGAGGACAAGGGTAGACTAATAGGTAAGCATACGCTTAACAAACCTACGCTTAACTGTTGTGGAATCGGAAACTCTTACCTCTTCCCATGTTTTCAAAGTCACCGCTTGCACTGCCTATTGACGATAAAAGCTAAAATCAGGCTACAAGTGGGAAAAACTACATCAGAAATTAAAAATGAAACCAACCAGATGTAGAAGGCTGTACTTTATGTTTCTCTTCAGTTTGCTAATAACTTACTATTAATGTACCAGTGAAGTAGCAGAAACGCTTCGGGACATTCACAAGCAGGGAGGGGCCTCGAAGGTCAAAAACCGCAGTCTCCTTCAAATCACTTTTCAGTGACATTTATATTATCTAATTGGTTTTAAAGGTGTTTTAGGTGCACAGCCTAATCAACTTAATGTTAAAGCTGGTTTGGAATCATCATGGGAAATATGGTGTTCACAGTAAGTCTTGTAAAACATATTGTAAATGTAGTGGTTTCATAACAAAAAACATTACTTTATTCATTTACAAAAATATATATCACGTTAGAAAGAACTAGTAGTTAATAAGTGAAAAACATTAATCTCAAGTATAGTAACAAACAAACCCAAATTACAGCTCTAACAGAGCTGTTCTGAGTTAAACAGTTCATTGATAAGCAGTTTGACAGAGGGCTTTTTAATTAGTAAAAACTCTGCAATGTCACCAAACATTTGTGTTTACTGTCCGTTTGGGAGTCAATGGCTACAACTGCAATTGGCAGCAAAACAGCAAGTAAAAAACTAAACGAGTGAGTCTAAAAATCAGGACATCTTTATAAAATGACTGTGTGGCAGATGTGTGCAGTTACGCTAACTTTTGTAATGAAACCAATAAATTTACTACAGTTTTACTAAAATAAGCAAGCGTCCCAAGAATTTCTGTGAGCACTGCATATGTATGAATGGGATCAATAGGTTCATACGTATTTTTTATAGTAAGAAACATCACGTCATTTATTACTGCATGGACACTAATTTTGGTCTTAGTGCTGAAACAGAAGGCAGGAGCTTATAATAAATACGACAAGGTAACATGCATCCTGCTGATTGTCAGAATTTGAGATACTTTAAATTGTGATTTTAATTCAATGACTGCATTCCCCCCAAATAGTGTAGGCATCTATTAAATATGGAATCCATTAACAACTGTACACTATACATTAAAATGTGAGTTTTTACAAATATAGTTCACTGTACAGTAATATAATCCGCATCTCTGTGATTCCTGTTACACACCCAGAATCCTCAAAATTCTAAGCATCTGTAGTAGATTCAGGGTTAACCCTAATTCCACTTGCCGCTTTATTCTGTTCTTTTTTCCATAAATGATGCACTGAGGTTGTGTAAAGGTGGTATGGGGGTTGAGTGTAACCTGATTTAATTTAGAATGGTGGTGAAATAACCAGTAAAATGGCAGCTTTTGTCAGAAAAGAAAAAACGACCTCCCTCACATCATGTTAACAGATCCTCCAGAATAAAAGGGTTTTTGAGATCACCTTATCTCCCAGAAGGAGAACCTTTCCACTGTGAGCACACACTGACTGGTACGTTATACGCTTTTGCTGTGCCTGAAAATAAGAAAATTATTCATAAGTAAAACACTTACAGCTATTTGACAAAAGCCAGAAAACAAAAGGCAAGGCAACATCCTTATATGCATCTCCAGAGAGCATCAAAAAGCAGGTATAGATGTTCTGTTATGCTGACTTATTTGTTTTATTAAAAATAATTATGTGAAATCAACGGTAAATTGCCTCTGTACTTTCCCACTGAGGATATGTACACTGGGAAATGCAACAAAATAATACAGATCACTGCATTTCAACATCTGTAGTGTTGGCATCATACAATTTATGCCAGTTTTCCTGTAATATCTCCCACCTTGAGCTGGTCTCCTGTGGGCTTTGTGGAGGTGCTGACCAGCCGCAGGTTCTCCAGCTGCAGCTCCTGGAGCTCCATCCCGGTTTCCCTGTCCAAGGCATGGAGCTTCTCTGCAGTATCCAGGATCAGCAAAGTGCTGGGGCTCAGCCACTGGGAGAAGGAATCCACAACACCTCATTCAACCTCATTCACACAATCAGGTCAGCATCCCTCAGGTCAACACTCACCTTAAAGTTGAGAATTTCAAATGGGACATTGTAATCTATCATTTTGATCACCTTCAGGTCTTCGTCAGCAAATCTGACCTGAATTTCAAAAGAAAAAACAATCAAATAAATCTCTGTGACATCACTTAATAGCTTCCTGCACTGCATATAACAATTTCACATGTCCGGTTGAATTGAATTACGATCCTTAACAGTTATAAATCAGTCTCATAATCATCACAGCAACGGCCACAACATCAGAGTCGCCAAGTTTCACCTGATAGAGAGAGAAAGAGCAACCTTGGCAGAAAGCCAGCACTGGGTCTGCAGAGTCTCTGAAAGTCAGGAGACACCAGGAGAGGCTGGGGACGCAGTCAGCATGGGCCTATGAAGAATGGGGTCAGTGACAGTCGATCAGACCGCACGGAAGCGAAAATGCAGGGGAACCACTTAACAGAGCCCTGAATGGTGCTTTTCTTATTAAAGTCTTGGTAAATAATGGTCCATGTTTGAAAATACTAAACTCTGTTGAAATATAACATAAGGCTGCGCTACTGTTTAAGCTCAAAATATCACTCAATGCATTTGTGGTTAAATGGAAATTAGTGTTTAACTCATCTTTCATGAGGGTTGCCAGTAATTCAGGAGTCTTGCAATGGGCCGGCAGTGTAAATGTGCAGATAAAGTGCAGGTGGAATATCAAAAATAATAAAAAAATAATTAGGAGGGGGGGTTGCAGAGGTCATCGGTTTATCAACAAATATAAGCATTGCTAACTTAGCTTGGCATGTAAAGTTGAACCAAAAGCTGTCAATTTAGTGTTATTACTACTCTACAGTTAAAAATACAGATGAAAAGAAGAGAGACACACACACACAGAGTGTTTTGGACATGAAGAGAGCAAAGGCCATTACCTTAGATGCATGGATCACACTCAGCTCCGGCTTCTGTCTGACAATCAAAAGCTGGAGCAAACAAGGCAGTAAAACGTCAGTGACCCCAGAAACTGCGTGCAAAGGATGGAAGAGCGTGTGGTGGAGGACCATCCCCACCTTCCGGAGCGACACCATGGCCAGCAGGAGGCACTGTGCGGCAGGGTGCGTGCTGAAATCCTCTCGCAGGTACAGCGGTGAGATGCAGCGCACCGTCCCCTTCTCACAGCTGAACAAGCAGCGGGAATCCCATGTCCTCGCCCCCAAAGACCGCCTGCAGAGGGCGCTGTGTATTCAGCTAAGCATTCTGTCTATCAAAGCCATTCTGATGAAGTGCTCCGATAAAGAATCAGCAGTATCAGTGCAGCAGTATATCCAGAGACATCGTGCTCATAGGAACTGGACCAAGTTTCTAGATCAGTTTTGGTGAAATCTAATTATCATCGCTAGCAATTGATTTTTCTCCACATTTATGGTGTACAAATAAATTATGTGCAGCAGTTTATTTTATGCACTCAGTTTGCAACTTTCTTTTTTATCACTGTTAACTGTATGGTCCGTGTGTGTGTTGGAGCGTAACTGAGAATATATTGTTGATGGAGAGGAATAACAAAGTTAAGTCTTGCTCTTTTTTCCCCCCACTTGTGGACAGAATGTAGCTAAATCGCTATACTCTACTCCAAAAAGACCTAAAACCAATTTTTATCCATCCATCATTTGGGAGGGGGGGGGGGAAGCAAAGGG
>JAODKF010000001.1:27183918-27203364 GCA_026779585.1 Mormyrus proboscirostris
CCCCCCACCGGGCCGGGGGGGGGACACCACGGCCAGGATCCCAATCATTCGCAACGACAAACGCAGATAAACATACAAGTATGCATGCAATCCCACACTACAAGCAATCTGTAGATGACACTGTACTGAACAACATGCATATCTCCCCCCCCCCCCAAAAAAAAGGGGACCTACTTGAAATGAAGCTCAAACACAGAGCCTGCACTGTCACTGCACACGGCCACAGTGGGGTCACTGGTGAACTGGACACAGGGCGGAACAGCTTGGTTACGTGCCGACAGCCATGCAACCACAGTGTCAGAGCCAGGCCATTCAGAAATAGTCAGAAAAGCCCCGGTAGCTATTTTAACTCTGGTGAATCTGTAAGTGAAGCTAGACTTCATAAACGCTGTAACAATGGGAAGAGCCTATGTCTGTCCACTAAGACACTGTGTCCTGCTAACATGCATCAACAGCTGTTGCAAAGCAGTGCTGTGGTTATAGCTAGAAAAAAACTTTTTCAGTGGCAATGGAGGACCCACCTTGACAGCAAGGACTGCGTTCCCCACTGGAACCACACTGGAGATACTCCGCAGCAGCTTTCCGGACTCCACATCCCACTGAAGAATCTTTAAAGTGCAAGACGCTGAGTGATGTTTTGGGGTTCATTTGACCCGACATCATATACTAAACACCTGAATAGACATGTACTCTACAGAAAACCTCCCCCAAAAAACAGACTTTACTGCAGGTTAGCTGCTTACTGAACGGTTCTCAACTGGTTTAGCCTCAGCACATTTTCCTTGGTCACTACGTAATGACCCAAATTTAAAAAATTTGGGACAAAATTTAATTAACAAAAAATACTGCAGTAGAAGTACATAGAACATTTTGTTTTTTTTTTTTACCGCAACTCATAACATCATCAACCCACTGGTGGAGAAATACTGTTGTAGAGTAGAAGAACAGTCGCTGGGGACCTATTGACAGTTCGCATTTTTGGAGCAAAAATGTGGACTGTCTGACAGGGAGCTGGCAGGGAGCAAAAAAGTGGACCAGCTGCGTGACCCCAAGCACCAGATTGCACTTCCAAACTGACCATAACTATCTAACTTATTGAATGCTGTCTGGTCGATCCAGGGAGGCACTTGGGATACCTGTCCTTTGGTAAATCCACAGAGGATGCAGGTGCTGTCAGAGTTAAAGCCCAGGGCTGATACAGGTCCATGCTGCGCCCCGAGAGCCGGGCTCCCCAAACACAGCTTCAGCACCTGACTGGCATCTGCAGGCAGGTGGAAAGAGGAGCTCTAAGCCTGGTGTGCTCTATCAGCAACTTACTGTGATGCCAACGGACCATTATTCCATTTTTAACATCAGAGGAAGTAATTAAATTGTGAATCTAATGCACACACAAACCTCTCAATTATTTTTGATGATGTGGCACCAGAAATAAGTCCATAGGCCTTATCAGCCTGGACTTAAGGTTGATAAGGTAATAATGAACTGTAATATACAGGTATAAACTGTGTGAAACATCATACATTTACATGTATTTATTTAGCAGAAGCTTTATATCCAAATTGACATGTAGTTCAAAGAAGGGTCAGTCTCTGGAGCAATATGGGTTATGGGCCTCATTCAGAGCCCCAACAGTGAAATTGCTCCACTGAACCAGTGACCTTCCTATGAAAGGCACAGTGTCCTAACCTGCTGAGCCACACAGCCTCCAGTTTCACTCATTGTATCTGTACTGCTCTACAATTCTAATTATCTATTCATGTGTGCCAATGTTAAGTGTGTTGCAAACATGTCTGGCTCTGCCTTAGGTTACATACAGCATTCCCTGTCATAACCCTCAAAATGAGTTACTGTTTAGAACCAGCTTTATGCTGCTAGGCGACCAGGAAGATGCAGCTGTTACCAAAAATCAGCAACTGTCCCATCGTGGTTCCCACGGCGATAATGCCACAGACAGCCTAGAATAGACAACAGATAAATAACAGTGAAGCCACCTAGAGAATATAAATCAATTTTAAAAGTAAAATTAATTCAAATTTGTGTCTGTGTGACTGTGTGTGTGTGAGAGAGAGAGAACACTTAATTAAAAACACTTAAGGGGCATTATTTTCTGTCAGTGCAAAATTAAAGTGTCAAACTAGAGTGCTTATCTTGCCCAGAAAGGTGAGGTGTACTGTAACACAAAGATGACAGCTTGGCAGCTACACAGAGGAAACCAGCAGTGTTACACTGAAACCGCAAGTTTTTGATTGTTGCTGCTAAAGGTTGCACAACCTAGTATTACGTTTACGGGGGCAATTGCTTTGCTACATGGGTGATAAGTGTTGGTGGATTTTTTTCCTGCAGTGAATCAAATGGTCTTTTAAAAATTGACTGCTTACTCAAGTTGTCCTTCGTATTATACTAAGTTTGTTTGGTGATCAGAAACAATTAAGTGCTACGATATATAGAAAAACAGAAACATTCAGTCACAACACTAATGATAAAAAAGTCAGAGCTCTGAAAAAGCCCTAAATTATTATTATTTCTTTTTTTTTTTTTGTTACTCAGGGTATAGAAAACGGACTATATCGCAAAGGGAAATTTAAAAATGAAAACATTTCTGAGGTTTGTAAGGAATGCATAACTCCCATGTAAGCACCAAAATCAAAAATGCTGATGTAAAAACTTTTTTTGAAAATTTGTCGAATTAAAATAGAATGACCAATTGTAGACTTTAAAATAGATTAATGGAAGACAAAATAGTGTTAGTGACATGCAAGAAATCAAAAATCGTGTATCTGTGTAATGGTATAAGCATAATCCCCATTTGAATACAGTACATTCTGTGGCACTGACGGCCCTTACCAAGGCAGAAGCCCCTCCGCCATCATAACGGCCCTAGAAATTATAACAAAGTCAGTGAATGCCCTCCATGTTCATGCAATGAACATATTTAATTACTTCAATATCTAACGTAAAACATCTCAGCAGAGAAATGTTTCCAGCTTATCCACAGATGGTTTCTTTTCAATCATACTTTATGATTATGTCAAAAGCTGGTGTCTTTTGTACTTGTGTGCTATCCTTGTCTGCCTCTTTATTCAACTCTCCAGTACAATAACATTTTATTTTAGGTGAATCAACAATGCTTTACTGCATGTTTCAGGTAAGTTAAGTGAGCTGGCCAATGCTTTACTGAATGTTCTATGAAAGTAAGGTGAGCTGACCAATGCTTTATTGTATGTTCTAGGTACGTTAATTGAGCTGGCCAATGCTTTACTGTATGTTCTAGGTACGTTAATTGAGCTGGCCAATGCTTTGCCCCAAGTTCATTGTGAGATAGATGAGCTAACTAACAATGTACTGCATATTCTAAGTAAGGGCTTACTAATACATGGATGCTTATGGATGCTTCCTTTGTCTACAGCTCCACAATGAAGACAAAAAGGCATCTGTTCACAAGGCCAAGGAGGTGAAGGATTTACTCAGGACAGACCCCTCATTATCAGAATTAACCCTCACCTGTATACCTGAACTTTTTCAAGTCACTGAAATCTATCTACAGGTAGATGTACATAGTTTATTTTTCTTTTACGCAGCACTCCTGCATTAATCTTATTTGGAGCATAAGTGTAGCTGGTCAACGGGATCTCACCACAGCAGAGACGACTTGGGCAGAGATGCCTCTCAGGGTGCAGATCTGTAGCACGGGATCCTGGGAAACCACCGGAAGCAAAGGATCTCTGACCCTAATTTGAAATGAATGAGGACTGATCATTAGGAAACAAGACCCTAAACACACCTTAATTAAAGCCTCGTGACGGAGACAGCTTTATACCATTGAGATTGTGAAAGGGGCATCACTCCATGTTCTTCCTCCAGAAGTTCCTCATCACCTTCCTGTTTCACTGCAGCTTTTGCCCCTGCATCCAGTGTGGGGATGGCAAAGCCATCAGGCAGTAAGAAGGCAGCCTCGTCTTCCAGGTCAGCATTCTGGCATAGGGGCGATTTGAGATGGATGTTTGTGATACCTCCATGGCCAAACATGTGCAAACACACACACACACACACACACACACACACACACACAGTCAAATAGTTTAATCGTGTTATCTTGAGTAGAATAAGTTCCACGGGTCAAGCAAACAAACAAGGAAGTGAATGGAGTTCCATTAGATCAAGAACAATAAAATAAATTGACATGAAAATGTGTAACTTTCATCGTAATATATCTATATCAATGTGATTATGTGGCACACCAAAATAACCACTTTTGTTCCTGTTTTCTCATAGAGATGAGCGGGTAAAAATTGGATACAAGGTTTCAGTCCACATCAAATGAAAAAGGATATTTAGGTTAAGGCCAAATGGGTGTAATATGGCTGTTGGTGAAATTTGAGCAGTGCAGAGTTTTAGCAATGATACTGCCTTTACAAGCACATGGACATGCACAGTCTATGTATTCATATTTTTATGGGAACTCTCCATTCATTTTTAAGGGTGTAACCCCCCCCCCCCCAAACTAGAACCTTAACCCCTAGCTAGCCCTCACCTTAACCATAGAACAAAATAGATGATTTTTGGCTTTTTTAGTTTTTTTGATTTTTATAAAGTAAAATTCCCAAAGCAAAACATTACAGGTTTTAATCACTATCAGGTCCCCATAATGTAATAACTACAAAAACGTACATGAGCATGCATGCGTGTATACACACACACACACAGGCACAGGCACACGCACACACTTTGAGGCAGCCTAACTAATGATTCAGCTCATTGTCACTGGGAAATGCTGATTTAAAGAAATATTCCAGAATGCATACAGGTCCATTTGGTTAACTGCCATCTGTCTAGAGTTAAGGAGTACATGAAAATGACCTCTAGACCCTAAATTAGCCAGCATGTCTGTGCCACCTTGGAGATGGTATGTTGGCGCTGACGTTCAGCCTAATCATAAATCCATCCCCCAGCTAACCTAGCACAGGATCACTGGGGGTCTGGAGTAGCATAAAGTGAACGGCTCAGGAAAACGCTGGACATGATTCCAGTCTAAGCACATGCGAACAGAATGCCATTTCAGCTAACTGCATGTCTTTGGTTAGTACAAATCCAGTCCCTAAGAGAAACCTGTGTAACATGGAGAGAACAAGCAAACTGAGAAAGGGAACACCAACTAAGGGAAGGAATCAAACCCCTGCCACCCTGAATTTGTGAGGTAACACTCTTGCCCTCAGGCTGATACTGTCAACAAATTAAATATCTGTAAATTATGAGCACTTTTTAACCACTGAACAAACATGAGCCTATTTCAATGGAGCAAACGAGTGTTTTTCAACCCAGTCCTTGGGGACACTGAGGTAGTTCACATTTTTGCTCCCCCTCAGCACCCAGCACACCTACACCAGGTATCTGGCACTCTTGATTGGTTCAGGTACACTGGGAGATGAGAGGGAGCAAAAATGTGCCAAGGACTGAGTTGAGAAACACTGGTGTAAAGTAAACCAGCACTACTGTAATCAGTTGTATCTTAGTATTGTTCGTTTTTGTACAGCCAAGTGATGCTGCAATGATACAATTAAAAAACATAAGAAGGTCTGGTGCATCAGCCAGATTCTACTGATGAAAAAGCTCAATGTACCTCATCCAAGATGCTCTCAAGGGTAGGAACATCCTCCACTTGTGGGATCTGAAACTCCAGGTCATCCAGCTGAAAGGAACAGAAATCTCAAACCAGGTCCTAAGCCTGTGATGTACTGAAACATAATGACTGTGCTTGTAACAGGCACTTAGATGAGTACAATGTATGAAAAGACACACATTAAATGACCCAAGGAAGACGCAGATTGGAATAAAATGGTCAAGATGGCTTATATCGCTTTTTATGTTGGTTTTTGAACAGCATGTAAACATCATGCTTACCCTGATCACAAGAAACAGGATTCCTTAATTAAGCAAATAAAGTATTACATTAAGAGAAACTTGTCATTCATTAATCCCAATACAAACATAAGCACCTTACATCTATATAAAATAACAATTATGCAGGAATAAGAAGTTCCCAATTTACATATTGTGTGCAAATTCTGGGAGATGCAACAGAATGTTTTAACTTGCATATATCTCACTCTTGGTAATGTTTTGGGAAATAACTGGTCAGTAATTAGTAATAAAATTATTGAGTGGTGCCTGATATGGAATCATATCTGGCACAATTGGTGATTATGCCATTTTTCTCACAAATACATACAGACGACCATTCATAAATATGACATATAAATGTCGGTGATGTATATCAATTCTAGCACTTAAACGCTCTGCACAGTTTTTCTAGAAATTATACTTAAATTGTGCATGGTGTAGTTATTATGCGGAAACATCCGGCAAATGTCTTTCGTTTTCCACTTCCCCTATATTACATACGAAGTTGGATTTCCCGGTTCTCTATATTTCCAGATAATGCTTTTAGCTTACGTTTGTGTACTATTTCAGCAATACCTAAATGGTGTCCGTTAATTGTGCTCAACGCTAAACTGTAGCATTAGATTGGAGTTCATACGTAATGACAGTGCCAGCTTAACTTGAAACCAAAAGTTGTGTTTCCAGTAATAGACAGTTTTGGAGGTTTTAAGAATGATGAGCGGTAATGTATGGCATTAAGTTACCTCCTGGACTTCGGGGAAGTCAGCCCCCAAGACAAGCCGCAGCTCTTCGTTTATTCCCGACATTATCACACGGCTGTCTCGTGCCCGAGCGCCTTCCGCTGCTTTCGCTTTGAGGTCACATGACCGCCTGGGTGCGGTCACATGACTCCATGATAGCCCTTTTAAAAATTGGTGCGGGATATTATGATGGATGTGCAGCTAAAGTAGCTGGAAGTTCGCCACTTATACACATATGGCTTATTTAAATTATTTACTTAAATTAAACCTACCTAAATTAATGTATTAGTTCGCATCTTTCACTGGCATTCGTATAATTCAAAGCATTTTCCCCCATGCAATGAGTAAAATCCTTTGTTTCAGCCAATATAACACCAGTACGTGGAGGGGGTGTTACTGTAAGGTCATTTGTTAATTATACATGGCGCCCATTTTAAATATACATTATATGGGCAAAAGGAGACCTGGCCATTACACCTAATTTATGACATCTCATTCTAAATCCATAGGCACCAATATTAATTTTGTCCCCCCCTGTGCAGCAATACCAGTTGCCACTGTTCTAGGAAGGACTTTCATTAGATTTTGCAATGTGACTGTGGGAATTTCTGCCCATTCATCCAGAAGAGCATTCTTGAGCTCAGGCACTGATGTTGGATGTGAAGCCCTGGCTTGTCTATTTCATCCCAAAAATGATTAGTGGGATTGAAGCCAGGATCTATGCAGGCCAGTCAAGTTCTTCCACACCAAACTTACCCAAACATGTCTTTATGGACCTTGCTTTGTGCACTAGGGTTCAGTCATACTGGAATAGAAAAGAGCCTTCCCCAAACTGTTCCCACAAAGTTGGAAGCATAGAATTGTCCAAAATGTCTGGAAATGCTGAAGCATTAAAAGTTTCTTTGACTGGAACTAAGGACCTATCCCAACCCCAGAAAAACAATCCCATGCCATTATCCCTCCTCCAGCAAACTTTGCTGTCAGACAGGTAATGTTCTCCAGGCATCCACCAAACCCAGACTCGTCCATTAGACTGCCAGACAGAAGTGTAATTCATCACTCCACAGAACACGTTTCCACTGCTTCAGAGCCCAGCTTTACACCACTCCATATGACCCTTGGCATTGCACTTGGTGATGTGAGGCTTGCAGGCTTGAATTCACCGAGCACTTCAGAAATTCATTGACCAATGGTTGTAAACCTGACTGCATCACTAGGTGCTTGATTTTATACACCTGTGGAAACGGGTCTGAATGAAATAGTTGAATTCAATGATTACCTTCAGATTGTGTTAGCTTTCTGTTCATATCTCTTATGTCAGACACGTCGGTGCCGACCCGTGTCTTGAATCAGCCATAAAACACCCTCAAAATGTTTATTTATCATCCAATTTGTTTCTTGCCTCTTGGTTTCCTTGTTAGGCTTCCTTATCCATGAAAAGACTGGTTTTAATATTTTTGGTGTGGCTTTCTGGACATTTCTTTTGACAGCATACCTCTCGTTTTCAATAAAAAATAATGGTAAAATAAGCCTCACGTGAATGAAATAAATAAACTCAATTGGTCTTATATTGCCTTACATGTCGGGGCAAGCCTTACCTAGTGATTTTTTTTTTACTTTTTTTTTTTATATTGTTTAAATAGAGGTTCCTGATGCAGTACACACATGTATGTGGTGCTTTTGTGCATTTTGAACTTACAAACGTTCACTATCTAACATATCTAACAACAAACTAACACCACAGGAAGGTTAAGAGGTCTAGCCCTTCACTTTTGCCCATATAGTGTAACATACACAATCAAATACACTGCACAATGCATTCAAATGTGTGTCTGTCTGTCTCTCTCTCTCTCTCTCATCAACGTCGTCAGGAAGTTAAAAAAGACATCCAGATTGACAGTCAAATGTGTCAGTTACAAACAAACAATATATTTAGGCCTAATTAACCAAACATCCATTTGTTTCTTTGATGTAGAATAAATTGAAAACAAAAGGTCCGGAGTTAAAAGGATGAATTACACCAGCCACCCTAATAAAAGGCAGACAGTTTACCCTAAATGAAATCTGCATGTGACAACTCATGTTTATTACCCATTGCAGATAGCTGAATGGAAAGGGAAAAAGTGAATTTGCAGGTATTTGATTTTTATATTGGGTAGGTTTTATACGGTCTAAACCTGGAATGATTTTTAATCATAATAAGTTTAGTACTGTGATGTGATAGCAACAGTTTTGCGTAGTCTCACGAGACAAACATGCAATATGAAGACAAGCCGAAAAATAAGTCCAATATGCACGACCAGATGAAATACAGTTCATCCTTTGTTTGCCATATTATGCGTGTTGTAAATATTTAAATATGACAAATATACAACAGTAACTGAAATGCTGGAGGCATGGTTTTAAGGTTTTAATTTATCATTTTCTTTTGTTAGTGTGACAGTAACTCCTTATGGCTTGCCTTAAACTGCTTTGTTGCACATTTCATACAAATTTTTGGACACTGAATTCATAAATATCACGAAACAAAGAAAATATTGGATTGGGTAAGTCTGACCCGGCGCCCTACCCATCATCCAATGCAGTGACCACTTACGTGATAAGTGTCCGACCATCAGCTGTGACAGGAGTGAGGAGCTCAGTCTGAGCCAGCAAAAGCATAACAGTGTGAACTCAGAAAAAAGACACGAATAAATGAGCATTATTTCCATCCACTCTATGTCTCTTCCTCAGTTCATTCCAACACCTGCCTCTCCCACTCACCTGTGATGCCACATTGTTTATGAATTTTCACATGTGCAATGTCTACAAGTTTATTTGTTTTCTGAAGGAAACAGAAGTCTGAATCTGGGGATCTCTTACCCAGTAAATAGACATCTGGGCTGTTTTATGCCTGATTTGAAGGATAAAAGCTTGTATTGTTCCCAAGTGGAAAAAACACTGCTCATTGCATTGTAATTGAACAATAATGTCAACGGTAATGTAATGTCAATAATCTCGTCGGTATCAACCCATTTTCCATAATTGCTTATTTGCTACAGGGTTACGGTGAACCTAAAGCCTTTTTCCAAGAAGCATAGGGCACAAGGCAGGAGAAAACCCTGGATGGGATGTAGTACTTCACAAGGAACCAATTCATTTTAAGGTACCAACATTTAAGTGCAGGGTTTTGGTCTTTCGGAGGAAGATAGACATATTATTATTTATTTAAATGTGCTACCACATGCAATAGTTTGATACCCAAATGTGAGAACAGTATGAGCAAACGATTATAATGATATTCCTTCCTGCTCAGAATATCATAGATTCCACAAGATGTCTGAAGGTGTCCTGTGGTTTCTGGCACCAAGACATTTGCAGCAGTTACGTGCTACAATGGTGCTTTTCCACTACTATCAAGAACTGAGCCGTACCCAAGGCATAATGCAAACTATTGGTTTTCCATTGTAAATGAGGCGAGCTGTGACTGCGTTGTACCCAAGGCATAACCGCACAAGCAGAGCCTAAACCGTGACTAAACTGAGTTGGTTGCGTCACCACCATCTGATTGGTGGAAATCCATGAGAAACTGGTGATGTACATCAATATGCATGTATTTTCTGAAGGACAGACTGGTATATTCTATATATTATTCATTATTAGTAGTATTGCACATCACAATGCATTGATGCATTCCCGATAACTGCTAACTTGAAAATTTCTAACCTCGTACTTAATGAAGTGAGCTGGAAATGCACTGTAGTCACTCATGGCAGTACAGCTTGGGTATGGCTTGGTTCCAATATGCCAGCAGAAAAGCACCATAAATTGCAAGGTGGGGCCTCCATGGGTCAGACTTGGTTGTTCAGCACATCCTAGAGATGATTGGGACGACTTCCATTCATCCCCTTCTCTGATCCTCACCAGGTTATACGCACTACATAAGTCCAATTTCGTAAAAATAACAGCTTCACACAGCTGCTCCAAAGGAGACAGGATCAGAGGAAGAGGCTCTCGTCTCTTGATGGTTATGGCGTTTAAAGCTTGATAATCTACCACCGGTCTTAGGCTCCCATCCTTCTTCTTAATGAAGAAGAAACCCGCTGTTACCGGGGAGGTAGATAGCTGGATGATGTCTTATCACAGCCCTTCCCGGATATAGGTCTCCAATGATTCTTGTTCTTGTAGGGAAACAGGGTACAATCTACCTCGTGGTAGCGGGGCCCCTTCCAGCAGATCGATGGAGCAATCGCAGTCGTGATGGGGAGGAAGGCTGAAAGCCTACTGTAATCGTGATACTCCTCACGGAGAATGTCCAGATTCTCAGGTTCAGGGCTCTCAACACCTGTTGCCTTGTAGGGAAGAGACATGCATTCATGGAGACATCTATCGGACCAAGCCATCATTTCCCCAGTCCGCCATTCCAGGCGGGGGTTGTGCTTCCTTAGCTAAGGAAGCCCTAGGATTAATGGATCTTTTGCCCAGCTCAGCACAAACACCTCCATGGACTCCGCATGAAGTGCCCCCACATGCATCCCGAATGGGTGAGTCTGACGCTTGATAGTTCCGTCCAGCATGTGTTCACCCGTGACTCCATGTACTGCGATGGGGTAGGCTAACCTTCGAAGGGGAATCTGTAACTGACAAGCCAGTTTAATATCCAAGAAGTTCCCTGCTGCCCCACTATCAATGAGAGCCCTCACCCGACAACTTTGGTCCTTCTACCTTAATATTACAGGCACAGTAAATTGAGTAAGAGACGAAAACGGTAAGGAGGAATCACCTACCGGGAGAGTTCTCTCTTCACGTTGGGGCGGACGGGGCAGGTAGAAATGGCATGACCGGTTCCCCCACAGTACAAGCACAACCCTCCTTGTGTTCGTCTTCTGCGTTCTGCCGAGGTAAGGGGTGATCGACCGACTTGCATGGGTTCCGCAGTGTGAACGCTCGGAGTGTTCCGCTTGATGTCTTCGGCGATCCCTCACGGTATTATCAAGCCGAACTGCTTGGCGTACAAGCTCCTCGAAAGAAGCAACCTTCAGAGGTCCCTTTGAAACATGTCACGATCGGCGGTATGGCGAGCGGTCAAGCAGGTGACGGAAGCCAGATGGACGAGGTAGACGGGGTTTTATTCTTCGGGCAGACAGGCACGAGCATACATGAAAATAAACGTGACAATACAACAATGACGGATCTCACATACTGGGGAAAGACGCAGACTAAATACACAGCCAAGCAGGGGTTAACAGGACACAGGTGAGCACAATCGGGCAGGAACACAAGGTAATGAGGTGGGAGTGGCACACGGGAGGATCGAACGGAGCGGATCATGACAAAACACGATAATCAGTTTTATTTACTTTACCTTATCAGCGGTTTTAATGTTATGGCTCCTTAGTGTATATTTTATTAATTTGACTTTATGTTATAATCCATCATCCATCCATGTCCTGTACCTGATTGTCCCATCAGCATTAAATCTTACCATTGGCAGCAATATTTGTAACATAATCCATTTGTTAAACATTATTTTGTTTTCTAAGAGGGACACAACCCCATTCATAATGAAAACACAACAAAGACATTGGACAAAACTCAAAATGCTGTCTGCCTAGAGCGCTTGTAGTTCTGGTAGCCTGTAGCAGCAGCAACCTACTCCTGCTTTGGGCTTTTACTGACAAAACAAAAACAGATGCTCCAGTATAAATAGCCTGGCAGGATACTGACAGGTGCAGCGAATGACTGAGAACAACGACAGTCACCTGACTCTTTTTCAGCCCCCCCCCACATCTGAATGTCCATATATATTCATTCATAAACACTGGCCACCCTAGAAGGAGCCATTTCCACAATTTGCCTCTTTTTGTCTTTCTGCACTTTTTAAAATAAAAAGCAGACTCTGTTTTATGTGAAAGGCTAAGTCACGTCTGAAGTCGTATATTTGAAATACTTGTCTTTTATGTTGGTTGACTGGTGGTGCTTCATATCGGCTCAAATCTCAAGTCTAAATTTGCTTAATGTTAATCGCTCAGAACCACCTCTCCGATTTATTTCTCGGAATTGTTTTTGTGGACTTATTTTGTTTCAAGGTTTAAAAACACTAGCTCTCTTTTCCTTGATTTCCTTTAGTGTTATACTTTTATTGGTTAATGTGCTTATTTATTTAGTTGCAGGATTCTATCACTGTGGCATGACTGTGTTTCTTTAAATTATCCAGCAGGATCTGATTATGAAAATGTTCTCAGGGAATCTGCCTCCTTCCAGATCCATTTTTGATTCCTGTGGTTATGGTTCTGCTTGGCCACCTTGTTTATGTTTGCTTCAGAGACTGAGAAGCTACATATTTAGCATTGCAGTAATAACTCAATATCAACACATGGTCTTACCCATTATTTTGATGATTTGGGAAATATGGCATATGCTTTGCATGATGTTAGCTATTTTCTATGAATGTTGTTTTTAATTAAGCTTTGGACTTCAAGCTCCATCTGTAAGGCATTTAGTTGAGAATCCACATCAACAGCAAACAGATTTGATAATACATCAGTGCTCTCTTTGTGCTGTCTGACATCTGAAAAACTCACGTTGAAAACCTCTAGCAGAGTTTTCATGCACTTAGTTGAGCTTTTCGGCAAGTTACTAACCGCCTTCCAGCTGCTTATTCTATCCAGGCTGATCCATTTGTGATTCTTATATTCTGGAAAACATTTCATTCTGTTCCATGACCCCAATTCAGATTTCATTGAAAAAATCTTATTATTAACCAGCACGTCTCCATATGCTAGAGGTCACCAAATCCGAGAAAAGACAAAGAAACTTGGGGGAAATGTTTCACAGAAGTTGGCATGACATTGTTCATTTTCATGAAATAGCATGCAGAGAGTGAATGCGGTTTTCTTTTTCAGGGAACCATCGGTAGCTAAACCTGCTAACAATTTTACTGTTTCTTATTCTAGCACCTCTTGTATGCCGCATAAGTTTAACTTGCTATACCAAGGTCTTAATTATTCACAAACTACTCACTGCACCGTATGGGATCTCACTGAGTGCAGATAAACATCCATGTAAAGCTGTTCCTCTTCCACTAATCAGCACAGACATAACAAATATAAATGCCTTTAAATAGCTGAAAGATGCAGTTTTAGGCCATGCAATCTCATGGAGTTTCCATCACATAATTTCATCAAAATTTACCAAGAAGGTCATCATCATTATTATATTTGTCCAGCTTTTTAAATAATTATAATGTTATATGTATTTTTCTTTCCAGTGCCAGTAGTTAATAATCTTCTTTATGCGGTATTAAGAAAATAATAAAGGAGAAACCTGATAAAAAGAAAGAAGATGCATGCATTTTTACATTTCTTTACTACATTGTAGTCTAGGTTGTTTGAATGATGATATTATGTAACTGTGAGTATGAAAGCTTTATAAATTAGTTGCTGTCAGACTGACAAAGTATTCCCTGAATGGCCCCATCAACCCTCCCCCATTAAATCCCTACTCTTCCTACACCACCCTCACCAACATCTATAGTCTTTACTCTCCCTACACACTCACCTCATCAAAAAAGCTTTTATTAAAACATCTGTGGCTATTTTGATATGTGTCACCACTCAGTGCATCAATTTTGGGATGATCTATCTCAAAAAGGAACATATATAATATATAATCTTCCTGAAAAGTATGAAAAAGATCCATCAAATACTTCTAGAGTTACTGTGTTCAAGTTCACAATCAAATTGTTTTCTATATTGATTTCCATTCCCTTTGCTGCCACTTAGTGGGGCTGCTTCAGTTTTGGTGCATTCAGTTTCAAAATTTGAGCAGTTCCAGATATTCACCCAGACAATATGTGTGCAAAGTCTGAAAAATATCTGTCAAATGCTTTTTGAGTTATCTTGTATCTGGTGTCTGAAACTAACATTCAAATTTTAGTGCTGTTTGTTTCAAAATAAAATAGGCCTCACATCAAAGCTTGAAAAAGATCTATTAAATACTTTTGGAATTACTAAAAGTATAGCACCAAAACTGAAGCAGCTGTTAACTGTTTAAAATATTAAATAGATTACATTTGAATTTTTACATGGAAATGAAATATCACTGTCAATTTTCTGAACAATAATTGTACTTTCCATTACACTTGTAGGGGTGTTGCAGTGGCACTCTGGTTGGAGTTGTTACCACACACCTCTGGGACCCGGCTTCAAGTCTCCGCCCTGGCTCAGTGTGGGTGGGGCCTGCATGTTTTATTGTTAATGGGTGTTACCAAATTGTCCATAGCTGTGCATGTGTGAGTGTTTGCCCTGTAATAGGTTGTCGCCCCCTCCTGCAGTGCTCCCTGCCTTGTGCCTGTAGCTTCCGGGATAAGTTCCATGACCCTGAATAGGACAAGTGGGTGCAGAAAATGGATGGATGGATAAAACTTGATGATGTACAACCACCAAGGAAGAAACCTCCCCCTAAGTAAAGGTGAAGAAGTAAAGAAATGTAAGTTGATGGTACAAAGGGATGCATTCTCTGTGGTTAAGTTGGGCTATCATTATCATTATGCAAAATTAACATAGTCCAAGATGCAACTTACATGTAGCCAGAATCTTCTGCAGCAAGACTGTTATTGCAGAAGTTAGAAATGTTATTAGCTAAAGGAAGTAGGTATGTTACTAGCATATTGAAAACAATTTAGGGTAATTCCATGCGAAGGTCTGTTTGATGTCACATCCATGCCCCTGATAAAATGCTATGCATTTCTAGTATTTAAATATAGGCATTTTGAGGATACATGAAAAGTATGTATAAATACGTAAATATGTGAATCGGCTCATTGATACTAAACTTTACCATGTTCTGAGACATTTTGTCTGCCAATATGAGTTTGAATGTCACATTCATAATCCTCGAATTGCCTTATAACAGTGTACAGTATGAAACTGGTATAACAATGTATGACGCTATGGTTAAATGCCTCAAAATACTCTGAAATTTTGGCAAAAGGTTTTGGACAACTTATAGTTCTCTTCAGGTCATGAAATATTAAATGTGCAACAAAACATGACAGCATCTTAATCAGTGTTTTTTTGCATTTAAGATTTTGTTTTATATGACAAAGGCCTCTGTATTAGAATTAAGGAGACTGAAATGATCTATTAATATATGTTTCATATATAATTCCTTTATTAAACATAACATAACAGATGTGAGCCACCTCTCTGTCTTAAATAAGAAACAGATTTGACAACTTTTGTTACCAACAAGTGTTTCCTTTCCGCATTAATCCGTTTGAGATTATGTTCCCTGGTGCGAATGTGATTTTTAATCTATCTTGGTATGCTATTTATCATCCTGTCATTTTAGAGCCATATGCTTGGGCAGCCAGGCAAATCAAGATGATATCCATAATTCATGCTTTTCATTAGTTTTAAAATTTTATGTAAATTCTTGCAGTCCCTTTCTCGATTTTGCCAAAGAACACTGGCCTATTTTCAGTATTCAGTGTTTCTATGCATGGGTTCCTGTAGTCATTTTTTATCTGCAGTGCCGATACTGTAGGATACATTCAGCCCTTTGGAATTTTTGTGCTTATCTGTTCTGTATTTGACTGTTCTGTTTTTCACTACATTTGAGAGTCTGAGGTAACATGCTACCAGATTTAAACAGATTTTAATCAATTTAATGTTTTGAAAACATCACCAGTATTTATCTTCTTACACATCCGGTATTATAGAATAGAATAGAAGAGAAAAGTGATACTTTATTGATCCCTGTCTCTTTGCCTATTCCATCTTGCTCACTATGAGACACAGACACATATGCAGGTGACAGCAAGCTTGGGGGCCACAGAGCCTTGCACGTTTCACAGCAGGAACAGTAATATCTAGATTATGTGTTGCTGAGGTTTCACATGACATAAGGCTTTGCATTTAGATCAGATGATTCAGCTTTACTGCTGTTGGACAGCATCGGCGTGGTAGCTGTGTGTATGTGTGCGTTTGCCCTCTGATGGCCTAGCCTCCCATCCATGGTGTTCCCTGCCTTGTGTCATGTGATGGACTGGCATCCTGTACAGGGTGTGCCCTGCTTTGTGCCCTGTGCTTCCTGCTCCAGGCCTCCTCTAACCCTGATCAGGATAAGCAATATGGGTGATGGATGGATGGATGGATGGATGGATGGAGAGAACCCCCTGTGAGAAACAGGCTGAAAAATTCAAGGAACCTGCTAATGCACCTTCAGAGGTCTCACCATAAAATGACATGGTGACAGCTTGTGATGCAAAATGTTTTAGTAGTTTCAAGTTGTCACAATTAACCTCTTTTGTGTTATATTGTAATAGTTAAGTTTCACATTAGCACTAGCTTAGACATTTTACCTATTTAGCATACTTTTATCTAGTGCAATGTACAATTGAGAAAACTAATCCCTGGAAAAAGTGGATTTTAAGGCCTTGATTAAGAGTCTCTGGGAAATCGGTCTGGCATGGACAGGATTTGTACCAATGACCTTAGTTATGGGAATCAGTCCCAAGCCACTTAGCCACACACTGCATCAACAGAGGAATATGTTGGCTCCAAAATGTCTTGACAAATTCAGAGGAAAAAAAAAATCTTTAAAAAGACCTTTTTAAATGGAAAACAAGGAAACTGCATAAGTAAATTTGGCTACAATTAATGTTATGGAAATGTTTTATTTTTAAACTACAATAGAACACCGTGTTGTTAATTGTTTGCTAGTTACAGTATGCATCTTCATTAGATTTAGTTCCGTAACATTTTTGTGCAGTTTATCTGTATCCTAAGTGAAATTACTGAGTGTGATGGATACTGCGACATTATGCTTCTCAAATGTCCTTGGAATGCTGCCTTTCAGTAGATGCCTTGTATCCTAGCCTAAATCATATTTGCTGTCTGCGTGCTCAGTTTGTCTTTGACAATGTGCCAATTAATCATCTACATGACAGCCCGTCTCCCAAAGAGGCCATAATAAAACCAGATGCTTTACAAAAGCACAAAGGCATTGCATTCCCAATAACAATCCAACTTTCATTCCACTTCTCTCTTGTCTTATCTTCTTATTTATGGCAGTTAAGTTAAATCTTCTTATTTATGGCAGTTAAGTTAAAAACAGTGCAATGTCTAAATTAAATATAACGTATTGTATACTGTATGCGCCCTGTGATGGGCTGGCATTGCATCCAGGGTGCTACGCTGCCTTGTGCCCTATGCTGTCTGGAATGGGCTCCAGAAACCCCCACTACACTGTCCAGGATGAGCGATGAGCAGATCGAATGCAAGTCTAACCTTTATCTTGCTGCTTTCATTCTAAAGCTTCACTCATGATGGTTCTGTCATATGTGCTAATCGGAAGTTGCAGCTGTGGGTAAGGCCTCAATGATCATAGTTCCCTGAAGGTTCAGATGGTCAGTTTTCAGTAGCACTAATGGTTTAGCAGTACAAAGAAAAGATATATCGCCATTCTTTGTCTTACTTTTCTGGATACATGCACCCTTTAAAGTCCTTTTTTATATGTGTAGGTGCCTGGATGGTTATGGTTCTGGGTTCTGTGAAGTTACAGTTATGGTTAGTATACCAAAAAAAAACGAGTCCTCGTATCTCTTTCTTCCAAAGATGCTGAGGTATGTTGTCTTACTATCACGGCAGCAGCACATGTGTTCAATTATATTCGTTATGCCAAAGTCTCCGTTTTGAAGAACTGTTTAAATTTTCTTTGAGGTTCCATTGTTTACGTTGGCAGTACTCCACCCAGAAACAACAGAAACAATCTTGGACTAAATGCTTTTGAGGAACAGATTGATTTCGCTTAACTGTGAAAATGTTACAAAACAAATACTGATACAAGATAGCTTTATTTCAGAAGTGTTTACACCAATTTAGCCATGGATGGAATGAACAAGGAGAGGGGATGAGGGTTTTTTTTCAAGCATACTTTTAAAAATGTGAACTTTAGTAGAAACAACAGACAATTACAAGAAACTGTAAAAAATGGGAAATGGCATTTAAAAAGCTGTTCCAGCAGTTTTGTTCAAGGTATAAAACATTTGCATGCAATAAAGCCAGCTTTAAAATCAATGTAGCTTAAAATGCTTTAAAATTACAAATAACACGCATACATGTGTAGTTAACTGGAACTGTTACAGTTACTTCTCTCTTTATATATGACTTTATATATTTTGCCAACATTAATTTCATCCTGGCACCTTAACTGTCATTTATGATGCATATAAAATTTATATTGCCACGGGATTTTGCTTATACCATTCACTGTGTTTTATTTATAGTCTATTTGTGGCATAACAAACTTGGATTATATTATTACAAAAACACAAAAAGCATCATTTTTCATAAAAAAAAAACAGTGAGATTGAAATGGAAGCAGGAATTAAGCATTCTGCTATAAGCCATTTTTCACTGTAAGTTGAACCAGAGTATTACATTGGTCAAATGGAAGATCTTTCCTTGTGCAACAGAATTGCATAATGTGCCATAACATTTTAAATGTTCAAATAAATGGCAACTCCCTTTTTCAAAAGGTCCAAACGTAACACACGGATCACGGCTGGATGGCTTGCTCAGCAAGCCTGTCTTGTCTATGGCTGGACTGAGTTCACAAAAAGCATTTTCTCCAAAATGCAGTGCCAAGATGGATGTGGTGCCAGTGTTGGAGTAAGGGGTACATTAATTTATCTGGGGGGTAGATTTACTTATCTGGGGGTAGATTTACTTATCTGGTAGATTTACATATCTGGGGGGTAGATAAATTTATCTGGCGGGTAGATTTATTTATCTGGGGGGTAGATTAACTTAACTGGGGGGTA
>JAODKF010000001.1:27203464-27220354 GCA_026779585.1 Mormyrus proboscirostris
CTGGGGGGTAGATTAATTTATCTGAGCGGTAGATTCATTTAACTGGGGGGTAGATTAATTTATCTGGGGGTAGATTAACTTATATGGGGGTAGATTAATTTAACTGGGGGGTAGATTAATTTACCTAGGGGCTTTAAACTCACATGAACATGCACACTCAGGTTTTCCTGATTTAACTATCAATCCCATTTCTCCCGAGGTGGGGCAGGGTCCCTGATGTGTTCCAGGGCCCTAGGATAGCAGGAGGAGGAGGTAAGGACCACACGCCGATTGGAGCGCACTGCCGCCCCCACCACACGACCAACCACTTCAGGAATGAGAACCTGAATGCAGTCATGTGGCGGGTGATACCTCAGCACCACACTAGTCCAATGGAACAGTGCGAGTCTTTTCTGGTGGCTGGAGTGCAGTCCTGCCCTAGGATGACCTTTGCGATAATCTGTCCCTGACAGGAGTAATCCAATATTACACTCTAGCACTACTCCACCTCAAGGTAATTATAAGCTCATATGTAAATGAACATACGCCTGTATGAAAACAAAAATAAATGCATGCTCATAATGGAATACAGGAATTCCCTTGTCATCACTGTTTAGCAGCAAAAGCAAATAACAATACATAGATAACACATAATTACAACAAAAAAGTTACCACGGTTAATAGGCAATGTGAATTATGCATTAAATAGTAGCAATTACCAGTTGAGTTAGCTTGTGGAAATATGTCATTCACGTACATTTAAAATGTGTCCAAGTATTCTTTTAAAATAAACATTGTTTTAGTCTTCTGAGGAAGAAACTGAAGCCTCGAAATTTATATGCCCTTATATGACAGAAGGTACTTGTAAATAGTATAGATACATGTATGAATTTTTTAAATTCAAAGACTGGTAGTTATTAACGACTGATTCCAAAGTTTAAAATGAAGTATAAATTTTGCTTATAACAAAAGTTGTTATGCACAAATTTAGTATCCTCCAGGGACAGTGATAAAAATGGTTAATGGTTCCACAAATTCAGTACAAAACACCACACTAACAACAATCATTCTGTCTTTCACTATGTTTTCTTTATAGCTAGCCTAAATATATATGCATTTTCTGAGCCCAGGCATAAACAATCAAATAAAAACGTTTGCGCTAAGCATGCATTTCCTTTGCATCTTTGCTTTGCAAGATCAAGGTGTAGGATTTTCTGAGGCTCAACCGTAAGCAATATTTTTTATTGTCGACAACAGAAACCAGTCTGAATGCTAAACAACACAGTTGTCTTAAAAGCAAGAGATCAAATTTAAAAAATGATAAAAATAAAATGTTAAAAAATTGTTTATAATGACACTCGCAGGCGACATATAGCATGATGTGGTAACGGCAGGCATTGTCTTATCGTTAGAAAACCTAAGAATAATCTACGGATGAATATTGTAAGTGTATAGGAATAGTGCAAACTTCTGTTAGCTGATAAATGGGATTACTGCAATGGTGAGATTGCCTAAGGATGTTTGGGGATACCGGCTCTATCCTTGCTATACCAGAAAGAGTCATGCTCTCCTCTGTCGGCCGTCTTTCTGCCTGTTTTTTGATCTACCGGCTTTTGCCGAGCTTCCTGTGGATGCGCTCAAATCCTTCGTGGTGAATTTGGGGCCTTTGTGATGTTGCGCCTGCAGTCGTTGTTCCCAGCGCTGCATGGAAAGAAAAACAGATGTCAAGTTTACAGAATCTCAACCAATTATTGCTGTTCTGAGTGAAATTCCAAGTCATATTCTTATACAGGTAGAGCACTAAAGTTGTGTGAGGTTTTACTTTTATTATTTTTATTTTAAAATTTAGGATTTTCCAATTACTTACAACAAAACCACCAAATGTAAAAATAACGATTATTTGCCAAAGAATTATGTACTACCTACAGATCATGATGACCATCTACAATAAAAAGTACTTGTATCAAACGGAACATTATAAACTATTTGCTATAGACATAAAACACTCTGGGTTTAATATTACTATACACATCACTAGTGTTACCAAGAAGCTGCTATCATTGTGGCATGCAGGCGGCGATCTACTGTATGTAGGCGTACTTAACAACGGGATATTAGAGAGAAGATTTAAATGCAACGATGGCAAAACGTCAAATTTAAACGAAATCCGTTCCTCTTACCTACACACACATGATACATATCTGCTACTTATAACTGCATGGGTTATTACACCAAAACTAAAAAATAATTCTCTTTAAAAAAAAAAAATCGGGTCTACTGCATGATGACTATAATTTCAGTAATAAACTACGTACAGTACATGTAAGAGATACGTAGGTCTATAGCAGTCTTTTTTATTGTGCTAAATTATTTTTTATAGCAGCTTAATTTTCTTGTGAAGTTGCAAATTCTTCCAAACTGCAGAGGGAAAAATGGCTCACCTTGTATCTTTTCACAAGCTGCTCTTTCCACCTCTCCACCAGACATCCCTCCAGCAGCATCAGCCTGGAGTAACAGATATAAGCAGGGTGCTCCAGTTCACTGCCAGTCATGATCGGTCCCAACTCAAGCGCGCATTCAGCACGCTTCAAATCACATTAACGGGTCAGTTTGGCATGAAAAATAACGCCCGTAAACGTAGTAAATATGTTAACGAACGTGATGCCGGCGCTTGAAAGGTCTGATGAGATTTTACAAATTCGTGTTTGCCTCTATGAACCAACTGCCTCAAGAAATAGAATAGAAAACATGAGTCTTAGAATATAGGAGAAAATATGGTTATTTGCATGTCCTGTCTCGTGTGAAACAGCCTTAAGCAGGCATGTCTGCGTCTTACCTGGAACGCCACTCATAGCACATGATGATAACCTCCTGGTTGGCTTGCAGCTGCGGGCAGGAGCAGGAGGAATTGGTGATCAGAGGGACGTCTCCTCTCGGGAGTGGGAGAGAAGATTTGAAAACTTCCTTCACTTCCACCGCTGTTGTAATCTCCTGGCAGCCGGTTCGAGTTACACTTTTAACTTTTGCACGGATAACTGCAAGCATAAAGGTATAGTGCTTAATTTCTTTAGAGGATTTATTTGCACACATTGGTAATCCTAGATTTAGGGCAATAAAGCCTATGACTCAATTAATCACATGAATCGGTCAAAGCATACAGGAATGTCATACAAAAATAATGTCTGTTCTTTTTTTCTAGTTTTTTTTTTTTACATAGGCATAGTTATATAAAGAAATACTATTTAAAAACCTAATCTTAATTAGGCACATGTGAGTCATTTTATATGTTTATGACTTCAGAAAATTGGAATACAGTACTTACCATAATTGTACTTTTTTTCCATATATGTATTTAAAGTTGCTTTTATTTTTCGGCATTTGCAGCGATCTGTTTAAAAACAATGCATGCTATTTATCTACGTTATAGTGCGTAAAAAGTTAATATGCCGAACACTTGATGATAATTACTAGTCTATTGCAGTATTTAGTTAACTCACCGGGATTCTTGCAATCTGAAATTTGTGGCCGGTCCAATGTAACATCCTTGGAAAAATCAACCCATTTAAAATCTGGGGGAGGGAAAAGTATGGAAAACGGTTAGAAATCAAATCACCGATTTATTGTAGTTCTTGATACAGGTCTTGAGTGACGTTTTGTAGATTTTGGGAAGCAGCATTACTGTTTTTTCTTACATCGGTTAAGTCACAAGATTTACCTTCAGGTAAATCAGTCACAATGGCTTCAGGTGAAATGCAAACACCTCGGTCGTACACAGGTAAGTCATCGCAAGCCAGGCTTTCCGGCCAGCTGTGGTTATAGCGCCTTAACACCGGCTCGCAGCCGTCCCGGGCTGTCTGGCACACCGACTTGCATGGTCGGATGGGGTCGTGGAGGAACTCCAGAGTGCATATGGGAGCATACATGGCGCACAAGAAAAATCGCAGCACTGGGCTGCAGTTGAAGTCCACTAGCTCTTCATACTGCCCGATCGCCAGTATGGCGTTTTCCTGCGTACTGTGGTGGAGATGATTGGGCATCCGGGTTATGTTCCAGGGCATGCTCTTGCACATGGGGATATTAATGGTCTCGCAGGGTGCAGCGTAGGACATCACTCCAGCATATATCCACAAAAAGACAACGGCGGTCAACATCGACAGCATGTCAATCCCGATTAGTCACCTGCAGCAAATCACTACTGATCTTCAGTCAGAGGCTCCTTGATCCCGCAATGCAGTCCACACATATACAGTGTGTCCCTTACAATGAATCCCACGAAAATGTCCGTAGGTAAAATAAAGGCGATTTCATGTGTCTGGATTGAAGGGTGCGTTTACAGGACTCCTGTTACAGGAATTGCACAACTTGATTTAGCGTGGGATGAATACCAGCACCACTGGTGACGCGGGTCCTTTCCCAGTCCTTTTTGGTTGCATAATTTGTTATTTTATACCTTCTCTTGTCAAGTGTTACCAGTCCGAAGTTAAACTCTCATCCCTCTGGTAAGCGGTGACCTGCAGATATCTCACAGTACCTGTTCCTACCAATGTGTCAGATCTGCAGCTAGGATTAACATTTAAGGTGGAAACACGAACTGTTTAAACGCCCCTGCCCGTCACCCACTCCCACACGCGATCTCTTTCACATGACAGGCTTTCCTCTGTATTTCTGATTCCCGTCATTCCGATCAGGCGCCCAGAGCCATGGAAAATAACTGAACTCTGTAATATACGTCGTCTTAAAAACAATATAGTATAACGCATTGTAACCCAGTATTTTAAGTGCATTACTGAAGAATAAAGCGTACAATAAATTATGTATGTCTTCAAAATAAGTATATTTACGGGTTATGTGTATAGAATGTAACAAATTAAAATTAAATGGAAGAATTTTTTTTAAAACAAGTTTTAAAGTAGCATATGGTCTTATTTAATAGATCATTGACATTTCTCAGCAAAGTCTTAATGTGTGCAGTGTACATTGATTGTTGTAAATGGCTTCTATAAAGAAAATAACTGTAGCTCATTGCTGCCGAATACCTTTCACATCTTCTACACGTAGGCTTATGCTTTACCAAGCTAATAAATCTTAAGTCATTCAGCATGTTCCTGCTAGATTATTGTAATTGCAAAACCCACTGCTTAAAAATTTAAATGTCTTCGAATACAGAATACCCTGCAACATTTGATATGTAGGTCTAGTTAAAGTTGAAAACATAAAATCGCAGGTTTTATTAGTATGCTTTACATTTCTTAGTGCACTGCGACTTGTTAATCATATTGTTTTGTGAAATTTGAATGTTTATCATTGGCTTGCATGCTGTATGTGTTGATGCCGAATTCTCTCATGCAGCGTTAGCAGCTCTTATGCATCTAGCGTGACACTCACGCTTTGAGTCGCTCATGGAAGAAATCTTATGGTAAATGTATATTATTCCATTATAACCCTAAAATTAACTACATCAAAAGTGTCGGGATAGTTTGCAAACCCTACAGACTATTCACAAGGTAATAAAACTGTCACATACATGTAAATGCGTGTTCATTTGTGTGCAGACTTGTCTTGAATTGAAAATCTCATGTCAGGCAGCTGGGCAAAGTTTGCAACCCTGCTCATGTTTAGGCTTACATGCAACTCATTTCTTCCGGATTCCTATTCCATTCTATAAGCAGTTTATCGTATTAAACTTATTTATAATAACTTTCAAAAAAATCTATGGTAGGATTCTGATATTATTGGCTTGTTCGTGTTGAACAAAGGTGACAGATCATGGTTATTTCGGTGAGAGTATTCTTGAGAGTACCTTAAATCACCTCTGCTGGCATCTGGCACAGCGGAAAATTGAGGGACGCGAGTCTGCAGTTCCTGTGCCCTGCGCTTCTCTCGTTCTGTCAGAGAGACCGGATACAGCTTGGGCACAACAGGTGTTTGACAACTTTGTCCCCTTTAATCACTTTGCTGCTGGCTTTCAGCACGAGGGAGGCTATGTGTAAGATACACACCGGGGTAGTATTAATAGGTTTGCATAACAGAGGCTGGCTAAGTAAATCAAAGCCTTATTCACGTTTGTTTTTAGGCACTAAGCCAGCGCCAGTAATAGGTAAAGGGCAGAGACATAGTGCTAAACAATTTATCTCTGGCTAGTGACTGGCGGCTTGATTCCTACGTGATGTTCAGCTATATATGAACCTTTCAGTACCACTTGAGTTTCAGGTTAATAGGCTGTTGCTAACCATTCGATAATATATTAATAGATAGAAAGATAACTTTAATCTTTGTATTTACTAATATATTATTAAATGCTTAGTAACAAATCATTAATCACTAAAGATTTGACTTTGGAATACTAAGAACATTGTACTATTGCTTATGTTTTATTTTCTATTTAGCTTTATATATCGGTGCCTAAATTTAACAGGGATTCTCTGGTTATAACTATTAATACAAGGCCATTAATCTTCTAACAACTTACCCGGGTCAATATAAAATCATGAGATCATCATTTTTATTTTCAATACTTAAACGTTTGTTGCAAGTCTTGCCCGTAATTTAGAAATGCATATATATATATTTTTTTTTACAATATGACCGTTGCAGCTTTCTCTGGAACACTATGAACACAGTGAGTGAGTACTTAAACATTACTGTACTGTACTGTACTGTACTGTAAACATTCTTAAATATTCTTGTCTTTTGTCAGCTGATATCTTGGGCCCCGTCCTGGAAACCAAACATCTGACTATGGCTATCGTCCCTGTCAAAGGATCTTTTAAAAGGTTGTTTTTCTCTCCCTACATGCTGTCTTGTTAAGAGAGAAACTGCAAACTTCTTTTCCCCGGCTTGTCACACGTGTGCTGGCTTTTTCTTGGGCAGTGGAAAAGTTTTGAACGGTGGCAGAGTTTTATCCCATATCCAATATTATTCACAGATTTTGTGGTGATGTGTCTTACAGGGTTTTGCCCTCGAAAGTGTAGTTTTAAACGAATTATTTCTTTTCTTGCTATGTTTACCGTTTCCATGGAAACGGTAAACATTGTCTGTCAGGAAACATGCCCTCTTTCCTAATTACAGAAAAAGATAGTGAGATGTAAAGCGGGGCGTTTTTTTCCTTTTTGACTTTCCCTGCGTGTGTTGCTCTGCTGTCTCCTGTTTGGTCCCACAGGTCATAAAGAACTCCTTTCCTTTGCAAAATAGGAGCGCTGTCAAAATGGAAACATTTCTCTTGAACAATTTTCTTCTCCTTTTACAAGTAAATGGCCAGATGCACCTGATTCCCCTCTCCCAAACATACTTACGGATTTGGAGCATTCTCCCTCTTTTTTAATATAGCCCTCCACACACGGAGTAGTGCATGACATTTTGTCTGTGATCTGCTCTTCCTGCAGATCTGGCTTGGGAACAGCGAAGCTATCCTGAGGTGATTTTAAACTGTTCATTTTTCACATTGTGCCTTAAACAATATGAAAGCTTATGATACTTTCAAGTGTCTTCTCAGGCAGGTACATATTTAAACTGACATTTTCTTCAATGGTCTGCTTAGGGGTGGCCAATATGTTCATTCGCTGTTCAGTGTCCACTGTACAGTGCTATTTATTTCTGAGCCGTTGCTACAGAATTCCACGCAATACATTCCCTGACATTTCTTGTACTTGCTAAAGCCAGCAGTTGGCCTGTTAGAATTATAACCACGAATTCCAGTTTTCATCAAAGATTACATGCATATATTACACCTGGATCTATTTTATAGCACTTATCATTCACTATGTTTTCAATAGTCTAAAAGTTCCCATGAATATTGATCAATGATGAGACTATACTATAACTGGAATAAAAGTAATGTAAATGCATAAATTGGGTAAATGAAGTACCTTTTTATCAGATGACCCCCAGAATGAATTAAACCCTCACTGTTTTGCTTCACAATATAACAACATTCACCAGGGTTTTTGATTGTTGTGTCATCTGACCTGGTAAACTTGATGAATATTCATTCATTTTACCCCAGCAGCCATCAAGTGTGACGAATGACAAGAGCACCTGCTGAAAATTCTTAGAATAGCCAGAGGTTACAAATAGCTACCTGGAAAAAAAGCTTACAAGAATTCAATTTTCTATTGAAGATGATAGTTGAGGTTTTGTAACTGTCCTTAAGGACAGAAGTCTTGTGGCTGTGTGACCACTGCTATCGTGATAGGCACTACAGCGTAGTCACAGAAGCTAAGTACGTGATCAGCCCTTTTTGGTTAACATGCTTCAGATGAGCTTCAGCTACATTTTCCTCTTCATGCAGACATCTACTATATATACTTTAGGCCAAAATGTGGAAACACTTGGTATTTTTGCCATTACGCTTTAAAAATGACTACACAAATTTTATAAACAATCAAAGGATGTTACAAATATCATACATTGGACAATTAAATTGACAAGTAACTGGAGCAACAGTTGAATAAGGTTCTGCAATCTCTAAAAATTGGAAGTGCTTCAACAATTTTTGCCACTAGCGTGTGCCCTTTATAAAATTAGTGAGCTGTGACTGCTTGCTTTATTGTTATGCCACCAAATACTTTATTCTGAAGTATCATTGACATCTCCCTTGCAGTGTGAATTGGCAAGGACTGGAGGATCCAGAAGTTTCTTTGCTCAATAGAGAAGCCTTGGTCACTTGCACTTGTAGCAGGCCTAAAAAATCTAAATGAAAAACTTTGTTTTTGATTGCTTTTAAACAAGTTTATTAATAAAACGTTCAAGAAGAAGGATGTCATGAAGTCCACCAGATGTAGTGATGAAAATTGATATTGGCTGATACTGTGATGTACTAATTTTTGATACAGTAGGAATTATATACACAAAATAATCAAGGCCCTCGAGACATTGCGTATGACAAAGAAATTTAGCACATATGGGAAATAAATACAATTTACAATATCAACAACTGCAATGTGAGTTGATATATAAATAAATGTCAATAGATGTCGTTTACATTCCAAAATGGTGATATTCACCAAAAGATATATTACATACAGTTTTACTTACGCTACAACAAAAAATTCAGAATTAAGAGAACCATTCTTTCAGGTCTTTTAAGTTGTATGTTTGCAGCTTTGAATTGGTGGAAGGTAGTTTCTTTTTGTTCCTAGTCCTTTAGTTGGACTGATGTATGATAGTTTACTTTCTATTTAGATACAAGTGGTGCATTGTGTCATTATCACAATGGGATATTATTCACTCTTGGAAGCAGACTGACACATATTAGATTGCAGGAAAGTACATATGAAGAGTCTCACAAATTCCATCAGATTGTAGAAAGAGTAGAAAAAGCAGGCCCTGTGTGCACCTGTGAGAACAGTCATTTGATTTAATCGTACATATTCTTATGTAGGTGAGACCTGGACTCAGGTTTTGCTGGCATACTTCAGATGGCCTTAAGTTTGAGGTATTTCAAACACAGCTTCACGGGTCCCCTGGAGTACATATTGACAAGCGTTTGAGGAAGTCGTTTTCCCACTTGATCCATTTAAGTAGACCTCAGGGACTTCCTTAGGATGCCCATTCCAATGCACAAGTAAATGACCAGGCAGTGTTTGTGTTAGCAACGCTCGCATCACACTGTAGTATCCAAGGGCAACTTCCTCCCTTAGGGGAACTTCCATCATAATCACAACACAGATTCTCTGACCCCTTTTGGTTATTTAATCTTTTGGAAATCGATTAACGTCAGAGGAACACATGGACATATTGACATTCATAAAGACACTGAAATAGCTGTTGCCAACATAGATAAATTCACAAAAGAGACAAGTAATTTCTTACATTGGCGAGGAATCAGTGAGTGTTAAAATACTTCCAAAATATTCCTATAGTAAATATTTGATTTTGTTTTGATGGAAACAATGAATACTTTAAGATTTAAGGGAATCTGTTTTAAAAATCAGTTTACACTATTTGAATTATAAGACAATTCAGCACGTGAGAGATTAAGATTACTTAGACGCACCACTGAAAGACACAGGAAATCATTCCTGCCTGTGGCTCTCTCTTTTCAAATCCTCCATCTAAGCACAAGTATTCACTGCACAAGTATACATCTCAATTCTTCTGTAATATATTAGGATATTTGTATATTGTTTATATATTGAGTTTTTGTATTAGAGCCATTTGTACTTTTTGGAATTTGCAATATTTTGTATTATTTCATTCTGGAATTTTAATTTTAACATGTTCATTATTTTCTTACTGTCCTGGAGCAAATGTAACCACATAATTTCCTCAAGGATTAATAAAGTATTCTGATTCTGATTCTGAATGGAAAGATTAAAAATTTTTCTTGTGTGTAGAGTACTGCGAATGAAAAACTCAATTAGCTAGCTGAATAAAATGGTTAGTTAGTCCCAGAGCTACATTCGAACTCCTAAGTTACGAAAATGCTTTCCGGCTAAGTAGGCCTTTAATAAAGCAGAATTGAATCCCGCTCCCCTGCAAAAAGGCTTCCTATCTTTCGGACACCAGCTGTTCACATCAATTGTTGTTGGAAGTACAGTAAGATGTGGGTGGATTTCAAGTTCCTGCTCACTGTCCTCCTACATTGTATTCTTCTTGTGTATTGTACGTATACAATATAGATATATCATCTATGTAAGTAATTTTTCCTCATCATTCTATTATTTGTTATTTGCAATTTATCATTATTACTGTATATATTATAGTCTGAAGGAAGGTACGCAAGTAAGCATTTAATTGTGTTTGTAGGAAACCGCCGCGTTCTGCACACTCAACTCACTGAGTCATGTGGCAGTCTGGGGAACAGAAATAACACACTAGGGCCAAAGACAATGAGACGACAAAGGGGATGGCTAGCAATGGCCGCTGGCTAAACGAGGAAGACACACAAGGACGGGGTCAGGTGGGCGCTGACCCTGACAGACCCAGAGTGTGCTTTAGATCATCTTGCTGTATTTTCAGAGCCTTGGGATGTTCGGATATATTGGGCAGAGAGGCCCTCTGGTTCATCAGGAGAATCCTGTACACTGTGGGGAGACCGTTTGGTGTCTTACCTCATTTTTCAACATTATCTGAGAACGTTTTGACTTCTGTGGACTGGCTTATTTTTGAGAATTGATCAAGCCCTCCCCAAACCACCAGCACTCTGTGGTCCAGGGGAATACTGGACTGAACCAGTGCCAGTTCTGTGGCTCAGGGGAATACTGGACTGAACCAGTGCCGGTTCATTGACTGGGGGTTTGGAACCCTTGATGAAAGGAAACAAAAAAATGCAGCTAGAACAAAGCTTCTTTGTGTTTTGTTTGTATTAATAAATTATATGAAGTGAACTATTATACAGCCAAGTAATCAACGGTTGTACTGAATTGATAGTAAAACAAAGAAATAGGTAATCAACCACCTGAAAAATACTTGATACTTGCTTATTTGATTAATATGCATCCAGCATCCAACCATATGTATGGATTCAAACACAATGCATAATGGTTTTATGTGGCATCATATCAAATACATTCACCCTATATTGATCTTTTAGGAGAAGCTAACATTCAAGAAAAGTGGGTATTTAGATTGCATTGGAAATAAAACAGGTGGGGCAGCCATTCCATTTCTGTTTGATCACAAAATATTACCATCATGAAAAAGTAACACTGAATAAGACTGAAATCTGTTCTGTTTATTTAGTGTCCAGTAACTGTTTCAGCTGTTCTGCCACTCTCTCAAATTAAGTATTGGGCTAGTTGTAATTTGTTGATTCTGCTAATCTTTTTTTAATAAGAGGACTAGAAAATTATCTAAATAGAGAGTTAGCTAAATAGTAAATGCAACAAGAGCTTTGCTGTTTGGCTGCTGCCAATGTAATTCAGGCTGCTGCCTTCAGAAACCTGGGTTTAATCCCAGCCACAGGCTGCTCCCAGCAAAATCGCTCATTGTCTTCAAAAAGGCGATTAGGGACCTGCATTTGGCAGTCTTTCAGGTGGAATATCAACAAGCCAACCAGTGTTTATAAAATAGAATAGTGATACTTTATCCATCCCCATGAGGAAATTCTCTTTTTGCCAGTCCCATCTTGTGTCTGCATATCTTAGGGAGAGTATATTCAAGTGAGAGCAGGCTTGGGGGTCACATGGCAGGGTCAGCCAGTTTGCAGTGGCCATGGATTTGGGAGCTGTAGGATTCAGAGCAGTGACCTTCTGATCATGGGCACAGAGGTCTAACCCACTGAACCACACAGCATCCCCTGTTTGTTTATTTGTATCCTTCATTATAGTCACTGAACTTGTGATCTAAGACCAGAGCAAGGGTATGTAAATGATCCGTGCAAGGCTTGGGTAGCATAGCAATCCTAGAAGCTTTAACAAACAGCAGCAATTTGACGAGTATTAGTCATAACCATTGGTACAAATGTTTCATAAACCTGACATGTTGGATTCACTGTTTTTCTTTCCTTCTTTTATTTATTTTGGATCCTAAATCAATACATATTTATTTAAAATTATCGCAACACTAATGTTCCGCGCATGTTCATGAATAACGTAAAGTGGACAGCTACATATCTCTTGTGCTAATGCTGTTCTTTTGACTTTCTACAATAGATGGATTATCCCTGCCTCTGCTTGAAGTGTTTGCGCCTCTGTAAACCTACGAGTGAATTTCTCTGTGTCACAGGTGAGTGACAGTGACACACAGTGTGTCATCACACAACCTTCGTCCATGCAGACGATACAAGAGGCACGGGATTAGCGTCAATCAATCTAGAAGAGCTATACACAGTGGACCTAAATTTAAACCGTCCCCCAGGACAAGGTTATGACAGTACAAGTGCAACAAGTAGGATTTACAAACCAGGATCAAAGACAAATGCCCACTGGTCATAAACACGTCATGGCTCCCTATTCTTCCTGGGTCATTAGTTTCTGAATGAATTCTTAAACTGTATGCTGTATGTAGCACTAATCAGCTCATTATCTTACCTGAAAAACTAAAGTAACAACTAGAATTTTCCTTAGTAAGCTCCTTTTTGATGGTTTCTGGATGTTGATACAGGAGCATTCTTCATGCTCATCTGAATGTTGTTTTAAGAAGGATGTTTGTTTGATTTTATTTGCTTGCTCCAAAATATATAGGAAGGTTACATGGTCAATGTTTACATAACCAAAAGCATTTTAAGCAAAATGTTTCTCAAGTTTCAGGAGATATCCTTAATAGTATCTTTTAATTCCCAGAGGGAACTGTCATAGCTTCAAGAAATACTAAGTGTCACTGCATCACTGCAGTGGAGATCTGCACAGTGTTTTTGTTCAGCCCAGTTTCTTGGCGCACTCAGCCATGGAAAAACTTAAGAGACCACTGTATGGTACCCAAATACGTACACAAGAATAAGGTGAAGGAGGAGACACTGGGAATGACGAGAAACCAGCCAAGTAAAGGACGGAAGCAACTTTCTAATGCCAGAGATGACTGATAAATTTTCCGATAGTTTGTCATGAATCATAGGATGCTATTAAGTGATCTTCAATGGGAATGGGAAACATTAAGTGTGTGAAGTGCACTGCTAGGACAGTGTGTATCAGGCTTCTAGAAGCAGGACTGAATTTCCATAAAGCAAGGAGGAAGCCCTTCATTAATGAGAAGCAGGGAAGAACCAGGCTGCAGTGTGCAAAAAAAGATTATTCACAGATGTGCACCCATAAATTGAGAAACGAGTGAAATTAAAATTGCGCTATGATCTCTTACTTTTTTCCATGGCTGTGTGAGCTCCCCACTGGAAAGATCTTGTTGACTCTCTTTATTCTTTCTTAGAACTGTTTCTGTTACTTACCACCTGCCTCTTTCTCATAAATGTCACACAGACAGAAACAGGCCATTGTTTCTTGATAAAGAGCCTTCAATAAAAATACTACAATACATTATTCAATGTAGTTGGAGTGTCTGAAAACTGATTGAAATGCTGAAAGTGATTTTTTTTTTTTAAAGCGCTCACTCGGAACATACTCTGAACACACTCTGAATACACTTTGAAGTACTCTAAACACAATCTGTTTCTATACTTGCGTGCATGTGTGAATAGGTCAGATCTATGTGGTGTGACTGAATCAAATGTTCCTTCTGCTCTGAGGTTATTCCAGCCTCACATTTTTCCTCCGTAATGAACCACTGATGAATGAAGAATAGTCAATGGGATTCACCTTTAAAAGTAGGAAATTGGATTTTCCAAATAAAACATGTATTGGACTTCTTTCCAAGGTTTATTTCTGCCTTCATGGGAGCTGCTTGCAGCCTGATATGTAGAATCAGCTTCTTGAAGCACCTGCAATAAGCAATCGGGTCAGATTGTGGAGTCAGATTCAACATAGACCTACAGGCACTCCAGTAATCATTCATTTTATAATGCAGTCAAAGGGTGATCTGGATTCCTCAGTTTAATATCTAAAGCATATTATTGTATAAATAAATACTGTATAAATCAATTTTACTTGCCTGTCTGTCTGTCTATCTATCTAACATTTTTTTTTTCAATTATATATGATAAAGTGGAATATTTGCAAAATCCTCTTTTAAACCCAAGCCCCTAAATTAAAAAAAAAAAAAAAAAAAAAACTTAACTATCTTAACTATGGTCACAGTTGAAATATTTTATTTTATCAATACTGTAATCTTCGGATTTGGAAAATTTCAAAGGTCAAATCAGCAGCACTAGCAAAAAAAACCTTAAATACTCAAATACTTTTGAAAATACTGCCACGACAATTGACTTGCTCTGACATTCACTTATGTTCCTTCAAAGCTATGTTTTAACAAGAGCTTGTAGGGGTCTGGCATTTGTAGGGAACTATATCTTTGCATTGGCTCAGTTCTGGCACCAGGCAGAGTCTCTCTGACACGCAGCTGGTGTGAGGTCATTGCAGCTCAGGTCTCACTGCTGTTTTCATTACGTGGGATTCCGGAAAGTGACAGAGTGTGTAAGACTTGCGCAAACACAAAGGCTTTCTTCTCTTCCCCTGTATTATCCCATTCCAACAGTGATAAACATTTTCCTATTGAGCACTGTGCTAGCTCTGCAAAAATGCACAAGATCGTCATTTTCAAAAACATTTATAATTACCTCTTTATGGTTACTAAGAAAGAAACGGACACTTACAAGGAATAATACAGGGTGAAACAGACCTAAAAACACATTTTATTATATTTTATATTAATATAAACCCCGGAAAATTAAAACCAAGTCACTATCTAGCCACTAGTCAATAAAGAACTATAATGAAAATGAATAATACCAGTTTAAATTAGTAAAGGTAAGTGCATTTTTGTTTTTTTCCCCCACATAACTGAGAGTGAAAATTTTTATATTTAAAAACGGTTATATTGCACCGTTTTCATTTATTTGTTACTACAAACATGAATTAGTCACTGCCAGGACTGTTCTGTCTAGCTGAGAGTCGATAAATCTACGTGCCAAGCTTGCCTGATTTCCCATAAACATAAACATCACTGATCTAACCTATGAATAACCTGTATAAATGTCACATTTTCAAACGGACTCATAGCAATAACAAACATCTCATACCTATTTTATTTAAATCCTGGTGTTTTAAATGTTCCTCCCCATCATGTAGTCAACATGAATCTGAATCACCAACATCATCTGCAAAATAAAACACATTTCACTAGGAAATTGTTTTCAGAAGTGCAGAAACATTTAATAAGCATTTAACTCTGAAATCTGCATTTTTATCCAATAATGTATTTAAAAATAAATAGAAGTTTGGGTGGGGCACAGTGGCTCAATGGATGGTGCTTTTCCCTCATACCTTCAGGACCAGGGCTGCGAATCCTGTCTCTGCTCAGTGAGTGGGGAGTTTGCATGCTCTCCTTGTTTTTTTTTTTTTTGGGGGGGGGGGGGGGCTTGCTGCAGTAGAAATGGATGCAGTTACGGTAATTGGCCGTAGTGTATGATTATGTTGACTGCTGTAGCCCAGCGCTGACCCCACTCACAAATAGGATATGTGGATAGTTGCCAATGGGGTGATAATTATCAAATTGCAATAAACTAATGTTTTATTTGTCTATAATGTCACAGATGATTGGAATGACACATTATTTGCCATTTGTACATGTGCATAAAAAAAAATCAACGACAAAGCTTGGGGTTTGAGTGCAGGGTCATTCATTTAACCAGCACCCCAGAAACAGTTTTTAGAGTCAAAGGCTTTGCTCAAGGGTCCAACAGTGATATGACTCTTCTGCCGAAAATGGGATTTGGCCCTCCTACTGACTAAATATTAATGTATTAATACCAAGTGTAAAGCCGCAAATCTTTTGCACTACAAGGGGGCATCTGAGGTGAAAAGGCCAAATTAACAGCTTTCAGAAAGACAGTTTGCTAAAGGGCATGCAATACCTTAATGCTGTGATGTGGTTTTTGCTATGGGAATAAGTGAGGTATAGGTATTAACGTCAATGCGAGCTTTCAGATTAACGACATTCAGACGGGCACCGCTTCAGTCCGCCTTAAAAGCTGCTCTCCTGAGCCCTTTTCGCAAAGTGGGCGTCCAGACCAGCTGTGTTCATAGGTCATCAGTGCCTGGACATGCCAGCTGGCGGCCGATCTGAGCCCGCATTGGCAATGTAGCGCGCCCGCAGATGCGGTCAAGAGTGTGAAGCAGAGTTACTGCCATGCTGGAGCGAGAACACGACCGAGCCTTAAACGGTAACCGTGCATTTTATCCCTTAGTATAAACAAACAACGGCTGCTCTGGCTACAAATCAAAATTCAGACCCCTAAATATAAACCTAATAATCCCTTTTTTGTATTGAAATACATACTGATACAGATACATGTCCTTTATTTTAGCTTTATTTTCTACTTAAATCTTAATGCTACCACATTTAGCTAAAAAAGTCACAGGAACT
>JAODKF010000001.1:27226080-27246460 GCA_026779585.1 Mormyrus proboscirostris
TTTAGTTCTGGTGAGGACTCTGGCTGCTGCATTCTGGACTAGCTGGAGTTTATTTAATGACCTATTTGGACAGCTGGCGAACAAAACATTGCAGTAATCGAGCCTGGAGGTAATGAAGGCATGAACCAATCTTAGTCAACTGACTAAGATTTGATGACTCAGGCATAGAGTGAGCAAATCCCTAAGATGACTCAGATGCCGATTCAGCTGCAACTATAATAATCATAAAAATATTCATTGATTGATGGACTGATTATATTTAATTAATATAATATAAATTTTGAATCCCGGAAAGTAAACATTTTGCTTCACTTTGGCCAATCAGCATTTTCTGTAAAATTCTAGCATTAAACACATAGGCGTGGGAGGGTTAAAAAGGGCATAACTTCAAAAGCAAGGGTGATAGAGAAATTCTGAGACCAAAAATACATATAACACTCCCCACAGTGGCCCTGGGACAAAATCTTTGTTTATCCGTGTGACCTGAGTACATAGAAGAGTCAGTATCTAGTATTTTGCAAAAATGTTGCCAGAATTTGGACACTATCAAGCGATACGGGGTATGCCAAGGGGCCTGAAGACGTGTTCCATGAGGTCCTGGGCTGTCTCTTTTGCATTTGATAACTTCCAAGGGGGACAAAATGAGCTTCCTTGGAGGGCCTGTGTACTATGGCAAGTACAATGGTGTAACCCTTAGAGTCTCGAAGACCTGTAATGAAGTCTATGGCAATATCCGCCCATGGTCTGGACAGAATAGGAAGTGGTTGCAGGAGGTCTTACTATAAGCACACATGTCACAGGCTGCTACATAGGAGTGAACATCCCTGAGTAATGACAGCCACCAAAACCATGGTAAGACAAGGTAAAGTTGAACTGGGAGAAGAAAAGGGCCCACCTGGCTTGGCAAGCATTGAGCCTTTTTGCAGTCTTCAGATACTCCAGGTTTCAATTGTTAGTGAGAACTATGAAAGGTACTTTCATACTCTTATGACCTCCAGTCTTCTTTCTTCCAGTACCATCTTGACTGCCAAAAGCTCCCAATTCCCTATGTCATAATTTCTCTCTGCAGGGGTGAGGCGATCAGAGAAGAACACACAAGGGTGGGTCTTACCATTGTTGGGTGACTTCTGGGAAAGGACTCCTCCCACCCTGGATTCAGTCACATCCACTTCAACTACAAACTGTTTCTTAACATCAGGGATGTGCAGGATGGGGGTCGTGATAAAATGTCATTTCAGTCCACAGAAAGCTTGATGGGTTTCAACCGTTCCTTTAAAAGGAAACCCCAGTAAAAGTTGCCAAATCCCAGGAAACAAAGATGCTTACTCAACAAAGATGCAAAGCCTTTCATGTGGTTGGTGGCCATTCAGTAACCGCCTTTACCTTACACAGGTCCATTTTTACTCGACCCGATTGCCATTCTTGGAATTGACAATCGATGCCAATGGCCATAAAAATTAAGGCATCTAACAAAGTAGGTAGGTCACACCAAACAACTTCATCCTTCATGGCACCAGATAATCCCTGTCCAAAAACATCCACCAAAGCAATGGGGCCCCATCCACTCTGAGTAGCCATGGTCCGGAATTCAAAAGCATTGTCTGCTACCGATTGATCTCCCTGTTGTAGCTCCAAGAGTCCGGCTGCTGCTTCTCAGCCCTGCTTGCTGTGGTTGAAAACTCATTTCAATAACCAAGAAAAATCCTCAAACAAGTTGCAAGCTGGATTGCGATGCTCCCACAAACCTATAGCCCACAGAGCAGCTTGTCCAGAAAGAAGAGGAATGATGTATGCTGCCTTGGCTCACTCAGTGGGAAAAAGAGAAGGCTATACAAGAGAGCATTGAGAGAGAAAGTTTCAACAGGTCATTGGATCTCCATCGAAAGAACCAGGGGTGCCAAGGTGGGGTTCAACGTACCTGCATCCCTCTGCAGCAGGAAACCAGTCCATCTTGCTAGTTCTGGTCCTGGTGACAATATTCTGTCATGGGACGGGGCAGGCATAGCACAATGCCTAGACACTGTGTAAATCTTCCGGACTGTTTTTGTTACATTTGTGGCGAGGTAACATTCAAAAGTCAGAATGTTGTAAAACATCACTTGTTGATCCGACAAACATCTTTCTCCCTCCACTCCATATAAAGCTTGGTCTAATGAAGAACTTTGTTAAAACGATGGATGGAAGTGGATTTGGATTTATGTACTTAACACAGAAATTTTGCCGGGTCAGTGAAGCGAAAATCAAGGAAGGGATATTTGTAGGACCTGAAATTAGAGAACTGATTAAAGACCAGAATTTTGATTGTCAGTTGAACCCGACTGAAAAGGCGGCATGGGAGTCTTTCAAGAGAGATTGTTAGAACTTCTTAGGAAATCATAAAGCACTCAACTACCAAGAAATTTAGTTGATGGATAGTTGATAATCTTTTGAAGTCATACATGACTTTAGGGTGTAATATGTCGCTAAAGATACATTTCTTACACTCACATTTGGATTTCTTCCCAGCCAACCTTGGAGCTGTCAGTGATGAGCATTGTGAATGGTTCCATCAGGATATTTCCCAAATAGAAAAACGGTACCAAAGCAGGTGGAGCCCAAGTATGTTAGCTGACTATTGTAGGACCCTTAAGAGGCAAAATATAGCAGAAAAACCTAAACTCTTAACTTTTACTGGGTTAGCTTTTTTCCCCCGTGCATTGTAAATTAACATTACTGTTTGATCTTTAACTTGCTGTCACTCAAAATCCTTACGTGATAGAGAAAGTCTAAAAGCATGTCTGAAATCAGCACAACAAATACTATCAGGGTAACATATTATGCATTTTGGGACAAAAGGTCTAACACATTTTGTTAGCCTTTGGGTGATAACACTGTATAACGACCAGACAGAAAGAACTAATCAATAGTTGGAGAAAACCCTGTGATGCAGCATAACCATTTCATCTAAACACTGGCTAGACGATTTACCCGGGATCAAATACACACACAATTCCTTGCCATCATCTGCCACCAATATGTCCCCATTTCAATGGCCACCACTCTTACAGATCCAGGAACACAAAGCAGATGTCCTGCTGGTGAAGCGGTTTATCAGTCATTGCTGATGCACCTGGGACTGACCCACCGACATCTAGTGGTCAGCCAAGAGCGGGTTCGTTGCTATGCAGACCATCAAGGGCGGAAATGTCTCCAGTGTCACCAAGGTCAACACATCTGGCTCTCCCCTCAGGATCTACTTCTCAAGGTGGACTCTTGGAAATTCCTCGGTCCTTTTGTAGTCACCAAGGTGGTCAGTCCTGTCGCAGTCGGTCTCCAACTGCTGCCCACCACGCGTCGCATCCATCCTGTCTTCCATGTCTCTCAACGTCAATCCTGTTATCTACAGTCCACACTTGCCAGCTCCCACTTCCTCTCCACCTCCCCGATTGCTAGACAGTGGTGTTGCCTACATGGTCAAGCTGCTGGGGGTCTGTGTTGCTGCTCCTGTTTGTTAACTTATCTGACTACCTGGATTTTTACCTGTTTTTTCCTTTTGACTGGTTTGGATTACTCTAATAAGACCTGTTCCGCCACCTTGTCAGTAGTTCTGCCTGCTCTGTCCCGTAACACTATATCATGTATAGTACATAATAAAGTGCTCAGTAAGTGTATATGTATGAGACTTTCGTCCGTCTCAGGAAAAGAGAGCTGTATTGCAATATTTGACACCACCAGTCTTTCCTGCTTGTGAAATTTTATAACATTACTATAACTTTCATACCAATACTGCTTAGGAAATGGTCATTAAAATACAAACTTACAGGGCCTAGACAATAAAACTGAAGCTCCAGGTTTTAGACTACAATAATTTATTAATACAGTATGGTGTAGGTGCTCCTTTTGTGGTCAATAATTAATCAATCAATTAATCTTGGGAAAAACTAATACAAGTTCTACACAGTGGCCAGAGGGACCTTGAACCATTCCTCTTCCAGTGGCCAGAGGGACCTTGAACCATTCCTCTTCCAGTGGCCAGGTCACTATGTGATGCTCGTTCCCTGACTCATTTCTCCAAAACACCCTAAACAGGGCTGGCAGCACTGAAACCAACACTTGCCATTGGCTGGAGTGACCAAAGATTTGGCTATAGAAGCCTGACTATGAATATTGACCCTCTGGAGCTCCCAACAAACAGGTTTTGGTGGAAACAGGAGAATCAAGGTGCACATATAATTCTGCAGTGAATTGGGCAGCTGTGGTTTTATGTTTTTTGGATACAATCCAGATTAGTGCCCAGACATCCCTTTCAGACAGCTTCCCCTTGTTGGATGTGGTCTGTCCTTTGTGGTGGTACAGCCTCCTTACCCTGTAGACCACAAAGAATAATTGCTGTCGTGGACACTGATGTGCCAGCGAGACACACACTGACAATTTGTCAATTTTTAAACTCTGATATGCCTCCCATTATATTGCAATATATTATGTACAGCTGTGCTATTGCTCTGCTAGTTCAGCCTTTATACTCTGCTCTTACTGATGGAATGTGCATCAGTGAAGACTGGCCACCAGGTCTCACATATATAGGTGTGAAACCTCAAAGACTGTTGGCTAGAATTTAATTTCAGTTTCATTGTCCAACCCCTCTACTTACTACTAAAATGTTTGATTATACAGGACTGCACTATCTAATAGTTTTTCTATTTGTAACCGGTGATTGACGGTCACGTCACCCGCGGGTCCCATGTTGGGTAGCGGTGCACGAGTGGTTAGTTCAGAGGATAATTAGAGCATTTCGCAATTATTGCTTTAACGTAGTAGGAACAGCCGTGCTCGCAATTATTCTGTTTAGGATCAGTGACGATAAAAGCTGCGGAAAGCCGGTGGTAGGGGGCGTGGTCCGGTGCTTCCGTGACAATTCTGCGGGCGACTGGGATCGTGGTGAGCGGCTGGCTGTCCTGTGTTGGGCTGCAGACTGGGTGCCAGGTGATGGGGGCGTGTCTGGGTTTATGCCGAAGCCCAGGTAGATGTAGGAGTTGTCATTGCTGTTTTGCCTGTTTCCTTTATATTTCTTTTGTTTTGTGAGAAGATGTGGGTTGTGGTGTTGGTATGGTGGTGAACAAGTGAGGGGTCACTACCAAGGCTAACTGGGTACTGGCTAGTTTAATTGGTGCAAGTCCTGGGGGTCGTTTATCAATCTTCTTCCCATCCATAGAGCCGGAGAACGTGGTGCTGGAGGTTTGGGGGCTGGTGTAGTTTTCTCTGCACTGCATGGAGTGATTGAGAGGTGAATTCAGAAGCACTAGCTCTATGCTGTGATTTTTGTGTTTAACTTGCACCTGGATATGTGAGCTCTTGGAGTGTGTGTGTGTGTTTGTGTGCTGTGGTGTTTCCTTCCTCCCTCTTCAGGTGATCACTCTCCCTGGCTGGTTTATTGGTCAAGGGCCAACATAGAGGTGGACTGCCAGTGCCTGGGTTTTGACCTAAACCCCTCTTCCTGCTCAATGACCCGGTTTTAGTTATGTTGTGAGATGTTGGTAATTTTTTATCAACTGTTTTTTTTTTTTAAAGTATTGTTAATAAATTGTTTTAGTACTGGGATATGAGTCTCTGTGTGCTTATGCAATGTAGCTGCATGTGGGACAACCTGGGGATAACAACATACATCCTAAGGGGCAGGACCTTAGGTAGTGTAGTCTGGTCCTTCATGTGACCTAGAGGCGGCGAGGTTACATATTGTCACCCATAAAGTCATATCAAGTTTTGCTTCTGTACAATACTTCGCAAAACAAATAGCGGCTAATTCACTGAAGAGTAAAACTACATTATTTTAAAATACGTTACTATACTTAAGAATCAAAGTATCAAACCTCAGTATTATAAATATAGTACAAAGTCAACTGAATGGGTTTTTTTTTCTCTGGCACACTTTGACTTCACACTGAAATAGGCCAACTTATCTTTACCATTTTAACCACATAACCCACAGAAGTGCTAGAAACAAAAACTCCGTGTTTCTGTCTACCGTCCGACAGAAACAAAGTAATATGTTCCTGCGTTAAAGTGAAACTGAAACAGCTACTATACTTCTAAAATTTACAACTGGATAATACTCTCATCTGGATTATTTTTCTCCTGAAGCTACTTACCTTCCCAATGTAAGCAAATATACATCTCTCTGTTATTCGAGCCGCCTCGAGCCGCCTGTTGTAACCTAAGCGATTTAAAAAAACGTTAAATATTCTTTTACTTTCATAGCAAATTTTTTCCTGTTTGCTGGACGGTGTTGCATTTTAAACACGTACATACATGTAGTCCAATCCGCAGTATCTGGACAATCATGTCTAAAAGTAACTTTATCTATTTTATATGGTGGTTTAAATAAAAACAGGATTAGGGCTTCAGGTGAAATAACTACAGATAAGCACATTAAAGTCTTCTCTAAAAAAGCCTTTCTGTTTCGATAACGCTGAAAACGTACTTTTAAAACGTCAGAAAGCGATGTTACAAGATAGTACTGAATCAAATTTCACTGTCATATGAGTAATCTTTATATTAACCGTAATTAGAGAACACTGACAACTGTTCTGATGGTGAGACGTGACATTTCATCTAGTCTTGAGGCTTTTACTATAGGACTCGTGCGTATAGCAGACAGTGACCTCTACTGAAGACAATTGTATTTTTTTCCAACCAGCATATCGTATAAAATGTTCCAGCGTACACAACTGCAGCTGTCATATAAAAGGTGTTATTTTTTCAACAACCATGAACTATATTTATTATGTGTTATACTAGAATTTACTTTTGTTACAAAATGACTACAGAATAATGACAATAGTAACAGAAGTTAGGATAACGTAACTACTAAAATGAAAACCAAACTCTTTAATTTCAATTCTTTGTTCTGTGTGGTGGTTTTGGTCTGAAGAAAGCAGTTTATAAAACTGATTTATATCCAGTTACTGGATGGCAGTTTGCTCCCAGTGATATTCTTCGCTGACCTGATAATCCCCTGTACGTCCCAATACGCCCGTGCTGTATGCTTATGAAATATGTCTACTGTAATGAATGTGTCAGGTATAGATATAAGTACAATTGGAGCACGATCTACAGAGCAACTTCCAAACAGTGCAAGACCCTTATAAGACGATTATGCAAGTCAGAAGACAAAGTGCTCCTCTATTTCTTTACATAGCCGCCTTTTACCCCACCAGCTAAAGTCTTTGCACACTCACTCACAAACTGTTGTCTTTACACCTCATGGGGCCAGTTTTTCTGTGGTTGCTGTGGCAGTTCTTAGTGTTTGGGAAGTTATGGATGAAAAGGAGGAAAGTGGTCTTTCTAGGTTAATGTGTAATATATTTTCACAGTATGCAACCTTCAACCAGTGAGTGGCTTCGGTAGTAGTAATAAACAATAATAAGTTATGTCCTACCGGCTGGTTTGATATGCAGTTATTTTTTATTGGGTTGCCATGGTTCAGCAATGTGTGTAACTTAGTAGCTTTTGCATTTTTATATTTACACTCAGGAAGTGATCTGGGAAATGAAACTTCTGCCTTTCGTTACCGTTAATAACATTATTGCATACATTAGGTTTCCTCTGATATTTCACAAGGGTACACCCATATCAAAATTCACTATGGTTTCCTTTGCTTTTTATGCAGTAACCATAGTTTTACTATGGTACTGTACCTGATGGTACTTTGGTACTACCCATAGTACTACCATGGTTTATCCATAGCACTTCATGGTAAAACAAAGACCACGGTTTATGACTAAGATTACCGAAACCAAGATAAAACCATATAGTTATGGTTTCCATAGTTACCAAAAAAAAAACATAAAAAACGGCAAACCATTGTAAACCATGTTTATTTAATCATACCTGTAGTAAAACTATGGTTAATTTTCTTAAGGGTATATCTGTCCATCCATCCATCCATCCACCCATCCTCCCTCTCTTCCTCTAAACCACCTATCATTCCTGAGTCACAGTCACCCTAGAGCCTATCTCAGGCCATCACATAAATCAATAAAATCAGGAAAGTTGATTTCACATAAGAAAATGTTTTGATATGTCGTGCACTTTTTTCATAAATCATGTCAGAGCCTCTAGTCTGTTTTCAGTATGGTGTTGCCTAAAATGGAAGTGGGTTTATTGTGTTCCTTTTTTAAAATAAACACTTTAATTATCGAAGAACAGGGTGCTGTAAGCACAAAAACATGATTGTTATTGTATGTCAAAGCACGATTCCTCAAAAAAGGCAAAGACTTCTGTTGTAGTTTTGATTACATAAAACATCTGTTGATGCTGCCTCATTACTTGAAAGGACATTTAAACTGTACAACATTGCAAATTAGACTGATGATAGAAATGTATCCATGCTTTTTCTATTACATTTTGTTTAGCTGATGAAGTCTACAGAGAATAGCCAAAAGCCTGCATTTTGGTAAAAACGCTATTGATTATCCCATTAAAATGATGAATTGCTATTTGTCAGCTTTCACATTTAAACCTGTACCTTATTTCTGCGCTGATAACTTCCAGGAAATATAGCAAATCACCAAGCTGTGGAGGCTTATAGATTGAAACTAGTCCTACTGGTCTGAGCAGAGCTGAGCTGAGTTCCTGTTACTTTCACGTTATAATTGTATCACTGTGAAAGACGTCCTGCTGCCTTTCTGCATTTTGTGAATTCTTTGTGCTTTGCTTTTTACTGTTTGTTTCTTAAGTACAACATGCATGGCACTTAAGCCTGGCAGATGCTACATTACACAGTTCCATGCAAAGTCTGAATCAGAATTCAACAGATTTTGTAGAATTTTGCACTGCTAAATTTTAATTTGAAATTTGATACCCTATATCTGTTCTGGTATTTGTTTGCTCTTGGTTTATTACTGGGGGGGGACTAGACTAAATCCATTGTTAGAGCCCCACCTAGCACATAAAATGCAGCTGTAAGAACCAGAAAAAAATAAATAAATTGGGCCCTCGCCAAATCTCTGGGCCCTTACCTAGTTTTTAATTTGTCACGTATAGTCCTGGGTTTCTGTGGTCTTATTCCTCATGGATTTTATATTCTTAAATTGTAATATTCTTGCCTATATTTACATTTAGAAACCAAACTGACTGCTACTTCAATGCTACTAAACCATGTCCACTGCTCCCGGCTTGTGAAAATAAAATGTCTTGTGACGGCGGCTCACGTGTTACATCTGTCCTTTCTATTTTTTTCTCCAAAGCTGACTGTCACTTCCTCATTGGCGCTGTGTGAAGATCTGATCTTGGGACTGATTGAAGCTCACTCTAGGCAAACCACTGAAACTACTCTAAGGTACAGGTTTACTCTTTCTTTCTGCTCATTGCAGCGTATTATTTTGTAACAGAATTTCGTTCCATGCTATTTTGGTATGGAAACCACCAGATCTGGTAATACCACCAACCACTGCATGACTGCGTGTGATATAATAGAGAAAAACTGCTTTTAAAGCAACATTTTTTCAGTAGCTGATATTTTTCTACCTCTCGTTGTTTGACCGGAGAAAATCAGTTTAGTACCTTGTTTGAATTTTGATATTAGTGTACATAAACTGATTTTTTTTTTTTGGTTATTAGAAGTATCAAGTGTGACATACAAAGGTGAGAGTAAATTATGTAGATGAAAAGTGAAAGCTGCTTTAAAGACAATATATAATTTGTCTAAAAAAAATGTGCAGCCACCTCATAACTAACACTAAAACTAGGTGGAATATTTTAATAACAAGCCTCCATCCAGTGCCCTATCTCTAAGCAGAAATCATACAACACGTGAAACAAATTTGTGTTTTTTTAAGCATACAAAACACCATTCCAGAAGGGACCAGAGTCAGGTGACCTGTGTTCTGTGGACTGATTGGTTTCACCTGCCAGCTGTTCTCTACAATATGATTGTTCATGCTGGGCTTCTATTGTCTTGCTTCAGTATTACAGAAGCTGCTTCACAACAGTTCCAAGCCCAGAAATCCCCTGCTCAGATCTGATATATCAGTTTTGCGTGTGTTTATTTACTTTCTTCCTGCTTGTCCAAAAACCCAGGTCAATGTTTTGGCATTTCCATATTAACTTGCCCCCCCCCAACCATAAAATGTTCTGTCAAATTCTTGAATTTTCTATCTCTATCTTATATGGGGAAATTATGTAAATAAACCTGTCCTTCCTGCCAGTTCCTTGTGGCATCAGCATTCTGTTCTCTATAATGTGGTTTTGTATTTATTCTTCAGTGGTTTTGATGGCTCCAGAAATTGAAACTAAGTACTATTATCTTACCAAGGGGTATATTTCATACTCGTAAAGGCCTGGTTTCTAATTTGTTCAGCTACTATACCTTACCTGCAAAAAAAAAAGTTTATTTGATATTAAAATGTATTTTTTTCTTATAAATAAATTAATTTAAGATAAAGCTTTAGCAAAAGGGTTTTAATGACAGGACATTATTTGGTCGACAAATCGCACTAACTGGTCATTTGCAATTATTACTGTAATTTTATTCTGCTATAGTTAATCAGTTTTCTGATGTTTATGGAAAGAAAGGTCCAGAGTATCACCACAGCACTAAGTGGAATGAATAAGACTTAGAGCAGCGTTTCTCATGCAGCTCAGTCCTCAGCGACACCCAGACAGTAACTCCCTCCCAGCATCCTGCACTTTTGAACCAAGCAATCAAGAACCCCAGTGGACTGGGTTGAAAAACACAGGGTAAGAGGAATGCTAATTTCTCAACCCCTCCTGCCGGTTGTGCTGGTCTAGAATCACAGAGGTGATGCTTCCTGAGCTCAGTTTTGGTTGGCAGTAACTGGGGACCAGTCTGATCCATGGAAGGAACTGTGAACAACAGCCAAGAATGGAGGTCCACCCTTGCAGACTTTGGGTCCATCAACACTGTACCATACTCAACCCACATTGACCCCAATGAGGCCACTGAGAACAGAGGTATCTCTGATGTACGGAGGACCTTCTGCCTCTTCGTCACTTTTGACCTGCTCTTCATCACCTTGCTGTGGATCATAGAACTTAATGTACGTATACCTTTATATTTCATTTATATTATTTATCACATAGCCATTTGCGGTGGGTCTAAGTACTATATATTTAATATTAAAGGACCCCTTTGAAAATTGTGACATTGACATTGTGGGGCTATTTGCATTTTTTTATGATCCAGACGGCTATGTTGTTAGTGTTGAGCTTATGGTAAGAGTGCTGCTTTGAAAAGCAGGTTAGTGGGGAGAGACAAGCTACAATCCAACAAAAAAACCCAATGAAATGTACCAAAAAGAACCCGTCTACCTTGCCCTGAAATGAATTTCCATAATTTAGCTTTGCAGGTGAAGACTAATAAACATTCATGAAGAAAGCAACACCTGACTGGCTGGTGAATTGCTGTTCATGGAGGCTCTTTTATATTCATAAAGAAAATACTACCTGATTGGTTGGTGAATCATCGTTAATAGAGGCTGTTTTATATTCATAAAGTGATTGGCTGAGTAAATCACTGATAATAGATGCTGTTTTAAATTCATAAAGGAAGTGCTACCTGATTGGCTGGTGCATCACTGTTAATAGAGGCTGTTTTATATTCATAAAGAAAGTGCTACCTGATTGGTCGGTGAATCGATGTTAATGTAGGCTCTTTTAAATTCACAAAGAAAGTGCTACGTAATTGGCTGCTTTCACGTAGGCTAACATTACTTTTTACTTAGCTAGCTAGGTAACTACCTCAGAGTTTTGAACATTAGTACTGTGCCTAGCAAAGAGAATGATTTTTTTGGTCACTAGCTGTTGCAACCGTCAGTTACATTAGTCGTGCCGATATCAGTCTTCTCAGTGTGGCTGCTATTGATCGTGCAAACAGAAGTCCATGTCATCAAGAAAGGCAAATACAATTGAGTCCTGCTAAGAAGATGTTTGCTTTAAGAGGAAGACTGACGCGGCAGCGATGAGCAATAGCTGAGCTCCATTCGCCGTGGTGCAGTTGCAGCTGTAACTGTCGTTATCAGAGTTTGTTGTTGTTTTTGTATGTTTGCGTGGTTAAAGTGTTAGATTATTGTTTTGTGTATAGTTTGTTTTGATAAGAAAGTTTTAGTTTTCTATCAACATAAAATCAACCATTATACCATCTGTTTAGTATTTTGTATCTGCTAGTGCTTCTGGTTAACTGCATATCTCTACAGTTCATTAGTGTTCCAATTAATTTTGGTGTTTTAACGTCATACATCGTTACTCTCTTTTGTGTTGCAACCTGACACTAGAGCAAATTGCAGCACCAGCCAATCAGGTAGCACTTCCTTCCTTCCTTCCTACCACGACCCACTACTGGAGCAAGGGCCTGAGGATGGTTCCCACCTATGTAATACAACTGGGCTTTAGTACGCTGGGATATGCTGTGACGGGTGCTGTAGGATTATCAGGTCCCAGGGCTGGTATACTGCTCTACCCCTGCAGGAATACAGTAAGACTCTATTTAGAGTGGGTGTTGACGTCAGCAAGGATGCTTTCTCAGAAGAGAAAGGTGCTTTGCTTTCAGTTGCATATAAGTGTGAATATTTGTTAAAGGAGACCAAGATATGAGGGATATGAGAAAAGAAGCATCCCAATATACCTGTAGTCGTACTTCTGCAAATGACAAATAAAGATCATTTCATTTCATTTTTTAGTGGTTTCTGATTTAGGTGAAGGTGGGAGAGTCTGTGCTTCAGAGTTTTGTTCACGATTGATGGTTTGAAGGAGTGTGAGACTGACAGGAGGTTTGGCTTGCTGATTGCTGTCTTATGGGTACTGAGGAGGCCTGTGGTGATGAAGTAGGAGTTTAGTTATGAGAAGAGTCGGTGTGTGCTGGTTAATTTGTATCCCTCTCCTCACTCATGGCCATGAGCTGTGGGGAATCACTGAAAGAACAAGAAATTACAAATGGCCAAAATGAAATTCCTCAGCAGAGCTGCTTGACTCACTGGCTGTGACAAGGTGAGGGTGGAGGGAGATCCTAGGAAAGATCCAAGACATACTTGGCTCCTCGTATGCACCATCCACCATAAAAAAGCATCCTAGAACTGCCCCTATTCGCCGTCCTACCACCATGGCCCTGACTAGGAAGGGCAGAGGGAAGGTGAGATTGTGAATGATAAAGGCGTGTGCCTGTGTATACAGTATGTAGGGCCAACTCAATGGGTAGCGCACTTTACTCCAGTCCTGTTATTCCAGTTTTCTTTGTCACATACACTGCCCTCCATAATTATTGGCACCCCTGGTTAAGATGTGTTCTTTAGCTTCTAATAAATTCAGTTGTTTTCTAAATAATATAGGACCACAATGAAAATCCAACCTTTAATTCAAGTGCATTTATTCAGTGGGAAAAAAATCCCACATTAAGAATTCTTTTACATCAAATCATGTCTGCCACAATTATTAGCACCCCCGATGTTAATGCTTTGTACAACCCACTTTTGCCAACAAAACAGCACCTAAACAGGGATCTTCGACCATTCCTCTTTGCACTCTAAATTAATCTAAATTTCTCTCTAAATCAAACCAGCAGCCTGCGTCCTCTCCTCTGCACTCTCCTCTTCAGCTCAGCCCACAGGTTTTCAATGGGGTTGAGGTTTGGGGACTGAGATGGCCGTGGGAGTAGCTTGACTCTGTGTCTGGTGAGCCATTTCTGTGTAGATTTGGCCACATGTTCAGGGTCATTATCTTGCTGAAAGACCCAGCGATGACCCATCTTCAACTTTTGGGCAGAGGCCACCAGATTTTGATTTAAAATGTCCTGGTATTTCGAAGCATTCATGATGCCATGCACCCTAACAAAGTCCCCAGGGTGTCTGGAAGAGAAACAAGCCCACAGCAACACCGATCCTCCCCCGTACTTCACAGTGGGCATGAGGTGCTTTTCTGCATACTCATCTTTTGTGTTCCGCCAGACCCACTTAGAGTGTTTGTTGCCAAAAAGCTCTATCTTGGTCTCATCTGACCAAAGCACACAGTCCCGGTTGAAGCCCCAGTACTGCTTAGTGAACTCCAGATGTTTGCATTTATGATTGTTGGTGAGAAAAGGTTTTTTCCGTGCATGCCTCCCGAACAGCTTGTTGGCATGTAGAGATAGCGCATGATGGTTGTTTTGGAGTCTTTGTGACCCCAAGATGCTACCATTTGTTGCAATACTTTAACAGTGAGCTTTGGAGAACTTTTTATTCCTCTTACCATCCTCCTCACTGTGCGTGGTGGCAAAATAACCTTGCGTCCTCGTCCAGGCTTGTTTACCACTGTTCCAGTTGTTTTAAATTTCTTAATGATTCCTCCTACAGTAGATATGGGCAGGTGCAGGTGAGTGGCCATTTTCTTGTAACCATTGCCTGACTTGTGAAGGTCGACACACATCTGCCTTACTTGAATGGTGTGTTCCTTAGTCGTTCCCATGCTAAAGAGTCATATTTATACCCCAGGGAAACATGAAGTGATGAATTACTAATTAAATGTTCCTAGATACTCTGATCAACTCTGTAAACTACTGTAGAAATGACAGAAATACTTCAATTACATGTATTTCCTAGGGGAATTGTTAGGGGTGCCACTAATTGTGGAACAGGTGATTTTATAAAATATAATTATTTATTACTCAGGGATTTTTTTTCCGCTTAAAATTCACTGGAGTTGAAGGTTACATTTTTCTATGTATGAGAGTATGCTTCTGCAATAAAAAATTAATTTATTTTAAGGCTTTTAACACATCTTAACCAGGGGTGCTAATAATTATGGAGGGCAGTGTAGATCAGAAAACTGTTTCTGCAGATTATTGTGTTTTTCTCATTTAGCGTATCTCTGAAGCTGTTTGGCAGTGACATTTTTCCTATCTCTCTGTACTGCAGAGCACACAAAACAGGAATTTCCAGCACAACAGCTCAGTTATGTCCAACACTAAGATAATTGTAACTAATCATAGCTTGACTGATGTACAGTGACATGAAGTATGTCTGCTTTTGATTCTGTGGTTTGATAAACATCTGGTCTTTACCAGGTTCTAAAATTCGGTGCACTTCAGGTAACACACAACACATGACAGATTATACTCTTTCATAATTTATTTAACAAAAAATATGCCAACATACACCAGCCGTGTGTGAAAAAGTAAGAACACCATAGGAACTAATTCATCCGTCCATTAGAATTAAGAGGTTAATTAGCAGCCAAATGATCACCAGAAGTCTGACCAGCTTCATGATACCAGACTGAAGGTCTGGAGCATTCAGGGATATTTTAAGACTATTTCTCTGTAGGTGACTGGATCTTTATTTTCCACTGCTGGGGAGCAAATAGAATTGAGTGCTGAGATTGTTAAATCATTCTCAAAGAATGGCATAACTAGATCATAATCAAATAACATCCATTGTTTTGGTTTCATAAAACAAACACAGCAAAAACAGTTGAAAGTTATCAATCAATGTCGTTGTGACATATATAATTCACACCAGCATGTCCCACTGGATTAGGTTGCCTTACAATCATTGTACATTTACATTGAGGAAGACATTCTCAGTGCTGTTTCTGAGGCAGAAAACAAAATGCAACCACATCTTTACAAAACCCATATGTTTTCATCTAAGTGCTTTTATTGTGGGTACATGCACTGTTCTGTAAGAAGTACAGAGTATCTATTATGGCTACATTGGCTGGCAGTGTGACTGGTTGCGGCCTCTGGAAGATTTATTTACCTGCAATGTCAGTGTGGAAAGTTTGTCTCAGGTTTCCGTATCCATATTTAGAATTTAGACTGTGACATCCAACAACGGGGTAAAAAAATTGTATTGGGTCACACAGAAATACCAGCTAAACGTGGATAACTGTATATTAAATATGTGGGCCAGTTATGATTCACCAATTATTACTCTGGGCTTGACCTTATGCCTAGTCTGTAAGTTGTTTTGTTACTACTTACTTTTGTTATATCAAGAAAAGTATGGCCAGTCTGTATTAGGTGAAATACAGTACAGCAAACTATTTAATTAGTATAAGTGTCCTATGAAGTAGCTATGGAGTTGTGAGTCTATCCTAGACTACATTGTTCTTTCATTTCACTTTCTTTAGGCCAATGGAGGGATCAAGGATCAGCTGACCAAAGAAGTCATAGATTATGATTTCCATACTTCATTGTTTGACGTATTTGTAAGTTCTTTGCTAATTCTATCACATAAAGCTGTTTAATAATTTTATAGTGAAGACTGTATCAGTCGATTAGTTGCTGCAATTTGAGACCGGACATAGGAACTAATCAGCAGTACATATATAGTGATAGTATGGTGGACAAGGAATACGATGTGGACACACAGTCTTACACTGTATCCTTCATCTCACTAGTACCTCATAGACAGCAATGGTGCTGTGTGCTGTCGCTGAAGAGAGTCCCTGCTCACCTCCACAAATGCATTAACTGTAGAGGAGTGTTTAGGGCAGGGCTGTTGAATGCCAGTCCTGGGGGGCCGGAGCCCTGCACGGTTTTTGGCTTGCCCTCGTTTAACAAACCTGATTCAACTCCTTGTGCTAATTACCACACAGCTCTTGTCACTCTTATTATTATTACTAATACAAGGGAAATTTTGCATCATTTTGAAGTTGTAGCATGAATTATTTGTATATTTTATTTAAAGCAAAATTTGCCTAAATATAGAAAAATACGATTTGTCGATGAATATTGTGAAAAAAAAAAATTCAGTAATAAATGGAATACTTTCTCCCCATTATTGAAAGAATAATTATGCTCTTTAGCTAAAGGAAAAGTCATCATCTGTCAAAATTTATAGATTCATATTTCACCTTTTTTCCCCAGTGATATTTGAACCTCACCCATGTATTCTGCCTCCCGCAGGTTCTGGCACTATTTCGGTTCACTGTCCTCACCCTGGCCTACGCGCTCTACAGGCTGCGGCACTGGTGGGCCGTGGCGGTAGGCAAAACCGCGAAAAGCACAAATGCGACCGTTGTTTGCCCATGCTTTTTGAACACAGTGATGCAAAATGTGCAATGTATAGAAATGAAAACTATTTTATGCTATTATTGTACTGTCCACACTGCAAAGCACGCTACCAGCTAGTAAGCTACCAATAAAGTGAGATACTACTGGTAAATAAATAAAGAAGAAACAAAAGTGATGCTAATAAATCCAGGATGTTGTCTTAAAATATTTATTATATATATATATATTTTTTTTACAGATAACAACGTTAATCACCTCTGCCATCTTGATAGCAAAAGTCATAATTACTGAGGTTGGTTTCTCTACCAGATATGAAGTTCTAACTGACAAGGATTTCCATATCATGTCTTAGATAAATCAACCTTTTTTGCAGCTTCTTTCTCAGGGGGCTTTTGGCTACCTGATTCCCATCACCTCCTTCATCCTGGCCTGGATTGAGACCTGGTTCTTGGACTTCAAAGTTCTTCCAAAGGAAGCTGAGAACAACAAGCGTAAGTGATATATAACTGAAGCATTCCCTTAACGACAGACATTTACACCACATTCACTGCCACGAATTCAAAGTCACATTTTCTATGATTGGTATTTAATTCAGTTTGTGTTTGAGTTTTTTCCCCCCAGTTGAAAGTCAATCATTTCATTTGTAAAAAATCTGTGTCATTTGTTTTATTCATGTTAAACCTTTCAAAACTCACCCTTTCTCCTTTGAACCACAGTCTATATTGTGCGTTCCTCCACAACACAATTTCAAAGCTGACCCATGTATTTTATTTGGCAGTAGTAACTTGTAGCGTTACCATGTCTAACAGCAGCATGCATTTTTCATAGTTCTGTGCTGTTTCTATGTGTGTGGGTCAGTGGGTTTGGATACTGTGCCTGTGATCAGAAGGTTTCTGGGTCGAATCCTGTGGTCTCCAGTGTGACGCCACACACCGAAGACTGTTAGGTGCTTGAGCAAAGTCCTTAAGCCCCAGTTACTCCAGGGACTGACTGACCCAGCTTTCTCAAAAAAATGTGTTGTAATGTAGTTAAAAACATCTGTTATATAAATAAATACAATGTTTATTTAATAAAATATAATGAATATTTTAAAACAAGAGGACCCTAATCTGGAAAATATATCCTAAGCTGTACAAAATGCAGACTTTGTATCAGGAAGCAGACTGAGATGTAGACAGTAACTGTTAACCTGCACGGGTCACTTCCTGTCTGTCAGGGCTGCTGCCGGCAGGGGGTGTCACTGAGAGAGCCCCCCTCATCCACTCCAGAACTTTCTCAGAAGGCCCGTTTTACTCACCTCCAGAGTCTATAGCAGGTGAGCTGGCTTGCAGTTAAATGAATTTCCACCTTACAGGCATATGGAGGCAGATTTTAATATATATCCCCACTTTACCATTTCCTGGCCTGGATGTATCAATGGCATTGTGCAGAACAGGATAATCAATATCAGGCATTTACTTTTTTAATTTGGTTATTACCGTAATAATTATGAGAAACACACACACACACACATATATATATATATATATATATACAGACATGCCTATACAACTGAGGAAAAACTTAAGACGCCATTGAGCAAAAAAATGTACAGGTATATTGTACACAAACACATTCACATAAACAGAAAAAAGTGAAACTAAAACTATTGCTGTGGTCTCTTAATTTTTTCCAGAGCTGTATATGGTCAACTGTATTCATTGTTTGAACTATTGTATTCAATACACTTATGCTAGATTTTGGATTTATGAGTTTCAATATTACAATATTCATTAAATACAAATGTTAAAAAATACATGCTAAAAGTTTGTGTCTTGTCTTTGCCAAAAAAACTCAGGATGCCGTATTTCCTAAGGATGTTTATTGAGTTTTGGACTAGCATGGTTCACTGTAACTGTTAAGGAATTGAAGGGAATGAAGTTTGTGAAAACAATGGGGTAGGGCGGGTGGACTATGTAATGCTAACTGTGGAAAGAAGAGCCTTTGCCCCGACACAGGTCTGAGTGCGCTGGCAGCTCTACATCCTTAAACAAATCCAGGTTTACTTTACTGCTTACTCATTTTGGCAATGCAAGCTGCAAATAGGCAAACGATTTTGTTGTGATATTTATTACTGGTACAGTAGTGTTTAGTTTATTATAATTTATAATAAAAAACTGTTTGTGCATAATAGCATGTTGTTCCAGGCAGTGGGTCTAGCAATGTCTTACAGACACTGAAAAGCATAGAAAATCCAGGACAAGCTGATGGTATGGTTCTGATGAAAGACTCCGATTGGTTGGTCTTTTTTCAGATTCTGATCAAACAGTTGAAGAAGCAGAAGAGAAATGTGTCCGAGAGAAGCCAGCTGATTAGCACGTAACGTGTGCATTTTAAGTGGTGTCATCTTTGTTATTATTTATAATTACAGCAGCTACCTCGGTATAAAATGTATGCAAATGAACTGTGGTTTTACCTATATACAATTGTAGTATTTTAAAAATACAGTATGTGTAATGCACAAAATATGTACAATATACTCTTTTTACTACAGATGTGCTGTGGGGCCCAACATACCATTGGTCAGTCTTGCCATCGATTTGCACTGAGATCTACAGTCCAAAGCATCCAATGCACTTAATGTCCCATTTAATTAGTGCCTAGTTTTGTCTATAAGATAATTGCTGGCATGTGCAGGATCTCTGAGGTTTAGTTTTTGTGTGTTTTTTGTACGCTTGTAAAGAGTTGAAGGTCGCAGTAACCTTAGTACATGTACTGGATATCGGTTTTGTAAGTTTTTGTGGTTTTAAGCACTTTCTCATGCGGTTTTTATTGTTTTATACACTGTTTTTTGTACTGTGAATATATGATGACACTGAATACATGTGGCATATGTATACATAACAAGCCCAAATTAAGCTGAAATGACAAACCAACATCAGACATTAAATGAATCATAAACTTATCTGTCACTGTTGATGAAAAAAAAAATTAAATGTCAACTAACTCATCTTTAACCCACTGGGAACAGCTGAGGAAAAATCTGGTGTGTTGGATGGTTCACTGACAAGTATTCTAGCAAATAAGCAGTTTGTCAACCAGCCATATAAATATTAATGACATGGTCTAACAGAGCCATGTGAGGTTACTGTATACTAAATTGCATTGCAGGTGTACTCACTTTTGTTTCATTGACTTTCTGAATGTGAGCCTGTAATTTCTGTATGGACTTTCTGACCTGATTATTTTAAATAATACACTGCAGTATATATCCTCCCATTGAAATTTACATTACTGCACTTGCTGTAATAAGAACTATACAAATGAGAGGAGGCCATTCGGTCCATCAAGCTCGCTTGGGGAGAACTTAACTAATAGCTCAGAGTTGTTAAAATTTTATCTAGCTCTGATTTAAAGGAA
>JAODKF010000001.1:27246560-27267522 GCA_026779585.1 Mormyrus proboscirostris
TGGTTGAACAGCATCCAAACCTGTTAGAAGCTTATAGACCTGGATCATGTCCCCCCTCAGTCTCCTTTGCTTGAGGCCGAACAGATTTAGCTCAACTAACATTTCCTCGTATGACATTCCTCTAAGACGCTGCTCCTTTTCTAAGGCCGCAATGTCCTTTTTAAGATATGGCGACCAAACTTGAAAAATGAAAACTTTTAGTGATCCTGGGTAGCGGTGTACTCACTTTTGTGTGTGTATATACTATGTGTGTATTGACTGCACCTTCATCATGATTTTATATTGCATTCATACTGTAAGACACTCAGTACAGCCTTCATAATGTCGTCATTAAGTATTCACAACACATTCATAAACATATAAACATGTATTTATACCTTAACATCCTAACATCCCTTAACAGCTGTAATATGCATGAATAACAAACACGATTATATAATCATGTAATGTTTGTTATTGATATGTATTAAAGCTGTTAAAGGATGTTAGCATGGTGCGGTGTATGTGCATGCTGCTTATGAATGTTCTATGAATGCATTAGCAGCATATACTATTACTCTTTTAATATATAATTGGGTATTATAATGATAGTCCTGTGAATTCCTGTATCTTGTTAAATTACCCGATCTCATCTAAAATGCCATCACTCATAAATATGTCAGTTCGGTTCGTTTCTGCTTTCTAAGGCATGATGATGATAAAATACAATCAGACAGAAGTGCTTGTTTAATTAAATTGTCATGTTAGTGCCTTGGGAAATAAATCAATATTTCTTTTCATTCTGAAATGATTTGGATGTATCCTGATTTCACTGATAGAGAGGAAAAAAGCACATTGCATGGGGTCTTATAAAGCATTTGAAGAATAACATCTGAGTTTTTTTTTTGTTGCAACTATGCTATGGCAAAAACTCTGTTACAGTTTGTTTACAGTTTTGTCACTTTGTGCCGCACACGTGTATGCTGTTGTGTGTTGCGTCGGCGGACTGTATTAAGGGAAGTATGTGTTGGGAGCTGCCTTGACGATGATGGGAGATGTGTGTGACAGAGAGTGCGTCTGTGTGCTCTGTGTAACCACATGCCTTATTTAGCCTCATGCTGGAAAAGAGTCATTAAACAAAACGAAGGAGATGCACTTGTTTTATTTTCTAAATTCATTGTGAATTTTCTTCTTATTGTCATGGACATTTTCTGTGATTTGTGCATATATGAAGGCAAACGTCCTTCCCCATAATCACATTGCAGAAAATGGACTTAAACTTCATAGACAGTGGAGTGATGCATTCATGCACAAATAAATTCGGTTCTGGCTGTGACTCGGCTTAAAAACCTGTTGCTCAGCCCAGCCCTGACAGACCCTCATACAGCCCACTGCACACCTGAACCAAACAATGAAAAAGAAACCAAAAAAAAAATAGAGAGCAAATCAAACAATTAAGAACAAAGCAAACAATCAAGAATGAAGCAAACAATGAAGGACACCGAATAGCTGGTGCAGTTATGTTGGGAGATCCCTCACCTCTTTCAGGTGAATATCGCCACCGTCATTCTCTACCAACATCCTTTGCTTTAACCATTTAAAACGTCAGTGCAGCTGCCACAAAAAGGAAAGACTGTATAATATTGCTGTTACCTAGAAGGGTTGTGGGGAACACTCCCAATGGAAATAGCTGCACGTTGCTTCAACTAAATGTGGAAATAAGCTTTTTTTTGTATCAAATGAGCTATAGTGCTGATTATGTGAATTCACATTCGTTTGTCAGTGTGTTCAAGATTTTGTACTGTCTGGAGCTCCACAGTTGTTCATGCTTTAAGATGCTTGCACACACACAAAAAAAACACATTTTGAAATATCTATTAAAATATTATTTTAAAAATATTTAGATTCAATACATATCTTTCTATTGTGATTTTTTTATGGTGTGCTTTTACTTTTTCATAGAAAAGTACCAGTAATCCGAATTAATTAAATTTAACAAATATGTAAGTGAAAAATCAGTGTACCAAATATACATATAGCTTAATTATATTTCATGGTTTTGATGTATGATTATCCAACAAGAAGACACTTTAGCACCACCTAGTGTTTGTATATGATATTTACTAGAAGTTATACAGTAAATTATTTGAGCCTACATGTTTCACTGTGTGTTAATATGAGTTTTGTTAATAGGTACTAACATATGTACTTTGGAGTGCTGGCAAGCTAGAATTAGGTTTAGTATATTTTTTTTACATTATAGCTGTACAATTAGATTGCACATATGACAGTAATATGGTTTTACCAATGAAAGCATCCATCCATCCATCCATCCATGAGTCAGTCAAAAGAAAAAAAAAACTTACACTTAAAAATATGTTAAACATTGCTTGTCAGTGGACTTTTGTTATGAAACCAATAAATTGGCAACATTTTTATAGAATTAAGGAAGAAACGTTCTGCGAGCACGTTATAGAGTAGCACATAGATATGTAAGGTTTTACTAGAAGGCAGCAATGAAATAAAAGACAGCAGGAGGAAACAAGTACAGAGAAGACTTTGTCTAGAGACATTTAATAGCCAGAATAAATGAAATTCTATGTCTTGACCATGATGATTGTACTGTTTATAAGCTAGTTTTATTGACATTTAGGTCAGTAAACATTGTACATCACAAGGCCATTGGAATGAGAAAAGAATGGCAAATTCATTCGCAGCTAAGCATTTCAATGGAGATTTTTTAGCGGATGAATTTGCATGGACATGTCAAGTGTTTTCTTGCCTTTAAAAAATGAGTGAATTAAATTCAATACAGCATATCATAAATATAATTCACAAATAAATATCTCTCATAAACTTAGACTTTGTAAATTTAGACTTTCAAAATACAATATAGCAGGAATTTAAATACAAAGAAACAGTGTTTCACTGGTCTGGAATGCTACATCAAAATTAATTGGTTAACTGAAAAATTGCATCTCTCAAACACTACAGTAGGAAAGTTTCATAACACCAAATAGTGTACTCAGTGTTTTATTTTGGCAAAATCAAGACCCTACCTAGCCATTAAAAAAAAACCCAAAAAACCAAACACAGACAACAAATTGGGTCATAGTTATAAATCCAACATTATAAATAATTGTGTAATTGTGTGTTTGTAAACTTTAAATAGGTTTCTTTATGCAGATTATAAATTGAATTGGGTATCAAAGCAACAATATTTAAATATTTAAATTAAAAATGTGAAAGGCGAAAAAACATCACCTTTTCCTATATAATCATTAGAATTTTATTTTTCCAGTTTTATATTGAAAGAAAATCATCTGTTGTTTCTCAGTGGTAAACATGTTGCTGTTGTAAGAAGTAGCTAGAACATAGTCTTGCATCATGCTTCATTATTATTTATGTGATTAAATCGTAATTTTATTCAAGTCCACAAAGAGTCATTCTGCTTGTTTGGTTGATTTTCACTTGCTTCCAACAAACATCCACTGACTGTCAGACAGCAGTTTTGGCTGTGCCGTCATTAGTTCTGGGACCCCTACTGAAGGCGCTGGGTAAAGTTTTCCGGAAAGAGTCCCTTACATACAACGTCTCCTTCTTTTAGCCAAGCGGATTCCTTAATTCCTGTCAGCCAACCTTCATCCTGAAAGATAATGGGAAACAAGGGTTAATCTTCAGCAGAATTAGGCAGAATTGGCTGTTGTTTTTACTGTCAATATTTTTTTTCCCCCAAAATATTGTCTCTGTGGGTTAGGACTCTGTGCCTGTGATCAGAATGCTGCTGGTTCAAATCCTGTGATCGTCAGTGATGTCACCATCAGGCTTTTGAGCGAGGCCCTTAAACCTCATCAGTGTGCCCCATGGAGAACTAGAAGGGACAAGCAAAAATGACCTGATTTCCCAAAGGGGATAAATAAAAATATCACCTGTATATTAATTTTAGACAGAACAGAAGGGAAGTCCTAAAATTTCAGTGAATTTTTATTTTTACGCCACACCTTTTCATGGAAACAAGGTGAAGAGAATCATTAAACACTCCTGTTGACATTTATAAAGCTGCTCGACTGACACAGGAAGTGACATCCTTGCCTGAGCCGCCAGCTCTGTCCGGATGACCAGCACCACGTCTCCTTTCTTCAGCTCCAGCTCGTCAGCGCTTGTAGCTTCAAAATCATGGAGCATTTCCACCTACAACAAAGGTTATAATTTTATTTTTATTATTTATTATTCCCCGGATCAGTGGCTATTTGTGAAGATTGAATCTTTTGAATGAACGGTGGTTTAACCACTAAGGTGTTGTGGAGAATGCTGTCATCTTTTACTAGCCTAAGCTTGTAAATATTGTTGGTTACAAGTATGATTAAAGGCCTACCATGAAATTTCAACAAGGATGCATATTTTTAACATACAAAAATCTGATATAAGGGATAAAGTGTATTTTTGATATGAGACTCTTTTCAGTTATGGAATTTATGGATAACATGTATAAATTCAACATGGTCGAGGTTTGGTGGAAGGCTGCTCTTGAAAATCAGTGGGTATCTGCAAAACTTTCATCACCAATCCAGAAACTTAAATGGGTGCAAGCTCCTCCAAAATTCTGTATCAAGGCCTCAAAAATGTTACTGGGCCAATAGTAATTTGATGCCTAGTGTGTCATACTAACACTCTCTGAGTGGAAAGGCCCACCTTGAAGCGGAAACCAGGAGGAAGTCCCTGGAGGCCATCTGATTGACTCTTTGTGTCTTCTGGATCTCCTTTGCCTGGCTGGAGGCCATCTGATTGGTTATTAATGTCCTCTGGATCTCCTTTGCCTGACTGGAGGCCATCTGATTGGCTCTTAGTGTCCTCTGGATCCTCTTTGCCTGACTGGAAGCCACCTGATTGGCTATTAGTGTCGTCTGGATCTCCTTTGCCTGAGTTGCTCTCAGCCTCTCCTCCATCGTCTATTCCAGCAGGCATGGTGAACTCGGCGTCACGGTCATCATCACCCTCGTTGCTTGAGGCAGCTTCAATCACCACAGAAGGGATGGCCATTGTCTCCTTGACAGACAGGAACATATTAGCCTTGGCCTAACTTTTAACACAATTTGTGGTTGATGCATATTGGCAGACTCAGTTGGATATTTACCTCTTCATCATGAGAGTCTTCTCTGACATCTTCCATATTTTCTTCCCCTACTTCAGGCACTGCAGTCTGGCAAAAATAATTAGCATTGGAAAACTACTAAGATCAACATTCATTCCTTCCATCCATCCATCCATCCATCCATCCATCCATCATCCTTATACAGTGCAGGGCCATGAGCCTGCAGCCTATCCTAGGAAGCACAGGGTATGAGGCAGGGGACATCCTAGATTAAAGATATCAAATGATTTTCGGAAATAATTGGAGTACCTGGTGAAAACCCGCACAAGCACGGGGAATGAGAGCAAACCGCACACACACTGCCCCCTGGAGGTGAGGCCTCCATGCTGCAAGGTCACTATGACAGCATTTAGACATGTGTAAACCTTATATTTGTGCTGTCATTAATTATTTCTGTTTCACAAATGGATTGTTATCTGGGGTTGTTCTTTGCAGAATTAGTTGACTGTTTTAGCCTGAATTAAAAAAAAAACATGCAGCAAATACTGTTTGGCATCATGGCAGCTGGCATCCAAGAATCCCTCTTGCAACAGCTAAATAATGACTGACAGTTTTAGAAAAATTAACTTACATTAAAATACAGGGGAGAGAGCCATACCGCAGGACTACTGTAACAATAGAACTAACCAAAGCTACATTTTAAATCTGTTCTGTTTTGTTTTTTAATAATAGAAGCAATCAGCTTGATTTGAAAGCGATTTATATATTTGTAATATTGAAAGATTTTTAAAATGGACTACTTTCCAAATATGTATCACATACTCGAATCATACATTTGAAAATGCACACCAAATATATTCACAATTCATACTGTATACATGTATATGTACTGTATGTATACAATCACTGGCTACTTGATGACGAACATCTCACATTCCACCACATCCCATAGGTGCTCTATTAGATTAGGATCTGGTGACTGTGGAGGCCATTTCAATACAGTGAACTCATTGTGATGTTCAAGAAACCAGTCTGAGATGATATGAGCTTTATGACATGGTGTTATCCTGCTGGAAGTAGCCATTAGAAGCTGGGTACACTGTGGTCATAAAGGGATGGACATGGTCAACAGCAATACTCTGGTAGGCTGTGGCATTGAAATGATGCTCATTTGGTACTAAGGGGCCCAAAGTGTGCCAAGAAAACACCCCCCACACCATTACGCCACCACCGCCAGCCTGAATTGTTGATACAAGGCAGGATGGATCTATGCTTTGATGTTATTTGTGCCAAATTCTGACCCAACCATTTGAATGTTGCAGCAGAAATTCAGACTCATCTGACCAGACAATGCTTTCCAAACTTTCATTGTCCAGTTTTGGGGAGTTCCTGCCCACTGTAGCCCATTTCCTGTTTTTAGATGACAGGAGGTCTTCTGCTGCTGTAGCTCACCTGCTTCACGGTTCTACCTTGTAACTACTATCTACAACAGACAGGGATTTGCCGGCTGTGCCATTGGGCTCAGACTGGTGTGTGGGTCTATTCAGAACGGCACTGGGGATGATTACTGGCTCGCCAGTGGGGCTGGGCGGCTCTTCTGCCTTCTCCGCTGTCACTGGACCCTGCATGCAGTCAGTTACTCACACATGCCAACAAACACTTTGAAAGGTGGAACAATGACTGTAGACCACAACTAGATCATTAAAAAAAAGCAGCCTGTTCTGTCCTCTTTAGTAAAACACCAAAATGAATCAAGTTCTGTGAATGTGGTCCGCTGTCTGCTTGACATTTGATGACTATTTCAGTTTTATTAATATTTCAGTATTGGATGTATGTAACCAGGAATAAAGATTACGGATTTTATGAATGTTACTAATCAATTTTATGAATTTTATGAAAGTTACTAGTCATCTGGGCTAGTTTAATATAAAATGTAGTCAAAAAGTATTTTATTTAACTAGACACTGGGCTAGTGTTCTTGCCCTTCATCTGAATTAACTGCCTCAGGTGAATGGGCAAGTTTACTTTTCAGCCCAGTATGTAACTCAGGTGATGTTCTCAGAACTTCCAGTTGTGATTCTTATTCTACATTTTAAGGAACAAGAGAAATCGGCTGAACTTCTATCCTACTGACTTTTGCTTTCGCAGATTCATGCTGTTGGTCAGAAGGCAAAGACCTTCTAGGAAACTGCTTCGTGTCTGAGCTCCTGAAGCGGTACTTACAGACGGTGCATCAGAGGGGGATTTCCCCTCAGCTTCATATGTCGGGGGTTCCTGTAAACAGAAAAGGTTGTGTGTGTGCCTTTCTGGGTTTGTGCCAGTGACTGGAAAGCTCACCGGGCTCCTCAATCCCACCCCTGTGCTCTCAGCACGTATATAAGTCTGTGTGTCAAATGGAGAACAAAATGGGAAATGCGAAAACGGTCCGATTTCCCCATGGGGTTGACTAAAGTAATACTAACTAATCTTGTTAATAGCAGCTAATGGGGTAAATATAGATGAAATGTTTCCACATCATCATCAGTTCATGTGCTGTGTGACACTGCTGATTTTTACCAAATTTGATGATAATAATAATAATAATAATAATAATAATAATAATAATAATTTGATAACCCTTTGATATTACACTGAGGGAAAAAGCCAGAGTGTACCTCAGTAGGCTTGGCTTCTTCACTCATGAATGTCTCTTGCACATCCACCCCAGTCAGGTCCTTTACAAACACAAAGGAAAGGAAATGGTTCATTAAATATTAATCCCACCAAGTCAGGGAGTTCAAAACTATGTTTAAACTACATTAAGCATCCGATTTAAGCCGTGCAGAGGAGTGATAATCGTTCACTTTACATTAACATTAACCTGTTGACATAAGAGGATCTAAGCTGCTATTACAAATATTTTGTTAAGACTATGACTGCTCCCGCCGACGCGGGATAGGCTCCAGGCCCCCCACAAGCCAGACCAGAATAAACGGTTAAAAAGTGGACGGATGAGGCAGAATCTGAGAGACTCACTGCAGTTTCCTCTTTAGGGGGGGTAGCATCCCCAGCATTAGTGCTGCTATCTGTGGAGGGTTCTTGGGTCTGTCCCAGGTCAGTCACAGGTCCAGGAGGTTCTTCCGTTCCAACAGCAGGGGGCGCAGCCTGTGCTGCAGGCTTATAATAGAACAGGGAGGGTAACAAAACATAAACACCCTGCCCCCCCCTCCCCCTCCAGGAAATCTGTTGCTGCCAGCTTATGGAGGGAAAAAATGGAATAGAGGAAAGTTGACAGCACAGGATTTTTTTCAATGTGCCATCGAAGGTATTAAACGGAAAATTAGCAAAGAAAAAAAAATCATTTCGTTTTTTATTACAAACTGATGAATTTCCAGAAGAATTTTTTAAACTATCTTATGCTGATGCTACTTGCATGCATTGATCCTCATGAGAACATTTCTAATGAAGCTGAAATGATTACTCACCACGTCATCAAACACACTCTGAGCCAAATCTTTGGCAAACCCAGAGATGGCCAGCTATAGAGCATTGTGATGCAGAAAATGAAACAGGAGTTAGATTAAGCTCATATAATGGACTATACCCTCATATAATGGACTATACCCTCATATAATGGACTGTACCCTCATATAATGGACTGTACCCTTTCCTAGAACTGAAACAGTTCTATACCCCAGGCCTTATTACAAACTCTGTACAACGGCACTTAGATATTAACATCTTAATCAAAATCTCAATCATTTCAAGATTTCAAGGAAGAATAATTACATGCAGCATAATTTAAATCCAGCACACTGGTTTCCATATTATCATATTACACATATGGCACTAACTTTCCATATTTCACACAGATTATTACCTTTTCCTCACAGAATACACAGTTTTCTAAAAAAATGAAATGTGTGTTTTAATTGTAATAATTGTACTTGGTGCTACAATAGAGCTAATACTTGCATCTGTTTACAAAACTGTGACATGATACATAATTACTCATCCACATCATCATACTTTCAATACTATTTCATGGGAAAGTAATAGGTGGTGGATTGATGTATTAAGCAAAGATCCAATATTACTGCATGCATACTACAAACAATCCTCACTTTTCCTGTAACGCTAATTATGTGGACGCCTTGGGTGCGCAGGGTCTGATGACTTTCTTCAGTATCAGGTTTTCTTTTCTTTGCCGAAGTTGTTATCTTTGTACAGTTATTCACAGGCAAAATGCTCTGGGTGTAAATCAGTGTAAACTGAAGGGTAATTAAAAAGCTGCAAGACTCTGTGCCTGGAGGACTAACTTATTTCCAGAATCACTCATTATGGCGCTAATTCCTTGAACAACCTTGGAGAGAAATAAGAGAGGAATCTGGCGAAAAAAGGGGGTATATGTGATGATATGACCTGGTGCTGGATTAGTAACTGGAAGCGAGTGGGAAGGAGGGATGGATGGATGGATGGATGATATTTAATCAAACTCTAATGCTTTGAGCACAAAGTATTATTTATATGTTCCTCTTCCCCATTTAATTGACATCTACATTACAACTCAAACACCATCGACTTGGGCTTTCATTTACCTTTGAAAAGTCATCAAATGCACTGCTGGATACCTACAATGAACACAAAGGGAAAATGTAACATTTAGCATTCAGGGGAATGTGGAATGCAGAAGAATATTCAGAGGAGAAGCAGGTTAAATGGAGGTTGGGAACTGCAAAAGGCAGCATGGAAAGAGAAAAAAAGAAACAAAAAGACCTGAACCGGGAAAAAGGGACTCAACTCTGAAAAGTAGCTTTGATCTGTTATTGCTCTCTGTTACACGCTATACTCCGGGGGGCAGGTGTGTACCTCAGTTATCCTCCCTATACTGCCCATATCCCCTGTTTGTGACTCTCAGCGCTCCGGAGGCCTTGGACAGAATGCTCTTTAGCCGTGTGTATGGGGGTCTTTGGCTCCCCACCTCTCACGATGCCATGGGCACAGAGAGTTCCGGCGTTGGCATCGCAGTCTCCCCAGCTGGTCTCCTCCCGGCCATGGTTGGAGAAGAAGCCATTGCTGTTACTGGCCACCTGCCACAGGCTTTCACTACTCTCGCTATGAAAGGCTAAATCAGGCAGAGCAAACCTTTGGGCTAAATCCTTAAGCTGCTCTTTTGGGGTGTCACACAGCCTACAGTTACCACTGCCTTGCAGTTCTCTGGCCATTTCTGGCTCTCACTGCATGCAAAAGGGTCTGTAGCCCAATCAGTTCCCTCTCCACCTCTCTGATTCTCCAAGAATGGATCAAGGACAAAGTCCTGATCACAGCATTATGACACTCATGTCACTGGTTTACCCCATGCCTCTCAAAAAGAGACCGTTGTGGAGAAATCAAAATGTCAGGGAACTCTGAGGGATCACCTAGGGCTTGCTGAACTGGATCTAAGGAAGAAGACTGGCCTTTAGACTGAGAACTGCACAAAATTAATTTCAACACTTTCCATGTTGCTCATAAGTTGCATGATACTTAAACTGATCTGCCTGACAGAGAAGCTCTCCTGGTCACCCGTATCCAAGATTGCAGTACCATGGGACTCATCAGAAGCGACAGTCACATCCTTGCTCCTTGGACCAGCTCAGTTTTACTCCTGGTGATCATAACCTTATTCCAGACCATCCTGGGCTACCAAATTGGTCCGGTCTGGGCTATCAAACTCTGGTTATCTTGGACTCTGGTCTGTTTTTGCTCAAGGCAGAATGTCTGCCCTGTGTGGGCTCAGTCCCGTCCTCCTGCAGCCTTTCCTCTATGTCTTGCTGTACATTTTGGTTAACATCCAGAGTTTTTGACCTCAATTTTTAAGTCTCTCCTGCAATTCCTCCTCCCCAACCTCATGAAAACAACTAGTATCTCTGCTGGGTCCTGATCTCCTTGGCCATGTAAATGATGCTGACTGGTGGTGTGATCGTCCACAGTCAGGTTACAAACAGAGAGACGATCAGGCTAGGGGCCAGCAGATGAAAGGAAGAAAAAAACACTTCCATAGTGAGAAACAGAAGAGAAAGACAGAACAAGGAAACGAAACCACTGAACTATCTTCTGGAGCATGAAAAGAACTGCGTAATATAAATAGTGAAAGGAGGCAGATGATCTCTACAATGTACATGATTACAAGACTGAAACATAGAAGGACAAAAAATAAATTACTACTGAGTACTGTACAAAATTTATGGAGGGTCAAGAATGCCAAAATTAAATAAATAAATACATCAGTACTAAATTAATTAAATGTGTCACAAATGATTCAAAACGGGAAATAAAACATCATTGATTAATCAAATGTGTCATTATTTAAAATGGCAAATAAAAACATCATTAATTAAATTGTCATGAATTATTTAAAATGTGAAATTAAAACATTATTTATTAATTTATTGTAATATATACTTATTTCACTATTTATTTAATTTTGGCACATTCGGCACATCATGAATTAATTTTATGTGTCAGTCTGACCCAGCAAACTCAGTCGGCGGGAGTATCGCTCTTCGGCTCAAGCCGATTGGCAGAAACAGCATGTTTCTAAAGACACAGCCAACCGGCTTGCATAGATTGCCGTTAGTCCCGCCAACTCATTTTGATGGCTCAGACTGACAGATTAAATTTTAATTTAATTCATGATGTGCCCAAAGTGCCAAATTTAAATAAATAGTAAAATAATTATATATGACATCTCTCTATGTACATGTTTATAATAGAGATGACGATAAATTTTCCTTTGAATGTTTTTATTTTGCATTTTAAATAATACATGACAAATTTCATTAATTATTGATGCATTTATTTATTTAATTATTTTTGACACACTTGGCCCTCCATACCATTAATACAGTAATATAAAGTAATACACATGCTTAATAATTATAGAAAATCTACCTGCCTTAAAGAGACAAATTGCATATTCAAGTATGCCAAGTATGGCCCATTTTAACCTGGGCAACCTGGTTTAGCAAAGTGGAAAAAAAAACTCAATTCTAAAATGTGTAAGTGAATGATTACAACTGTAGTAGTATTACACAGTCTCTACTTACTGGCTGTGAGAGAACAATATCTGCCTGGAAGACAGACAAATTCAACAGTTTAGTAAAAATTTAGCACATACTGTAGTGATTCACAGAGATTAACACCACACTACACTAACAAGTTTATTTAACATTTTTTTTTTTTAATTTGATGTATAACAGTACAGAGGTGATGTTCTATCTACAATCGTGACATTCCATCCAGCATTAACCAATTCAGCCGAATGTGGAGTGTATTTTTTTGGTTCTGTTTAGGCTAGAGAATCATGTTTACAAAAATATCTTCAACTACAATCATTCTCTAAGCTTTTTGTCCATTTTAAGAGGCATCGAATACAGTTACCTTTGTACAGAAAAACACTTTGATTAAATGCAACAAAATAAGTGATTTGATTAAGTACATCAGGCAAAGAAGCCAGAGGCATCACCGAGTAGCCAGATCCTTACCGTCCACAGATCCCAGGGCAGCGTCTGTCAGAAATAAACACGGTATAAGACATGTGGACAGCATCACATGACACACATGACCAATAAAAATGAGACACAACATAAAACGGGGACAGCGTCACATGATGCATAATACTTGACCAATAAGAATGAGACGCGGTATAACACATTGTGGACAGTGCGGCACGTACAGTATATATAGAAAAAAAACAACGATCAGAGGTACAGAGTCAACAGTCAGGTTGAAAGAATCAACAAAAAAATTAAGTCCATAAATTGTGCATACTGAAATATAGAGTGTTTCTATGGTTGTACTCTAATGGTGTAGTTTCCCATAAATGTAGGTTTATTAAAAGGTTTGCTTATTTGGAAATGTGCCAAAATTGTCATCTATAGATAGATTTTGAGCATGAACATTCTCTTTCTTTTTATATGATAGTCTTATGAAGTTATAGCGTTTCACTTTGATAGCACAAATCCATATCAATAATCATTCATTGTTCACATTACAGCTTAAACTGATTATTACTATTATTATTATTATTATTATTATTATTATTATTATTATGCATTTACTCCTATTTCTTAAAAGTGAAATAGTCTATGAAGTTGACTTGTATGCATCCTTCAAGGATGTAGAGTTGATACATTGGTTTTGGACCTATAGACACCTAAATATCTGGCTCAACCATTTTATCTTCCAGGGAATAAAAGAAATGTGAAAACTGAGGAAGACCTGTGACATTGGGGACTGTGACTGTCCAATGGATGAGCAGGCGTCTGGCTTGAAGGGGTCGAAGTCCAGATCCAGGAGAGACTCTGAGACCTTTTCATTCTGTGGGAAGACACATCTGGCTTTCAACCCCTAAATCACATTCACATACAGTAGCGAGCACTTTTATCCAAAGAGACGTACAATTAAGAAAGCAGGGTCAGATACTCCCTGGAGTAACTGGGGGTTCAAGGGGCCAATGGCGAAATTACTCTGCCGACCCTGGGATTTAAACTGGTAACCTTCCGATCACAGGCACAGCATTTCAACCTTCCCATCCACATTCCCCCTTTGATTTATGTATTCCTACAGAAAAAAGCAAATCAATCCACAAATTATCTCTAAAACAACATACAGTGCAAAAGAAGAAAACCAATTTGATTATTGTTCAGTAATTTCGATTGTTCAGTATCATTCGCAGTATTGCAGATGTGCTACATGTCTATGTTGGGGAGTCAAAGGGCAGATGATACAGTCATTTAACCGTCAGTTTATCTATAGTGAAAAGACCATGACTTTGACCATGACCTCAGTTTAGAGTCGTGACCAAAGGTTTTGAGAATGACACAAGTATTGGTTTTCACAAAGTTTGCTGCTTCAGTATTTGTACTGTAGATCTTTTTGATAGATGTTTCTATGGTATACTTAAGTATGATTATAAGCATTTCATAAATGTCAAAGGCTTTTATTCACAATTATATTAATGCAAATAGTCACAGAAGAGACAATATTTGCAGTGTTGGCCCTTCTTTTTCAAGACTTCTGCAGTTCAATCAACTTCTGGGCCAAATCCTCACTGATGGCAGCCCATTCTTGCATAATCAATGCTTGAAGTTTGTCAGAATTTGCAGGTTATTATTTGTCCACCCACCTCTTGAGGAATGACCACAAGTTCTCAATGGGATTAAGGTCTGGGGAGTTTCCTGACCATGGACCCAAAATGTCAATGTTTTGTTCCTCGAGCCCCGAGCTTTATGGCACAGTGCTCCATCATGCTGGCATCGTTCATCACCAAACTGCTCTTGGATGTTTGGGAGAAGTTGCTCTTGGAGAATGTTTCGGTACAATTCTTTATTTATGGCTGTGTTCTTGGGCAAAATTATGAGTGAGCCCACTCCCTTGGCTGAGATCAACCCCACACATGAATGGTCTTAGGATGCTTTACTGTTGGCATGACACAGGACTGATGGTAGCACTCACCTTTTCTTCTCAGGACAATCTTTTTTCCATAATGCCCCAAACAATCAGAAAGGGGATTCATCAAAGAAAATTACTTTACCCCAGTCGTCAGCAGTCCAATCCCTATACCTTTTGCAGAATATCAGTCTGCCCCTGATGGATTTTCTTGGAGAGAATTGGCTTCTTTGCTGCTCTTCTTGACAAGAGGCCATCCTTCAAAAGTCTTCACCTCAGTGTGCGTGCAGATTCACTCACACCTGCCTGCTGCCATTCCAGAGCAAGCTCCGATCCCGCAACTGAATTAACTTTAGGAGACAGTCCTGGTATTTGCTGGACTTCCTTGGGTGCCCTGAAGCCTTCTTCACAACAATGCCTCAGAACCTCTGTCCTTGAAGTTCTTGATGATCCAATAAATGGTTGATTTAGGTGTGATCTTACTAGCAGCAGTATCCTTGACTGTGAAGCCCTGTTTGTGCAAAGCAATGATGACTGCATGTGTTTCCTTGCACCCTCCTTTTAAAGCATCCAGTCTGCTATTCTAACACAATCAGCATGACAGAGTGATCTCCAGCCTTGTCCTCGTCAACACTCTCATCTGTGTTGTCGAGAGAATCACTGAAATGATGTCAGCAGGTCCTTTTGTGGCAGGGCCGAAATGTAGTGGAAATGGTTTTTTTAAGATTAAGTTCATTTTCATGGCAAAAAGGAACTTTGCAATTAATCGCAATTCATCTGATCATTCTTCATAACAATCTGGAGTATTGCCATCATAAAAAATGAGCCAGCAGACTTTGTGAAAAGTAATATTTGTGTCATTCTCAAGAACTTGGCCATGGCTGTACACCTTGCGTTTATTAAAACAGGCCCATTCTTTACTTTTTCTATAATGTTAACATGTCTTGGGGGCATTGGGCAGCCAGTCAACCTTGGACCCCCCAGAGGATTTTTACTGTTCACTTGGATTTTTTGGTTCCTCTCCTCCTTTGTCTCCTTCCTTCCTCACTTCCTTCCTTCTGTATCTCCTGTGACTGTGGCACAAGCCTTGCACTGTGTTCCTCAGAAAACACGTGAAACTGATACTGAAGAACTGCTGAACAGAACTAGGGCAGATTTCAAGCTATTATGCTACACTAATGCTTTTCTTATTGCGAATGCCATACAGGATGGCAACATGATAAATGTCGGTCTTCCCACCGGATCATTCGGAGAGATAAACTGTGCATGATCCCTGCTGATTGGCCCATCAGCAGCTGCTAAGCTCTGCTTGAAACAGCCTAGGGGCAGATTCCCAGGCTGACAGAGTCCCTTATAGGGGCCGATGCCCTACAACACAACCACCTGCCACATAAACCTGTCTCATTTTTTATCAGTCTAAGATTTTTAAACAATATTCAACTGGCATTTTTTCACTCAGCAGGTTAGATAAATGGACCCCAACTCATTATAATTCAGTCAAGTGCATTGTGGCCAGGAATGTGATTGGCACCACCATGGAAGCACCTGCTTCTCTGAGGTCAGGCCTTTATCCTGCACTGAGATGTGAAGCGGCTCCATGGAGGTCGTTCCATCATAATGCAGAAAGAGATGAATACAGCTGCTGCCACATGGTCCGAAAAGTCAGCAACAGAAAGCGATCCAGTCAAGATGAGCATGGGGTGCAATGAGCAATTTAATAGCCTTGATTGAAAGGCTCTATGATTTTCCAAGACAGGCACTGTGGCACAAAGCAACTTGGCACCAACAAACCATGTAATAATGCCTTAGAAACAGCTGCGGCGGAAAATGAAAATCCTCGCACAGTTGGAGAAGGGTTTGCTAGAGATCTGCATGTCATTCAGAGAACCCTGTAATTGAATCGTTTCCTGTCATTATCCTTTAAAGCAAATGCAAATGTACCGGCTTAATGTTCCTCTGCTGTTCAACTGTAACTGACCAGTTCAGTCCTTTTTCAGTCCCCAGCAAGAACCAGTGGCTGCTGCCATAAGACTGCATCTCAAGTATCAGCAGGATGACGGATGTGACACCATTTATATATGTATTTACTGAACATAAGAATCTGTTGTGAGTTGGGTAGCTATGGTTTTATGTTTTTTGGATACATTCTAAGTTAGTACTCGGACATCCCTTTCAGACTGTTTCCTCCTGCATCCAAAGTTACTGCTGTTGGATGTGGGTCATCCTCAGGCACCTGTTGTCCTCTCAATACACCACAAAGACTTGCTGTCCTGGTCACAAATGCACAAGTGAGAAGCACACCGACAATTTGTCCACTTATGAACTCTCATGTCTCCCATTATGTTGTGTGGATTGCAGTATTTTATGTACAGCTGTGCTATTGCTCTGATTATTCAACCTTCCCACTCTGCTCTTACTGATGGAATGTGCATCAGTGAAGATTGGCCACCAGGCCAACGAAACATAGGCGTGAAATACTATTTTCGCCAGTGTTTCAATTTCATTGTCCAACCTGTGTATGAGATTCAAAAATCATTGAAAGATATCAGATATCAAAGCAAAAATGTACATATATCTTATGCATTTATGAGTCACTAAACCTTTTGCGTTGTCTGCCGCCCTTCACGCGTCATCTGTGGCGTTCCCTAATTATCCGTAGGTGTGGCCATGTGTGTGAATGCTGTGTGAGTGTGTCCTGTTGTGGATTGTGGCCCCATCCTGGATATTTTCCTGCTTTGTGGCCATAGCTTGCAGGACAGACTCCTGACCCCCACAACCCTGCGTAAGACAGTTGTGTATAGAAAACTGATGCATGGAAGAAATTTGACAAACTTCTTCCATTACAATGTACTACCATCTCATTTCCCCCTGCTGGAAAGTGGATCGATGGATGGACAGATAATTTTCCCCCCTGCGTCTTGAATGTACAGCCATGAGCATGTGACATACAGTAGCCCTGACCTGTGGCGGAGCGCTGACACTGATCTCCGGGACAAAGTTGTCATCAAACAGGTTGATTATCTGCTCCTGCTGCATCTCTTTGGTGGGTGTCAGTTTGGGGGGTGGAGGAACTGGGGGTCCCTTCCTCAACTGTGAGAACGAGAACAGTACAGGTGGTGCAGTCAGGTGGAGGTGGATGTCCAAGTCCCACACCCACAGAATCCTTCAACACACATATGCTTTTATGTCAATATGGCTTGTTATATTGAGTTATGCCATGGCACTGTTGAATCCTCCAGTATGTTTGGTCAGAAGGGTGTCGGTTAATTTCCTTTAACCATACATACCTGTATAGTCCGAGCCTTGCACTCAGTAGTAAATCATTATAGCGTTATTATAATCTTTAGTTCTAATGTTACTTGATATTCCAGGCATAAAACACAATTTAAATTAACGGAAACCATAAAAACAAAGAAATTGATGCAAGTAACAAAAGGAAAATGGAGAATTTTCAAAATATTTTTAACATTTACAGAGCAAAAAACACCAACTGAAGAATGGGTGAAGGCAATGTCAAACTAATGACTGGTTTACGGTTTCGCCAATGGGCAATTTTTGATTTAAAAGTTTATGAATAAACAAGGCGGTCGTTGTCCCACATTAATAACTCTTACGGGACCCCTGACCTGGATCGTTAGATACACCAAACCGTAAGTTACCTGGCCGGGTGATTTCAACTGAGGCGGCCCAGGGGAAATTGGTGCCAACATTTGACCGGAGGTAGTGCCAGGGCTGCCAGGGCTGCCAGGGGGAGACTCCTCTGGGGGGGAGGGAGTGCCGGCGAGTCGAAGGGGGCCTGAGTCACTGAGGAATTCGCAGAAGTGCATGATGGTCAGTGGGCAGATGCCCAGATAAGAGACATGTACTAATGTACCTGTGATGCGACATCCTCAGTACTTAAGGCTCATAGAACTGCCATATAAGTATATTTATGTCTCCTTGTTTCACAGAATCACAGTTATAATGTCTACTTCTTATCAGCCATGACTTGACTTTAAATTACATAACCGAAGTGGCCTATTAAGGCTCACAGAATATTTAATGGAACCTCTGTAACCTACCACAGACTTGCAGAACCATTGGCTAGACACCTGGCATGACGGAGGGAAATGGTTTACGGTAACGAGGGGCAATCTCTGTCCTTACTGTCAAACCGGCTGCAAAGCTGTAGAATGCACAGCAGTGAAAGCCCAGCTTCATGATCTCACAATCCAGACCGAACACAGACATGCTAACATTGCTTTGTTTTCTATCCCTGTTTGACTGTGCAGTTTCTGTAACTGAAAAGGAAATTTTCAAAATTCACTCAGCCTGTTTGACTGAGTCTAACTCAGACTCCTCATGTAATCCAACAAAGAACTTTTGTTCATTTCCAAAAGAAATTATATTTCCACAGAAATTTTCTTGGAAGTGTATCTTGTGAACGGAATGAATTAGGAAAATTCACTCTTCGATTTGTTGTTCGAAAAAAGTGGTATAATCATACATTTGGACCATATTTTCCACTTTAGCAAGTTACCAAAATCTATTGTGTCAATCATCCTTGTTCTGATCATTATTTATTTATTGCTTCTTTGGTGCTGCCCTTTAGTCCTGTGAGTCTGTACCCATGTGTAGGAGGTCACCGGTTTGAATCCCAGGATCAGCAGAGTACTCTGTGCCATGTCATTGAACTTCATCTCACCTGTATCTGTCTCTCACAGAACAGCAAGGTAAGATACAGTACCAGCCAAAAGCCTGGACACGCCTGCTTTTAGCGCACGCCCCAATTTTTTGCTGTGTTATTCAGCTTGTAATAAAAGGCAAGTAATAAATATCAAATATTCTAACAACCAAGAGAAATGCTCAACAATTCAAAATGTATTCAGATTTTAGGCTCTTCAAAACAGCCCCCTTTTGCTTCACTGACACCATTGCAGACTCTTGACATTCTCTCACCCAGCTTCCAGATGTAGCCACCTGGAATGCTTCTCCAACAGACCTGAAGGAGTTTCCACAAGTTCTGGGCATACCTTACCCTCCAAATCATCTACGTCATCTCAAACCAGCTCTATAAGGTTTTGGTTTTGGGGATTATGGGGGCTAGATCATCTGTCACAGCACTTCATCTCATTTTTGTCTGCAAGGCAATACAGTACTTATATAACTTCAACGGGTGCTTAGGGTTGTTATCTTGTGGAAAAATAAATGATTTTCAATAGGTGTGTCCAGACTTTTGACCTGTACTGCACGTGAAAGCCAATGAATTCCAATGTACCTGAACTTTAGCTTGTACAAATATAAAACAAAGCATCTATAAATTATATAAGGAAAAGACTCACTTAGTTGTTTTTTTTAAACCCACATCTAACCCATTGACTAAGACGTTTGATTTGTGAATTACAGTCTGTTAGCCACAATAACTTGGCTCACCATTCATTTACTGAGCTGACTATTCAATCAAAAGTAGTAAAATTATACTTCAGCGACATTCCTCAGTTAATAAGATGACAACATCATCGGTCCTTGCATCCGGTCTTTAATTAAATGTGGTTGGGGTTAGGGTTAGGGGTTAGGGTTAGAGAGTTTTTATTTAAAACGTTAGACCTTTTGCAGATCAGTTCATCAGAGTTAGACATTGGGAACACATTTGGTTTGGGTATATGCTACTGCTCAGGGAGATCATAAAAATCACAACATTAATTATCACCCTGATGCACACAAGCTGTGAAATGAAGAGGAGAGAAAATCTGGCAGAAAATCGTCTTCATTCTCTCAGAATAGTAAGTGAAATGCTGTTAATTAGAGTCACTAATGACAAAATCAAGTTTCAGTCTACGCCAAAGGCTAAAAACTCAACTTCACTGCATCAGCAAACAGATTCCTGTAGTTTTATTTCTTTATTCCACATATAGTCCTATAATAAAAAAGCCTTAATCATAATAATGAATAATGAGGATCACATTTTTCAATGTTAATTATCTATATCCATCAATTCATTTTGCAACTGCTCATCTAGTCTCAGAGGATACTGGAAAAGCACAGGGAGAAGTGGCACAATGCACACACAGGGAGCAGGGCCAGGCTTGACACCAGGCACTTTAGGGGTGTGCAGCACCCCTACCATGTATGGATATTTTCAGATTTTTTTATATCACTACAGTGAGTCACTTCACTTGACAGTCAAGTCATATAAATCCATTACCAACTAGCTCTCACCACAGGTTGCTGAATGAATAAAGTGTAACTTATTGTACAGCCTAAGCAGTGTGGTGCATTGGGATCATTATCAGAGGTGAGCTTCCCTCCCCCCAGGATCTACATACTAGGGGATGCCTGAGGAACGCCGGGAAAATCATCAAGGATGATATGAGTCCTGAACCAGCTTTATATGTCAGGCGATCAGACTGCTGAACTCCGGTCAATGAACCGTCCTGTCCTCCAGATCCACCACTCATACTAGTATTCATGAACCGTCCTGTCCTCCAGATCCACCACTCA
>JAODKF010000001.1:27267622-27289375 GCA_026779585.1 Mormyrus proboscirostris
ATGAACCGTCCTGTCCTCCAGATCCACCACTCATACTAGTATTCATGAACCGTCCTGTCCTCCAGATCCACCACTCATACTAGTATTCATGAACCGTCCTGTCCTCCAGATCCACCACTCATACTAGTATTCATGAACCGTCCTGTCCGCCAGATCCACCACTCATACTAGTATTCATGAACCGTTCTTTGTATTTATTGCATTTACATCTCTATCTGCACACTATTCATCACTACAGTGCTGTGTATTGACATTCCCTGTACACTTAATATTGCACTATTGTCTTGTTTTATGATTTTTTTTTTATTTGCACTACTTTATTAATGCTGCTGTGGGACGTTTTTTTCTTAGTTGAACTTGTCAAGTATCAAATGTGACAAATAAAGTGATTTTATTCAATGATTTGTCCATATGAAAGGCAGAATGTCAATGATGAAGAGGGTTTAGATTTATAAGCAGGGAATCTCTTTTTTAAAATTGGTTCAGTCAATGCGGTTCTCATACATCAGTCATGCTGGAGACTTAGTTGGCCGCTTCTTTGGTTCATCTCCACTGACATGAGCCAGCAGCCACAGAGGTTAATGTAAACAATACAGAAGCGCGCTGCTGGCCATACCTGGGAGCTCCCTGGATTGTGAAGGCTTTGTCTGCATGCTGTTCACCCAGCTTCATCATGACCTCATACAGCTGGCGGCACAGCTAGCCAATCCAGTACGAGCCAAAGAGGGATGGGTGGGATTTACACATAGGACAGAAAGAAATACCACTGTGTCACTGAAGACAGGCAACATTTCACTAGAAAGCGCTTGGAGAGTAGGCATTACGGAAGAGCGCTAGGGCATCCAAAAAGAAACATTATAAAACGTATCGGGATTAAAGCTGAAATAAACTTTCAACTTGGAGGTTTTCAGATTCAGGTGTGAGACTGAAACACAGCATTTTATTAAATAAGTCCATACTGATTCTGCATGGTTATATGTCCTTGTGCTTAACGCTTTGGAGTCACTCTCCTGACTCAGCCAAAGGCGAAAGGCATTTGTGACTTGGCAAAAGACTAAATGCATTTTGTGGTGCCTTTCGTAATTCAGCAAAAGACAAAATGCATTTTGTGATTCCACAAAATCAATTTCGTCCACAAAATGATTGTGCATCATTCAAAAAATGCGATTTGTCCACAAAATTACTTTCTTTCATTTGCAAAATGCATTTTGACCATAAAATGACTTTTTTCTGTTTACGAAATTTAAAGTGCTGATATAAATTCTATTAGCAAAATAAAACATTCCTTTTGATTTCTGTGAATGAAATAAAGTGAAGTATTTTTGCTTTACTTGATTTCATTAAATAATGTTTTTTTGTGGCATAGAATGTATTTTGTACAGAAAAATGAGTGCTTCACACTTGCTGCTCCATACTCAACAGGTTAGGCATCTTTACCCATTGGCAGAAGACCATTGTCACCATTGGGCCCCTGATCAAGGCTGGAGCCTTTTGGACCACAATGAAATAGCTGAGCAAGAGCTATGTGTACATTTTTGGCAGCACAGTGTTTCATGCCTGTATTCTGTCTGTGACTCTGGCCCAGGTCTTAAGAAGAAGACATACTCATGGCTGCTGCTCTTAGCTGTGGACAGAATGAGTGAAATTTAACATGGGGAGGGAAGACATTTCTTACGGTTACGCCATGGTCGAGATTTTGGCCACCAAGGCTTACATGAACTCTCATAGTCACCTGCAGATTTACATATGGGCAGCCAATTGTTGTAGTTTACGGTTCCACATTTGCTGCTGGAGAGCTAGTACAAAACTGAACATTATAGTCAGGTGTAAAATCAAGGTGGTCAAGCAGTCCAACATAATTATTCAGATATGATGGTCCGCAAGCAGGAATTAAGTGCATCTAAAGATCGAACTATGAAATACAAGAAAATACCAAAGCACAATGTGGAGCATTTTGATCAGATATACAATAATGATGACTGATTGCTATAGATTGATTGTTATTTATAACCATTAGCAATCATTTAAGCAGATTTTCACGGTGGAAATGTTTGTGACAGCAAACACTCCTATACTCACCACAGTGATTTCTTTGTGGAATTTGCACTCCAGGTTCGTCACATTTTTGAATGTGTTCACGTAGAATCCAACTCGGCTGTGAGAAAGATTTCATTATGGAACTTACCATTACTATGCAATTATCCCTTACTTATAAAGTTTTAATATGGCTTGACATGACAAAGAGCACCATAAGGTGATTTAGACTAGTCTCCATCCTTGGGCGAAGTAGCCCCATAACTAGGCTTTGGCTGACCTTGAGAATCTAGGGAAACCCAAAGACTAAGGCCCTAGGGGGACTTGATGGAGCCATGACCTCCAGAACTGTGACCACAGGTCTCCTTGCTGGAAGATTGGAGAGAAGCTGAAAGTTGGGGAAAGAATAAGAAAGAGAACCTCCACTGGGGCCCTCCAAAAGACAGAGAGTAGGGCACCTTAAAAGAGACTCCAAAATCCTAGTATTAGTGATTTTCCGGAGAGTCTTTCACCTGGGATACGGGTAGCAGCCAAGTGGCAGGACTTCAGACTTTTGAAAACATAAGGGAGATGGCAGCCATCTTGCATCCATCAATGCAAGTACGTAAATAAGTAACAGTAGTCAGCTCATCGTTCTAACAGGCCTACGGAACAACATGTATGATTTTCACAGAAGCGTTACATTGAACACGTAAACGAAAATTCAATGATTGTCCACATGGTCTTGCTTCAGCGCAAGACAAACGACATTACATTCAAAAGAGTCACGAGCATCATGATAATAACAGAAAATGGAAGACGGCTAGAGCCAAGTTCTTGTCGTGCATGGCTGTCATGCAACCATGGCAACCGAAAAACAAAGGTCCCTCCTTCGAGGGGTATAATAAAGAACGTGCTAGTGATGATTAACCAATCATGAGTATGATAATCCATTATTGTGTTAAATCAGCGATGAGAGGATCTTCTCCATGTAGAGCTCAATTAGACTGTAGAATTGTTTATCAAAATGTCCATACTGGTAAGCTGCTTTCTGGGTTTGGGTTATGAAACAGTGCGGCAAGTCAGCATGGCACAACTAGGTTGGTATGGAGATGCAAGGTGTTTATAAAGGAGAAAGGAGAGAGCAAAAAGCTAACAGGGTGCCTAACCTTTAAATACTGCTATCAGTGCAGCATTCCAAGAACAACACAACGACCAGGGTACCCACTGGTCTAACCTATGTACGCACTTTGAAAGAAACACACCCTATGCCAGGATATTCAGCCTTTTGCATGCACCCCTGTTTGCTGAAACCTCATGGCAGCGCTGCAATGTTTTAATTGGTTTAGAGAATTCTCTCTCATCCCCTCTGAGTCACTATCATGTTTTAATAATAACACCTGTATAAATTGTATAAATGCCAGAATTTACAGCTAATGATAATAGTATAATTATAATAATAATAATAATAATAATAATAACAGCCTTTTCACCTATTCCATCTTGCTCCTCACAGTAAACCAAATAAGATGAGCAGATGTTGCTGTAAATTTGGAATGTCTTACAGTAAAAACTTATTATACTTTCATATAATTATTTCAATATTAAAATTTAGACAATAAGGTACAAAGTTTTCAGATGATATTTGTTAAAATCCCTATGAGACTGGCCACAATGGTACACATCAAATGCTGTTGGAATATCAAATAAAATCAAGATTTATTTTTTTAAGGCTGTTTGAAGTTACCTGTCCCACAGTGAGGGCAGCTCTTCCTGCAGGCCTACATTTAGGTCACTGAAGACCTTCTGTGCTTTGTTAAACTCCTCTTCCGCCTGCAAAGGGGAGATCAGTGGCACAAACACACAACAGCTGCTGACCTCTCGCCGTAACCAGCCACGCCTCCTTACACAGTCCATCATATCCTGCAGGCCGAAGTTCTGTAATTCTTTATCATCCAGAGATAAATGAATGAATAAATAGACAACTAAACAAACAAACAAACAAACAAATAAAATAACGCATAATTTGTGTTAACGCGTAATCTACCTCCCACCCTAACCCACCGCAGGAAAATTCTATCTGCCATGGGACCCGCATTTCTTTATATTGAAAGTGGGGGGCTCGAGACAGAATTTTGTAATGGGGCCTAGAATTTCTGTCTAACTCAAACTGGTGTGATATCACATAAGGACTGGTATGAAGGGTGACAGAGTAAACACCAGTGCACAGTGTTAATAAAAACTACCACTGTGAAATTCGGGGAAAACTGAACACAAATCTGAATTCAGATCAATTTTACTCACTGATCACTGACCCCAAGCAGGAAACGGACACCCTTCCTAACAAAGCTGTCCCAAAGTCTAAAATAATAAACTGTTAATAAGAACAGCCAAAAGAAACAACACCAAGTATACAGTAGTGTGAGCAATTTTTTATGCTTTTTTCTCCATGTAGATTTTTTTCAAAGCAGCACAGATTGCCTGGAAGCTGAATTGTAAATCCTGTCATGCCGCACATCACAGATAGAAATCTGACATATTCATTCAGTAAACATATTAATCTTTTATCGGCAGTATATTTCCAGCAGTAACTTGGCTTTTCCAGGGAAGAGTTTTACCTTTGAGATTTTCCTCTCGTTTTTTATGTTCGATGCTTGTAGCGTCTCCAGGTGGTGTCTAGCGGAGTCATAATCGATTAACTTCCGGCTTCTTTTCGCGATGCGGGTCTAATGAAAGAAAAGCTGTTAGCCTCCCGTGGCTTGATACTGAAGCACACTGTAACAGGCAGGAAAAGAGGGCCATGAAAAGTATTGTTACCCTGCAGTACAAGCCTGTCATTTTCATAACACGTGCCTAAAAATAAGGAGTCATTACAGGGCACATATATGCACAGGTGATACTGCACTTGCCAGTTTAGACACGTCAACTAGCCTAACGGTACATCTCTGCACTGGAGGAGGAACATGCAACATACAGACAACAGGCAGGATTCAAACCCCGCACCCTACAGGCATGAGGCAACAGAGCCAACCACTGCGCCGCCACGTGAGTATAAGAAGAAAGTGACATATAGGTGTTAGCCAAGGTGCCAGAGAGCCATGGGTCAGACATTCTTCATTAGTGCGGTGGTCAGTTATGGTAGAACAGGCATGATTTCCCTAAACAAAGAACAGTTTTAAAAGTTTAAATAACAAAATAGAAGATGGAGAAGTGAAATATGGAAAGAATGCCAGAACTCCTTATACCAGGGTTTCTCAACCCCGTCCTCGGGAATCACCAGATGGTCCATGTTTTTGCTCCCTCCCAATTGCAAGGGAATTGGGAGAGAGCAAAAATGTGGACTATCTGGTGGTCGCCAAGGACTGGGTTGAGAAACCCTACCTTATATTATGTAACTCAATGGGTTAAGGACAGAAGGTTGTGAGTTTGAACCTTGATCTCATGATTACCATGTCACTGGTTCAAATCCTGTGGATGACAGAGTGCTCTCTGATCCTTACTTGTATGTCACTTTGACCTACACCTGACACCTCTGCTAAATAAATACATACAAAATAAATAACCCTGAGCAATGGCCTTAGATCTGATTATTGCAGGGCTACTGCAAGCTGGTTGCCCCTGTGCTTAAAACCAAAGAATTCCTATACAAATGGCACATACAGTACAGTAATATTATTCTCTTTGATTCAGAGCCTCCAGAGACTAAGGATTCCACTTCATTATGCAAAAATAATTCAGGCTTCAAAGGGCCAAGATGAATGTTGAAAATAGGTCAACTAGGTAGAGGATTGGCAGGCTGGCACAAATACAGGAATACACTGGAAATAAAGCCATTCTAGTGTGAAGTATGACCACTTTCAGCATTGGGTGTGGCTGAAGCAGTACTTTGATGTCAGGAAACTGTCCCAGGTACGTGTCCAAGGTGATAAGCGATGAGTCCACCAGCTTCTGATGAAAGTCTTCCCAGAGAGCATCACAATTCTGCAAAGAGTAGCAATGATATGGATAACAAGGAACAAGAGGTGAAACCAAACTATCCAAGCAAATACAACAGGCTGAAGCTTGTTCTGCTTCTGGATCTGTAGTAAAGCCATAGTACCTGACACCACTCAACATAGCGACACTTTAAATCCTCGTTAACCTTTCAAACCCCTGAGCTTTTTTGATGTGATTTCTGCTATGCTCCTTAAATGAGGCATATTATGTCAGCAATATGATACCAGGATTATAAAGGTTTTTTTTGTCAAAAGAAACCCTCAGGTTCTAAAATTCAAACGCTAAGAACAAAAAAATCTGCAATTTATAAGTTAAATTAATGCATTTCTACCTTGCAAAAAAAAAAGTATTTGGCCTCCTCAACTTGACCTCATCATAAAAAAATAGACTATTCTAAGATTGTCTGTGCCAAGCAATAAAATCTGACATCAATTTATAAACCAATTAAACCAATCTTAATCATAATTTTAAATTGCAAGCAGAATGTGATGCCACAATGCATAAAAGAATAGTTTATTCCCGGACATTTTCTATCCATCTCTTATAAATAATTGGTTATTTAAGCAGCTTTGCAGTTATTTATAATCTTATTTGCAGTGAAAATATATCACAGAGCACATATACACACATATTCAGTTAAACAGGAACATAAGCATTTACTACAGATATTTAGTATGGCTGGATTTAAGCATAATGCTCAATGTTTTACGCAGCCTTATTTAATATGACTGAGGAAGACAGCAAAGAAAGCAGGGCCCCTCCCTCCTTTTTCCATAGTCGCTTGTCAGTGGAGGTTTGTAGGAGGCATGGAGGCTGACGTTAGCAGAAACAGGAAACCGGATAGCTTGTGAGGCGAGTTCAGCGTTGGCGCCAGTGGATTAGCTGACTGGAAGATTGCTGGTTTCAATCCTGTCCATGGTAGAATAGTCACATGTATGTTGGGCCCTTGAGAAGGGCCCTTAACCAGATCAGCGGAATAATGATCTGATAAAAGTCTGACCAGAAGCTCCAGTATATCTCTACATGATTGACTAAAAACGGTATGATCATCCTCAGTTGAAACATATATTGTTGACTATCCCATAAAAATTGTGCATGTTGAGGTCTGGGATATATTAGATGGTATGCTAATTTTTGGTACTTGTAGTGGACAAGTTGATTGCAAGAGAAATAGGCAGGGATAAAGATCTGAGTGACTTTGACATTTGACATCATTATGGCCAGATGAGAGCATCTCTGAAACAGTGAGGCTTGTGGGGTGCTTACAATCAGCCGTGGTGAGTACCTACTGAGACGGATCTGAGATCTGAGTGACTTTGACATTTGACATCATTATGGCCAGCTGAGAGCATCTCTGAAACAGTGAGGCTTGTGGGGTGCTTACAATCAGCCGTGGTGAGTACCTACTGAGACTGATCTGAGGAGGGAAAAACAATTAACTGCTGACTGGGTGTTGGCCGGCCAAGACTCATCGATCTGAGGTTTGATGAAAGGCTATCCTGTCTGGTATGGACCAACAGAAGTGTTACTGTCGAACAAATGGCAGATGATTTTACTGATAGTTACAGGCGTGCTGTGTCATGACACACAGGCCATCGTGCCCTGCTAAGCATGAGGCTTGTTGCTCCAACACATGCCTCAGACGCTCAACACATGTGGCCGTCCACATGATGCAGGGAGGCTTCAGCCTGCCCGAGACTCTGTGGAGTATCTGCTGGCTTGTGACATGGGTGTATATGGGGAGCAGGAGACTCGCACAGTCACCTGTCTGAATCACTGGATTTAAACACCAGGCTGCGGAGGAATCTGCGTGATACTGCTCTACAGCACATGGCTGTGAGGTCGACATAATGGATTCCAGCATTACAGATACCCAGCAGAGAACTGAAAATGACTGTACATATCCCAGGGATCTCCAAGGGTCAGTACTGTGGGGGCAGGCAGCCTCTAAGCATTCGGGCATCACCCTCCCCACCCTGCTCTCATTCTAAGGACCAGGCCCCCAGCCCCTCTGCCCCACTTAGCTGCGAAACTACACTCGCAGTTTTGTGGCACTATGGATGTGTGTGAGATGCTCCGTAACACCTTGTCACCCGTCTTTAAAGAATGCGACATTGGGAACACGTTTCTGCTATTTTTATCACCATTTATTAGCAGTTCAAGCCTCCTCAGAGTTTATTTCCATGGGTGAAATTTTTCAGTGGTCATTCAGCCCTGTAGAGAGCTTCACGTAAACCTCACAAACCACCATCACAGTTTCTCTTTACGCCCCCTTGGCTGGGGTACGAGAATCCCCCTGAAAGATTCATTGCTCTTTACAGTAAGTCCTTGTTGCTGAATCGAACCTGAAGGAAGCACCGAAGGTCTGGCACAGATACACCAGCCATTACAAATGACTTTGACCTAAGTAATCCATATGTTTCCAATTACATTATACTGAGGGCCAATATTTCTTGCCTTGGATGTGTACCTACTCCCTTTGGCACAAAGAGGAAGTTCCTTATTGGGTAAGAATATGATCGGCCTGTTCTTTACTTCTTCTATCTAGACTGAAATTAGTTCTATGGTTGTCATTGTAAGGTAGTCAACTAAGCAGATATAAAAGTAGTTATACCCAAGTTAAATATGGTGTAATAACTATCCCTCACAAGAATCTCACATATCAAGCCCAATACAGACATCAGCAGGACCCGTTGATCAGAAAATTGGACTGGAGAGAGTTATTGTCTCAATAATGCATTATTATAATACACTATGTATGAGAACATTAAATAGATTTTATTATTAAATCCAGGACGTTTGTAAAGTACAGACCTACTCATCAGCCATTGTCAGTGCAATGTAAGACACAAAGTAAACACTGTTGATCTCTTCATTTACATGCAATAAAAAAATCATGTAATAAATAGCAAGGGGGAGCTGTGCAAAAAAATAGCCTGCACAGAAAATGACCTGATGATACGCCATACTAAGATTCACCAGAAATTACTTGCACGTTACATTGGCAATAGAAATAACAGTACCTACCCTTTTCATCCACAAAAGAGTGAAGCCCATATGAATTAGTGGGTCAATGTCTATTGTACAGATATACGCTACGGACCTCGTGAGATACCTCTGAGCTCTGACATAAACCCGGCAGAAAGGAGAAGACTCACCTTCCCGATGGTCATGACGTCATCCTTCCCGTACCAGCCGCCCTCATATGCTTCATGCAGGGACTCTGTCAAGTTCATCGACGCCTGCTGCATCCCTAGGAAACAACCACACCAATATTTATCCATTCAGCGTCTGTTTTGGTAACACTTTTGAGGAGACACAAATAATGCAGCAGTACGCTCAAACGTAATGTATTAATTAACCAGAAACTAAGTGTTACAGTAGTTACATACTGACCCAATGTTTGTCCATCATTAATCAGTCATAATGGTCCATAAGTTTCATGCAGTTACTCCTGTATATTTTTTCATTATATGTACTTGAGTAGTAAGTGGGTTACTAAGCTACTTGTGCCCCCTCAAGTGTTACCGATGGTTTTTATCCAAAACAACTTAAAATTAAGAAATCTGGGTCAGCCAGTCCCTGGAGAGCCCGATGGTGACATCACTTTGCCAATCATGGGCGGCCTTCGTATTACAGGCACAGCATCTTAAGCCAATAAGCACCAAAGCAACCCACGCCTGAGCTGACTCCAGCCCTATAGACTTACCACGGCTCAGTAGAGCTCACACCCATCAATTTTACAAATCCTTCAATGAAGAAGTCTTACTACTATGTTCTCTAGTTATGGTTAGTGGTCTTTTTCATTAATAAACATACCTTTATGTTTAGGTCAATCAACAGGCCGGTGGCGCAATGGATAACGTATCTGACCATGGATCAGAAGATTCTAGGTTCGACTCCTGGCTGGCTTGTTCCTTTTTATTGACAGTGGTGGCTTAATGATTAGGGAAGTGCACTTGTAATTGCAAGATTGAAGCACTGCTCCCCAGGCACTGAATTAGCTGCCCCCTGGTATGTCATGATGTCACATATGGGTTAAATGCAGAGGACACATTTCGCTGTTGTGTGGTGTGGCGTGTCAACACTGATCACCTACATTCCTTTTGGAGGCACTTCTCATAGAGGGAAAAATAGAAGAAATTACAAAGCCAATGACAATACAAACAAAAGTCACATGATGCTAGGCTAGTTTAACACCATATAACTATTAGAGTGGGTACTATACTGGCATAGGCAGAGAATTCATTGAGGTTAAACAGTCCATGAGGGTAAACAATGTTGTGGTGAATGAATGAAAAATGTTAAAATGTTTGAAAATGATCTTAAGAAATTGATTTCACAACAAGGTATGATGGTTCTCTGTCTTGAAGCTCTTCTCGTTTTCTGGTTATGCTGATAGGACCAACAAAAGCTGTCGTCAATAAAACAATGTTGAATATTGAAGATTAACACTAGATGGTAGATGATATAAACTATTTGTGAGAGAATTGAAATCTCCGCCAATTTCATGGCATGATTTATTTAAGTCCAGTGGGGGTGCGGGTCTTTGGGGGCTGAAGACTCACCTTTAATGGCGGTCAGGTATGCCTTCATTTCCCTTTGCAGCCGAGTTCCTTCTGCCTGTAGGAAAATAAAATTAAGGACAGGAGAGCTTCAATTAGAAGCCTCTTGACGCTGGACTCTCACTAAATTATCCGAACTACAGATCTCTTTAGTATGGCAACTAAAAAAGCGAATGTCCTAATTCCATTAGCAGTTGAACATGCTGTCAGACAAACTTCACTGAATCATTCTTAGTAAGTTGCCCTACAAATTCACAGACAGACCAGGTGATGTCAATGTAAGTACTTCCTGTACTTATTTAATGACATACTTCCATCTCTCGTGGTGTCATGGTCCCCTCATCGCACAACACGGATAATTAAGTAAAGCAGAGATAAAACTGCCCCCTATTTCAAAGCCAAGAGAGAAAAGCCGTGGCAAATGTAGGCTTGATCCTACAGGGTGCTCAGTTCCCTGAAGAAATATGGGATGCCACCTCCTGGACAAAGGTCACTGAACGGCAGGGAGGTAGGTGCACGAAAATGTGGGGAATATCCATCCACCCATTTTTTGCAGCCAGTTAAAGTGTATTGGGACACTGGGAGAACATGGGCACTTCACATATCGCCAGGGCAGAGTCTCAAACCCTGGTGCCAAAGGTGTGATGCAAAAGTGCTAACCAGTGTGCCCCTGTACCTCTGCCACAGGGAAAAATGATTTCTCAGGGGGGTTGAAACAGAAAAAATATGCTGAAGCCAGCCTACATAGGGGTATAGGTAAAGTATGGGTCTGGCCATGGGGGGTCCATGCCACTGGATCCCGTTAAATGGGCTGAGACCTCACTCCCCCCAGTGTTCAACCCAAAGTTACACTCTTGTGTCTGGCGGTATAAAGGCTGTGCCTTTATTTACATGAGCTCTGCCAGTTACAGTAACGGGTTGCAAAGGCAGGTTTAGGTGGCATATAATCAGCAGTTCATAGTACAAGTCAGAAAAAGTTTAAATGAAAAATGAAAAAAAAAAAAGTGAAGTCAAATAGGAAAAAAAAAAAAAAAAGGTCCTACTTTTGGAGGAGGATCTGGAGACAGAGCAGTCCTGCAGGGACAGACCTCAGGTGCCGCACCAAATGCTCCTCATCTGAGGCCACTCATGCAGACTGCCCTGGGATTTCACACCTTTCACGGGTTACTGGCCAACATATGTGTCAGATGAGATTCCCTGGCAGCAGACGACCACAGGCCGCCTCTCTCCACGGTGCTGAAATCAGTGTATTTATCAGTCAGTCACAATGCGGCTCTTGTGTGAAGTAAACCTCACGGCCCATTGGCATCAGCACTCTGAATCCAGCCGCAATAAGGTACGGTCCACATGCACAAGCTGCGCTAAATCCACAATTCATTTTTAACTAGATATGTACTTTAAACCAGCAATATACAAAATCATGTTTTGGGTGCCTCTTGCGTGTCTGCGTTTATTTCAAAACAAACATTCAAATGCATATTATTTTTAGCCTGTATTTCTCAGATTTCGATTTGTTATTCTACTGTGGTCATTTCATCTGGAGTGATTCCGGAATAATCACGTTCAGCCACTATGTTTGAAAAACATGCAGCTCAGGGGTCGCTGTCCCGTCTCCTTGACAACAGCCACAGTTGCGATACGCTGCATTGGCATCATGGGTAATCAGTTCCACAAAATGCCCCCAAAATCAGCAGAAATCAGCCATGCTCATGAATGTGACTCAGCGCCGCAGTGTTGCGAAAAATCTGATTCTCTGTTACAGCAGACAGACACACAAGGACGTTTTCGGGAAGCTGTGAGGAGGATTGATTCGGACAACTTACGGTGTAACAAAGTAGGCAAATGGAACACAAGCATCTAGATCTAGCTACTCTAAAGGAACAAGCCATAAAAAGGAGCTGAACCACTGCTTCCTACTGGTCTATCCCTTCCACACACAGAGAAAGTTATTTACATTACTCACCAAGTTATCAGTTACATGTTACAACTTTATTTATTGCAGCAGACACTCTTATCCAATCAGCCAATCCCTAATGCGATCAGGGTTAAGGGCCTCACTCTAGGACCCAATGGTTATATCATCACACTCCCAACTATGGGATTTTAACTGGCGACTTTCTTATCATGAGCACAGGATCCAAACCTGCAGAGTCACACGTCGCCCCCAAAGTGAGAAAAGCTTACAGCACTTAGTATTCCCAGGTGGTCTCCTATCAGGCACTAACCAGGCTTGACGCTGCTTTGTGTCTCACACCGGATAAGTACAGCATGTTCAGGGTTGGTACAGCCGTACGCTACAGGGTTCTAAAGCTTTTTCCCTCCCCCAAAACGTCTGCATCCCCCCTGTACATCACATTCTGCATTAAATATGTCATTGATCTTCTAAAAGCTTATCCTGATTCCCGTCACAAGGTACATCTTGTACAAAATGCCAGTGCCTTAAATATTCAGGCCTTGAAATAAAGCTTTGTAATAAGCCTGTCAGACAGTGCAAACCCTGATTCATCCATATCGCTCTCCATTAATACAGCTCATTCTGACACGTCTGATCGTCCAGCAGATGGGGAAGCTCTGGTCTTTCATAAGTTTGTGCCCAGAAGGTCTCCACGCACACCGTGGATGAGGGAACCCCTGCTTGGTGATTCAGTGTATGGAATCCCAGTGACCACTAATGACTGAATTGCTCAGTTTATCGTGAGAGTCTCATGCCACAGCTACAGTGCACCTTCACATGGGGTACAGATCAGTGAAATACAGCACATTACATTATCAGTTATGTTTTACTGGAATCAGGGTCAGATGTTTGTCAATATGAAATCTTCTGAAATGCCTTAGATCAGTGTTTCCCAGCCCAGTCCTTGGGGACCCCCCCCCCGACATTGTTGCTCCCTCCCAGCCCCCCAGCCTATTTTTTGTCATTGAATCCAACCAAAATTGTCATTTTCAAACAACATGTCTATGATGTGGTACTCATCATTTCTGATTTCTGGTCATTAGTTTCCCATAAATTCATTAAGCTGTAAAAAGATAAAAGTAGTATAATAAGTAGAAAATCACTAGCTGCATTAGGTACTGTACTACATTAAAGTGCACGCATCTGAAGTTGAGTTATCTACAAATCTTACAGTGTAGAAACATGCAGTGTGGCTGTGAAAATGTCTGAAAGCCAAATCATAGCATCTAAATGTGTTATTATATTCCCAGAGTGACATTGCGTTAACATGCCGTTCATCTGGGTGCCCATACACAGCGGCAGTCAGCACCAAACATTATGTCCTCAGCTCTAGCACATCTATACTGCCAGCATGTTATTTTATTTTGTGAAAAACTGCACTTGGGAAAACATATCAATTACACCGATTTGTAAACAAAGCCAGATATCACTTGTGCTAGCACATGTTTCTATAGAGATACAGAGACTCCACCAGTCTGAATTTAACACCTAGCACTGATACTCAATTATGACCTACAGTAGGAGTTTAATTTATTTTTTTTATTTTTTTTGTTGCTGTCAATTTTGAGTGCCTGTTTCTTTTGGACTAGATTTGGAGCATGCCTCACCAAATCCTCCTTAAACTGCAACTGAAACTGAGAAAAACATCCAAGTCACAGATGTACAGGAAAACAGAAAAATGCTCTGTTGCAGCCTTGTTAGTACAATTAAAACTTGGAAAAATAACATGCAAAAAACAGAATGTGGAATGTGGAGAATGGCAGGATGTAAATCAACAAATTAATCTCTAATCAAAGTCGAAAAACCTAATGCAAAATTTTCCCAATAAAATCCCAACACTGTGCTGTTGTCAGGGTCAGCACCTGTCTGTCCCAATCTTTCATGTCTCTTCCCTTTTTGGCCAGAAAGTGTCGCTGGCCATCCTGTCCTCCCTGTGTCTTTCAAGTCCTTAGTGTGTTTTCCTAGCACCACAGATTGATGTGTGGTGTTATGGGCTGAGTGTGTGGCTATTAGCCTGCTAGTTATGTGTTCAAGCCCAGCCACCTCTGTTTTTGTGTTTAGTAGATTTTGTTCCCTAGTGTTTCCGTTAGTTTTTCTAGTTCCTGAGTTTTGTGGTTTGCATTCTGATTTGGTTTTTGTTTTGTGCCCTTGGTTGTGTTTCACATCTTTCTTATTTCCCTAGTGTTGGATTCTGTTTCCTAGTTTCTGAGTTCCATGATTTAGTTTATTAGATTCACCTGTGTGTTGTTCCCCAGAGCCACTTGATTGTTCTCACCTGTCCCGTGTTTCCTTGCTAACCCTTTGTATTTAAATACCTGATCCTGCTCTGTTCCTTGTGGTCATTGACTGTGTTTTCTTGATTATGTGATGTTGGTTCTTATGTGTGCTCTGTGTGCTTCCCTTCCTGTTCTCTGTGCGCTTCCCTTCCTGTTCTCTGTGCGCTTCCCCTCCTGTTCTCTGTGCGCTTCCCTTCCTGTTCTCTGTGCGCTTCCCCTCCTGTTCTCTGTGCGCTTCCCTTCCTGTTCTCTGTGCGCTTCCCCTCCTGTTCTCTGTGCGCTTCCCCTCCTGTTCTCTGTGCGCTTCCCCTCCTGTTCTCTGTGCGCTTCCCTTCCTGTTCTCCATGTTACCAGTTTTCCTTCGTAGATCGTTTTTTGTTCTGTTAGCTATCTTGTACCTCTGTTTAGTTTTGACCCCTCGTGGTCATTTGGTTTGTAGTGTTCCCCGTGTCCCTGTAGTTCTGCGAAGCCGTACGCGTAAGTGGATCGTCACTTCCTGTTTCCCTGCCTGAGTCTGTGACAGAAACCCTGAGCCCGTGACAATTGTTACTCAAAATGTTTCGCAGCCATTGTGCCTTCAGCTATTAATAGGTATCTTTTTCATTCTTTATACTCATTTTTTATAATGCAAACAAAATTTTAATTCTGAAGTGTCCACTAAACCCATTTTTTACACTGAACACCATTTTTTAAAAAGGAAACCACTTCTAATACTATGATGTACTACACATTTTCTAAATGCTTTTTCATTTTTTTTTTTTGGTGGCAAAAGTTCTCGTTTTTATCTTCTTTGCAAATTTTTATTATTTTCAAAATTTTCTCAGGGAGTTAAAACAGACAATCCTAATGGTACCAGACATTTTCAAAGCAGGTTTCTCCATATATTTCCTTAACCTGAATAAACACATGTATGGTTTAGCCAAATACAAAAGAAACTGTAATAGTGTTTGGGTAAAGCTATGGAACTTTCCTGAAAGGTACTTAACGAGCATGGAAACTGTCATATTAGAAACCTGACATCCAGTTTCCAACATCTCCTGCAATGTTAATGAATATTTCATATTTGTCATGCTTAAATTTCTCTGTCAGGAAGACTGATCCACCTTTCTGAGTAGGTAAGAGGGAATCCTATCATTCCACTGCAGGAAATCGATTTCGGAATCCGCTACACTGACTTGAACCTGATTCCTGATCTGCCATTTTCCACACAAATGCGGTCATCAGTCTACCTGAATTTCTAACGGCATCCCTCTTTATCTTTAAAGCTTGAAAGACATGGAAGAGGCTGGCTCTTTTTGAAATGTAATGTGAAAATGGAAACAATATATAACCGGACTGAACTTACAACAGGATTATGTATATTCACAATTTAACAATTACTGTACCAGTAGGTCTAAATGAATGTAGAGGTTTGATATAGATTTATAAGTAATGTGTTATGACTGCATTGCAGACAATAAGCAAATGTTCTTAATGGGTGAATTACTGCAAACACTTATATCCATACACCCTATTCTTGTGAGAACCTTGAAAGCAAAAATGAAGTAGCAATATTACAAGTTATTTTTTGTTCGGCCTAAGCACAGGAAATCATTACCGCATTGATGATAATTATGTTAAGTGATTCTGTTGCTCATGATTAATGACCTTTCTTAATCAATCCCAGAGCTTTTATTGGATAAGACAACTGAGACGTGATTAAAATTTGAACATTTCTGTTGTAGCGAACACAGCCACTCATCAATGAATCTAAGGCAATCACTACTTTCCTAATTTTATTCGGTTAATCTTCCTATTTGAAATGACAATTAATGGATAAAGACGGCATCTTCATTACAGTCTCTCCTGATCTCCTTCATTTACAGAACAGTCACAGCACTGACACAGATTTTAATACCAATATTAATTACATACTTAAGTTTTATAATAATACTATGTAAGGATGAAAACACGCCCCAATTCTACTTCGGAACTCCACGATATTGAAGAGGCTCTTAACTCTCTAGATATGCAAATATAATTCATTAATAACAGGTTTATTTCTGTGGAAATAAATGAACCACAGAATGTCTGGGTCTGCCTCAATCAGCTCTATATTTAAATTTTACATAGAAATTACACATACAAAATGCTAGAGTTTAATGTCTACCTACATATAGAGTGCTGATATATAATAAAGCAACAAATATATACTGTAGTGTGCAGAGAGAGTGAGAATGGCCATTCTAGGGGCCCTTCGCTATGACATTGTGTGTATCTTCTGTGCAGTGTATTTCTATGAGAGCTCAGCTCTCAACAGACCAAGATTAATCTCCCCCTGCCTACAACCTGTCCAGCCCTATGATCCCAGCACCATATTGTCATTCTCCACCATGGAAACCATAGGAGCAGGGGTTGAAGGAGAAAAAGCACACAGAAGAAGACCACAGAAACTCCTGGAATACTGACAGTCACTTAGAAGACCATCAGCTATGCTATTTGCCGCGGATTAAAGGTTAAATGGTTAAATGATATACAAACATTTTTTACAGTTCTAACCAACCAATCCTATCATCTTTGAGTCAGCTGTGCTTATGGGCGCAAGCTTTAACAAAACCTGCAGCCAACGTTTTTAACAGGATGCCAAGCCAGGTAGCTGAAATTAATATTTTCAATTCAAAACAAATTTGATACATTTTCCATCAAGGCCTGATAGAAAAAAATAGGGTGTGTCAGTTAAAATTCTGACCATGATATGGAAGGACAACATAGCCAGGTCAACACATAATAAAAACAGACAGACAGCTGAGGAACCATAACTGAACAGGTGATACCAGATATGACAACAAGATCCTCATCTGTCCTGTGTTATTATCAAATGAAGCCCAGACTTTGCAGAGAATTTTCGGTGTGGATGCAGATTCACAGCAAGCTTTCAAACAGCAGGGAGGAAAATCATTTCCCATCAGCCAAACAAGGTACAATAGTCACTTATCTCAGCTCTTGGATTTCTGTGGCTTCCCTCTGGAGGGATGAAGACGGGGCCTCATTAAATGTAAACGTGCTGCTGGTTTGCACAGAACTACACTCAGGCATCTCCAGAGCTACTTGAAGGGCTGAGATCCTGTGTGTTCAAAGCAGCATTTTTGCAAATCGCTGTTGTACTGAGCTGTTACTTTTACACTTGTGGCCCTCCTGTAATAAGATTCAGTAAATTCAGTTATTCTCCCCTGATCTCTCTCATTAATGAGGATCTTCCAGCAATAAGACTAGATATTCTAGTAACACCTTGCTTGGAAAAGTCTGGACTTTGTATTGTGTTGGAAATTTCAGGAGGGTGTCTGTTTCTGACATGCTGGAACCACCATGTATGGCACCAGCAATCACACTGCATTCAAAATCACATAGACCCTGCATCCTAGACATTCTGGTGCTCAGACAAACAGTAAGTGAACTCCTTGACCCCGTCTAAAAGCTGTATATAGGAGCAGGCTGCATGCCGGTTTGGCTGATAAACTCGCCACTGAGTAAATATCATGATGTAGCGGCTTGTTCCATTATGCATTCAGTACTGGTGGCCAGGCTCACAAATTGCCCACACAATCCTGCTCACCTTACATGGGGAGGGGTTATTTCACACAGCTGATTACTTTTTAATGCACCTCAGAGTTTTGCTGTAGCAATATCAGCTTGAGTGGGTATTTGCTTCATTCCTTTCTGAATATGGAAAACGGGGGTTTTATGGTACAACAGAAGTGCCTTTCTTGTTAAATGCAAAGACGACTTACAAAATATTTCGCAATATAGGAGCACCAGATGATAGAATTATGATATTTGAATCATTCAGGTAGGGATTATACACTACACTGTGTAACTTTGTGACCCAAAATAAACAGCACATATGTATGTGCAGCAGTCCTTATGATGTTTTTCTCCCCAGTGTCACCAAATATTAGGTGCATATCATCTGTTATTCATAGAAGTAGCAAAGGTGTGATTCTTTCTTTTTTTCTCAAATGGTTTCTAAATTTTGGATTTTTAGAAAAGAAATAACAACATATAGAAATCTGTTGTGCTTTTTCCCCCAGGTTACAGTAGATTTGCTTGTATATAGAAGCTAGTAAGTACCATACAATTGTTATTTACTGTAGGCCCAGATAAACAAAAGCATGGACTTCAAGGAGGGGACATACTTCCTTTTTTAATGATTTTTTTTTAAAAAAAGGTAACAATTTGCTTGATGGGGCACAAATAATACAGTATTATGCTATTTCATATGTATTAATTAAAACAAACTAAGTCTTAGTTACATATTGATGGCCGCATGTTAATTCATCATTCATTAATGAATCGTGGTGCATGTGTTACCTGAAGTAGTTACTATATTTGTTACTATATCTGTTAATTCTGTAAACCTCTGTGAACTACAGTATGAAGGAACTACAGAAGGAACAAGTCATGAATAAGACAAGTGAAATACTGATCTCATGTATGTTCATCATTAATGAATCCTGATGCATCTTATCTCTAGCAACTAGGATTGTTCATGATTTGTACCTTAGTAGTATCTGAGTCAAGTAAAGTGTTACCAAATCTAAGAATTACCATTCTGATGCTGATACAGTATTAATTCTGATTATACCCATTCATGATCTGGATTGAGGATGGTATGAGAATCAGAACACTGATTCCTTAGTTTTTTGACAAGTGTGAAAAAACAATATTGATAAAGCAAGCCCACAATTACTTCTCTTTCCCTTCCAGGTCAGTACGGGGGGGGGGTTGCGGGTCACACATCAGATTATCCTGTCTGACAGCACCTCACTCCAATATGACTGAGGCAGGGAAGACACACCTGATTTTTTTATCTAGTAATTTACATGACAGGTAATATCCCCACTTTGGACACTGAGATCCTACCTCCTGTTTCTTAAAGTTCTGGACAAATACTTCAAACTGTTCATCCTTCGTCTCGTCAGCCTTGCCCAGCTTCTGGAGCACCTAGAGGAGACAAAACATGTTGCGAAACAAAGGCAAATATGTGTTATAGGGAAGATATGTGTCGGTAAAATGTGTCTTCAAAACCCATATGGGAGAGATTACCAAGTTCTGTCAATAACTAACTGATTTCACCCCCACCTGAACCAATAACTCAAAAAATCGTAATGACTCAGTGATGGGGAGCACATAATAATTCCAATAAAGCCTAATTTCTCCCAGGCCAACAGTTTCACAGCACTCTGTGTGTTTAATTCTTATTTATTTTTGTGAGTGTGGTCCACTCACAAAAACACTCACTGGCTATATTAATATATCAATAAACTCACAACATACACTCACACACTCACTGGCTATATTAATATATAAATAAATAATTAGTAAAGATGCTGTTGGATTGGTAAATGAATTTCCTGAACAGCCCCCCCCCCCCCCCCATCTAATCCCTCCCACACTCCCAACCACTGCAATTTCTAGAATTACTGCACGGATCACCTGGAAATGTGAAAGCCAATAAATGTGTAAATGTGTTTTTACCCAAATGCTCCTGCACATGGCATGTACCTTGTCTAAACTAAACTACACCTATTCATTTATTACAAGTTCCACTTAATTGCCAATTTGCAAAACATCAAAAATATGCAGTGAAATGCACATACGTTTAGTTAAATTATAATCATAAATATCTATGGTGTGCAAAACAGGCAACAAGTGGAGGTAATATAAGAGTCTAGAAATAAGCATTTATTTATGTACATGTGTGGGTTAAGAAGGCTGCTGAGAATGATGCTGTGAGGGTGCTAAATACTGCACTCATTTAGGATCCGAACTGTCTCTGCAAAGAAGCTCTTCAAATTGACACAAACATATAGATACATACAAACCCGATTGCAGTATTTTGCAACCTAGACTGTTTTTCACTGTGCAGACACAAGCTCCAGTGAGCTGGCTAAAAAACTACCTCACAGATACAATGGGGTGTACATAAAATTTAACAGATGCCAAACTTGTGAAAACTAAACCCTAGCAAATTTCGCTGAATGAAATTCCTGCAATAAATTGAAAATTTTACCATAATACCACCCAAGCTTTACCTACACACACTCCCCACTTCTCCAAAAAAAAAATCCATACTGAAAGCCCAACTCTGTGTGACTCTGTCTCAATGCAATCAGGATCACCAAATCTGCACCTGTTCTTTCATGTGCTGACTAGGATTACAGCTGGGAGGGTGAGAAAACGAATCTCGCGCACCACAGTTTATGAAGCAATGACCTATATTGCACGCTGTTCCTGGAAAGCTTGAAAAACATCCATGGAAAATGTCTAGATGACTGTGTTGGCAAGATGACTTCTGCAGCCTTCCTTTTCCTCCTGTACTGCCACCTAATGCTGCCATTTCAGTGTGGAGGTAATTCATGCCAGGTGTATCAGGTATCGATTTTCATCCAAATAATGTTTTTCTGAAGTAGTAATAAGATGTATCAAAGATCAAATAAAGTATAGAGAGTAATAATTTATAACATCGTGTCTTCTGCAGTTGCCCTTCTCTTTGTAGCCACTAGATAGCCAGAGTTGCTTCAGTTTTAGTGGAATATTTCAAAATTTGAACAGTCCTAAACTGTTAACCCTACAGTTTGAAAGGTTTGGAAAAAATTTGACAAATACTTTCTGAGTTATCATTTTGACAAGCTCAAGTGTCCGAGGCTGCTATTCTCTTACACATCACTATATTGTACTGCTTCAGTTTTTGTGTGACTAGTCTCAAAATATGATCACTGCCAGATCTTCATAGAATGTGTCTGCAAAGTTTAGAAAAGATCTGGCAAATATTTTTTGAGTTATCATGCTAACAATCAAGTGGACACTGTTTCAGAAATCCTTATCTGAAGCTATGGTACCTTCTGATTGGAAGCATGCCAACATAACGCCCATTTTCAAAAAAGGGGATAGAAGTAATTTGTCTAACTAT
>JAODKF010000001.1:27289475-27302919 GCA_026779585.1 Mormyrus proboscirostris
TTAGTTAAGTTCTCCCCAAGCGAGCTTGATGGGCCAAATGGCCTCCTCTCGTTTGTATATTTCTTATGTTCTTATGTGTCTGAGGCTAACTTTCTTTGTTATCACTATGTGGCACTGCTTTAGTTAACTTTGTGGTGATTATTCTGTTTTAAAAAAAAAAAAGTTAAAAAAAAAACCATAAAAGACTTTTAGAGTTACTGTGTTCACAAAACCAAGTGTCTTCTACAGCTATTTCCATTCTTTGTGCTACATAGCACTGCTGCCTCATTTTTGGGCCGATTTGTCTCAGCATGAAGTTAAATGTAGATCTTCAACCATTTCATTTTGCTGGGAAGTAGTAATACAATCGATCAAATACTTTTTACATGGTCACATGTCATCTGCAGTCATTTTTACCACTAAGCAATGTTGCTTTAGTCAATTTGTCTCAAAATTCAATTAGTTCCGGAATGTAGCCTAAACAATGTGCCTGCAATGTTTGGAAAAAAAGCATCAGATACTTTTGAAGTTATCACATTGATCAGAAAATGTCTGCGGTGGTGCTGGGCTGGTCCTAAAACCATATGTATTCCCTGTCGGGGAATTTAATAACCACAGACAAATGCTAGAATAAAATGCTAAATAAAATAAAAAGGGCCATTGTGTGCAAGGAATGCCCTGGTCTGTTGAAAAACATTATGCCCAACGTGACATCAGCTGTCTCAAATGAGACAGTCAGCACCATTATTTTTGTTACTCAAAAATAATCATGCATTGTCCCAAATATACACAGATTCCACAGGATACTGTTACTATTTTTTTTTAAATAATTAACTTCTGATCAATTTTGACTTAGCAATAACAGTACAACAATAAACAATAATAAAAACAACAAAACTGTAAATCAGCAATATCAATTACAGTGCTATGAATTTCAGTAAATCAGCAATACATACACATACAGCCATATACAGCCATAGCCAATATCACTAATTCAATCCATACTAATTTAAAATAAAAGTACTAATTTTTATTTTGTCGTCAAAATCCAACAAGAATGAAACCAATTAACTTGAAAAATAGAAATATTTTACTAATTAAACAATAATGAAAGGTCCATATTTAAAAACTGACATCAGTTAAGGTCAACAAACAAGTACAAAAACAGTGACATTCCATTCTCCTATTTGCCCATCTTTATTTCTGATGACGGAATCAGTCCTCCTGGATGATATTAGTCATGCACAAATATTTCATTTGCTCTTTCCTACAGGGGTTTTGTTGCTCAACCTTCTGCTGTAAAATTCCAAAAAAGTATTCTATTAGATTTAAGTCAATAGACATACATGGCCATTTCAAAGTTTTAATTTTTTTTATTTTTAATTCATATTGTTTTTGCAGTGTGCTTGGGATTGTTGTCATGTTGAAAAATTCCTCTTCTGCCCAGATTCTTGAGACTGGATATAATCACGCAGTATCGCTGTTACAAATTGCTCCTGGAGCAGAATGGGCTCTGCTTACTCACACAGCCCTCAGCAACCCAACCACATGACCATATCCACTGTGTAATTATATATTTTTTGTAATTCACGCTGGACTGCTTTAGGTTTATGGTTATCTATACTGTATATTCAACCAAGGGATATAGATCTATTTATGTACCTACCAGCCCACCTACCCACCTGCCTGGCAGGTTGACTGGGCCCTCCCAGCCCGCTACCAGGAGAGCAGGATGGCATGGATGCTGTCCTCTCCCTGCTTGCCTGCAGTACTTACAACACTAAGATCAAGGCCCCCTCAAATTCTGTTTGATGATGCTTGCATCCGCCCAACACTAATACCTGCAGTGGGGTGGGGGGCATTAATGCCAGCCCAGAGCCACCAGGCATCAGCCAGCCTGCTGGGCACATGAGGCGCTTAACATCTATAACGATCATTGGCATCATCAGGACTTCCTGTGTTTCTGCGGGGCACAATCACAGCGACGGCTTCTTACTAAATGGAGCTCATAGAACTTTCCGGAATGTAATAATGCCATCCATTTGGCTTTCATTAGCACAGATATACACTCAACGTGTCATTCCAGAAGAAAGTTTAAACACACAGCTTTACATTTACCGACTTATTCCTTGAGTAACATAATAAATTTTAATAAAATAATAGCAGCCCTTAGTGGGCCTGTTCCAAGCAGTCTAATGATTTAGATTTAGGCATTTTGAGGAGGAACTCCAGGCTCCAGGCCCATTTGACTAGTTAGCATTCAAAATGAGATGCTTGAGTATGAGTCTATTTACAGAAAATAAATACTCACATGATGAGCCCAGTGGACAGTCCATTACTCTGAGACAGCATTTCCTGCCATGCTTTTGTCTGTCATTTGTCACTCAGCTTGTTCTATGCTGTTTGGCAGCATTATATTAATGTGATGAAAGCAGGGGTATATAGAAGGACAGAGCCACTGGAGCACTGACCCCAGCTGAAAGCTGATTGGCCCTGGTTGTGCCCCCTCCCCTATGACTTACTCATTCATAAAATATTGGTTAATATTGGTTAATAATAAGGGTGGCCCCTTGCATGAATTTTCGCCACTCTTATGTCCACCACCTTAAACAATCCTAGTTGAGACACTTTCGCAACAGAAATGGTTCCTTGGTGGAGTTTGAGTGTTTTAAAACTATCTAGGGGTTCATGAATGAAATATGACACAGCAGCACCGCAGTGATTCTGAATATCTGCGAACGTAACACTAACTCTGGGAGCACCTAGTTACTCAGAAACATCCAGAGTTCTTTATCGTCTCACAGACCCCAGCCAACAGAACGAATTACACTGGCACCCGTTTTCACGGCTGCCATTTTGTGATCTGGCTCCGTGTGGTGATGAGTTGTGAAGGACAAAGGATGTGATGTTTATCTGTAAAAGACAAAGCAAGTACGTTTTCTTGATGTATTTTACATCAAAAACTGCAGTTGTCAAGGTTACTTTCCCACTGAATAATAAACATTTTCCTTTTAATTAGGAAAAGGCAGTAAATTAAATAACAGCTTGTCAGCATGAGCTTTCATCAGCCTGCGTGAGTAATGAGGTCTCAATTTCTGACCGGCAATCAGGAACTCGGACTCCCAAGCTGAATATCTCCACTTCCAGGGTTGGCTTCGCTGTTCCCTTAAGCAAAGCGCTTACCAGGAATTAGCTGCAAAATAACTGGCTTGGCAACAAAATTATATTAACGTTCGCTCCTTTGCAAGAGCACTAATAAACTACCGTCAACACTCGAGAAAGAATTCTGTGCAAACAAAATTCTATTAAATAATAATTTACAGCAGTGACTCCGTGAGGACGTCTCATGCTGCGAAGCGAACCCAGAGTCTCCCAGGAAACAACTTAAACCGCATGATCCTGAAAGTGTTTCTTTCTGAATATCAGCAGGGAAGCTCATCTCCAAAAGACATAACTTAGGGCACAAAACAGAAACATCTCATACAAATCTTAATTTGCTATTCTTTAAAAAATGGCAAAAACTGATCTACTGATAGAAAGAAAAAAATCTAGAGTGAATACAAAAATCCCTTCCAGGCTTCAATGATCTAGGAGATGGTACATTCTGATGCGGGTACTCTCCTTGCTTTCCTGCTCAGGAACGTTATTCGTTCTACCACTGCACAACAACACAGAACATTACAGAACCACAACACTGATGATGCACTTAATTTTTATAAGACAAAAGAATCAGAAACTATAAAATCTCAGTGTTCCACTGTTTTTACACAGATGGGGTTCAACAGCAGGCAATTCTTATTAGGTAAAAGCTGGTCACAGTGTGAAACTAACTAACGGTCTGCAAAACAGGGCAAAAGATTCTCCACCCATCCATTTCCCCACAGGATGGCAGAAAGCCGGAATCCACCCCGGGAAGCAAGGGGCTGCGCCCTGGATGGGATTCCGGTCCTCCACTTGGCACATACACTCATAATTTATCAGACCTCTAAACACGTCAGAGGTACATGCTTGGACTGAGAGTGAAAACCATAGCAACCAGAAAAGAGGCAGGATGGAACAATGTTAAATACACACACAGAGAATGGGATTCGAACCTAAATCCCTGGAGGGAACAACCAGTGTGCTGCTGAAAACAAGCAGATTATCAAATAATGACAGAAGTCATTATTTAAGAAATGAATAAAAATACAATACAAACAAACAAACAGGAAACGTCGTGAGAAAATAATGGCAGGGACAAACCTATGCTTCAGTAAGAGCTTTCTTCAATAAACAGATCGCTCAGGACATTTAAGTGTGCCTAGATTTTCCTAAAAGCTTAAGCCAACTTCAGTTAATTAAACGCTAAGCATCTATAAATAAAAGAACGCTATGCAGATGAATGTTCTTCAAGGCGAGTAGGAAGCGAGCCCTTTATTGATATAAATTCCCGTTTCTGCTGTTACTATATCGGTCAGCTGCAGAGGCCTCACTTAGCACAGTGACAGGCGAGAGTCATTATCAGGGCAGGGAGACGAACCAGCAAAGAGGAGCATTTAGCTGAGAGAAATGGTTAGCAAAGATCAGAGGAATGTTCTGAGAAAATAAGTAAAAAAATTGGGATTGGGTAATGCTAGTGTCTCACATTTACAGTGTTGGGGGTTTGAATCCTACCTTTCTGCTGTGTCTGTGGAGTTTGCATATTTTTCCCTTTCATGTAGTTTTTGTCCTGCAGCCCAAAGACGGGTATGTGCTCTGTTACAGACTGGCACCCCGGTCTTGCGCTCTGTGGCTCTGACCAAGGAAATCGGATGAAAAATGGATAGATGATGTAGTATTTATAATACTTAGTCTTTATGCTGCATATTAGATTATGTCACCCTTGCCAGGTCCCCAATCTCTATTTTGATGTGTCCCCCTGGATCCATTTTATCTTTGACTCCTTTTCGTTTATTTATTGCTGTGTTTGCTTTAGATGGAGATAAAACATGAGTCGATGGCAAGGAAATGGCAGAATTACACTAATACTAAAAACAGCTTAAACACAAGTCTGAAAAATGTAAATAACAACAGTAAGCCTGCAAAACTGTAATTACTATCCAGCTACATACCTGACACCAAAGCTGTAATAAATAATACAAACTGATAATCAGCAGAACTTACATGCTGATCCAGTACCTTTCATCACAAATGTTACAAGACATTTTCTAGCTGTTTTTAAGAACAACATATGGTTCTTACATAAAGTATATTTTTACACGGTGCTAAGTAGGAGACATTGGGATGATGTGACATGGGCTAGTTGTAACAAAGTCTATTTCTCAAATCCGGAGCGGGGTACAAATCCCATAACTTGCTCTGCACATGCTCAGTTTAGTCTTTATTTCACATGTCAAGAATATATCTTTAATATAAGTTCTGAGTGCTAAAATTATTGCTCTTAGCTACAAAGTAAACTTGTTCATGGTTGCCACGGTCTGGGATAGTTGTAATAGTATTTATCCAACTACCCACCAGACCAGTTCTCAAGACCTGGAAACTTTTACATTGTGTGTGTGGAACATTTCAAAGTCAAAGAAAAATTGGGTGAAATGCATAGACCAGGGGTGGGGAACCTGATCTATGCAGAGCCATTGTGGGTGCAGGTTTTTGGGATGACCTATCTCACACACACACGCACACACACACAATTGTTCAGTTATTAAAAGTGGAGCAGGGGCAGCATGCTGGTGAGGTGTTTAGCACTGTTACCTCACACCTCTGGGACCTGTGGTCAAGTCTCTGCCTGGGCTACATGTGTGTGGAGTTTGCATGTTCTCCCCCTGTCATTGTGGGATTTCCTCTGGGTACTCTAGTGTCCCCCCACAGTCCAAAACTTGCTGCGGCTGATTGGAGTTGCTAAATTGTGTGTGAGTGAATGGTGTGTGTGAATGTGCCCTGTGGTGGGTTGGCACCCCATCCTGGGTTGTCCCCTGCCTTGTGCCAGTAGGTCCTGACACCCTGTGTCCCTGAATAGGACAGGTGGTTTCAGAAAATGGATGGATGGAAAACTGGTTCATAGTTTGTTTGGCTATATTATGATCTTTGATTTTAGCTTTGATTACCATATATTGCACGCAAATGCATACATACCCACACATTTTGTTGAACCAAATAATAATAATAATAATAATAATAAACTTTGAATAACTTGATTTTTTACATCATTTATAATGTTACATTTAACCCGGGGCTATGTGTTACAACTATCACTTTCTATGGGGTAACTTGTAACATTTCACCCCATAGGTTTGACGCTAAATCATTCATTATCTGTTTGTGATAGAGATAAAACCTTAATTAATAGAAGACACATGCAGATAGTTTGTATCAAATTTTGAATGAGATTCCATAAAGGAGCGCCGAGGTACAGGTAAAAATGGAAGGAACGCTACAACCATCCCCAGTCTCTCCTATAAGAATAACATCTAGGATGTGGAAAAAAGTTATTGCTTTAGGTGGTGAGACAAAGAGCAGGCAGATTTGTGTTGCGTTTGTCCTGAGACAGATACCAGGGCTGTACAGTTACCAGGTACTGATGGCTGGCAGATTGATCACTACCATTACCACTATTAGTAGTTACAATCGTTTTCTTCTGCATACAGCCTATACTGTACATAATACAAAGCTTTCAGTGTCATACGCTCGCTGTGATTGGAGGTGCCATGTCATTACCACACTTGTAGCTCCTGAGTAGGTCCGTAAGCTGAGCGGTTTATCAACAGCTGCGTGATGCATTTGCTGAGCAGCTAGCCGGCTTTAAATAGTGCAGCCCTGGTCGCAGCGTTCAGTGAAGGATTCTGCTAACGGAAGCATGTCGTTATCTCCCCAGGTGAGAGGAGAAGCAGAGCAGGAGTGCATGATGAAGGTTTTCTGGACGTCCAGGGATGGTTACTGAGTAACAGACATTTACATGGAGGATTAAATGCCAAGCGTCTAAGTTTAAGTTCCAGTACTATACCAGGAATCTGCAATGGCACCCAACCTGTGGACACAAAGCGATTTCACAACTGCATACCATTAAGAGTAAAGAACCATATATTCCCAACAAGTGGACCAAAACAACAGGTAAATCCCACACAACAAAACTAGCATCGTACACTTAAATGTGCACCTCTTTTGAGCTAGCTAATTCTATGTGAACGACAGTATACAGAATTGTATATAATTAAATTTTTGTAAGGAATTTATGTTATTGATGTACACCCATTGTATGATTAAACTTTTTCCATTATATATTGCAAACAGCAGGGAATATTACACAAGTTTATTGCCACTCTTGTAAATGCATCTCTTTAAATCAAAGAAACCAGCAGGCAGTATTTCACAGAATATTCAACAGCAAAGCCGTGACGTTTCCCAATTACCGTGCTTTTAAAGTTTATATTAGTCTATAAGGAGGCTGCCACAATCCAAATATTACAAGAAGGAGAAAATCATATCGCCGCTGCATCTGCATACAGTACATGCAGTCTAAGGATGCACATCTGGGCACATCTGCCTGACAGCCGTGGCTGGATCTACAATACGCGACCCATATTCGACGAATAAGTGCATTTTAATTCCATTATTCATGTCGTCGAGGAGATTCTCCATAACAAGGTTATAAATTATTGAAAATTTCTAATGGAGTGGCGCATCTTTTTTGTACAATGAAAACTGAACCAAGCAGAATGCGTGCGTTTTAATCACCTCCGACTCGATGTACTTTTCAGCTTCACAAACCGCTCTTTTCACATGTTAAATGGCTTAAAAACACAAGTGAAACCCATGTAATCACAGGTAAATTAGAAAGGCGCTACTGTAAACTAGTATACTGATTTGGTTGTACTGTGTAGACTAATAAATTTAATTGCATCTTTTTGCTTGCCAACAACTGCAGTAATAATACCCAGACGCATTTGCAGAATAATTTTTAAAATACTTTGATGGTGTTCCGTTGTGATTTTTTACAACATTTTGATATCATATCTGCTAATAAAGGTGTGGAAATAACTTCCCGCTTGTCGGTCCACATCAGCATCGCGGCATATAAACCATCCATCCATCACTCCGTCAAATACGCAGCACCATCTCCGGCATGGCCGGTCAGTCATTTCCCGTATCCTTCATCACCGTGCGTAGTGCTTACCTTTTCCTGCGCTCTGTTGAGCCTCTTCTGTACATTTTTGGCGAAAATCCCCGTTTTGATGTCCGCCATGGCTGCCGGTACTGGGGTATAATAAGCCCGGCTTGCGGGACCGGGGGATCCGGACGGTATGCGATGTGCGGTGGGTAGGGGAGGGTTGGAGGTGTGGCCGTCCGCTTAAAGTCACGTTGGGTTTTGAACGCCTTTTTACCGCACATTTCGTACAGCGTACTAAAAACAGTGAAAGCAATTAGAGGATCACGACTTAGCCTAGACCGTTTATATTTTGCTGCAGGTGTTTTTCTAGTTATATACTGCTAATTACAGTTCTCCCGTAGTTCAGAAGGCTGGGTAGTCATGCTTCATGCAGAAGAACATATGCAGTTGCACTGAAACCTAACTTCATGTTTTGACTAACCACTCGTGGTAGACAAAAGATTTGTAGAGAATATGGCACCTCAAAACAGCCAAGCAAAAGAACCACAAACCCACACACACAAGCACACCTTCATTAAACTGAATCCACATATATAAACAGGCAATATCTTAAACGTCTAATGTTAAGAAACAAAATTAATTTGATCTTCCATGAACACTTATCTAGGTCATGGTGGGTTTGGAGCCAGAGGCCAGGGGATCACTTGGGTGAGATGCTGCTCATTTGCATGGGCACTCAGCTACACACCATGGAGGACCCAGTACAGAGGATCCAACTACTCTAACCACATATTTCTGGACGGATGTCACAAAACTGCATCAACATTGTGAGAACATGTGGACTCAATGGAATGGAACCTCAAATTTCTGAGATATGAGGGCACTGAGTGGAACCTCAAATTTTGGAGATGTGAGGGCACTGAATGGAACTTCTAATTCTGCAGGTGTTAGGGCACTAAAGGGAATCTAAAGATCTGGGGTCTAAATAACAAGACCAGAATAACATCTCTGCTTCATACACAGGAGGACTGACTTAAAATTACTAAACACTGAACTTGTACAAGAAATTTACAGTTGAAATGAAGTGAACATTTATGGGGCAGGTAGCATTTCCTGGTTATTGTCCCGTTAGTCATTTAAATGTTTAGTCTATCATATCTACACATAATGATCAAATTGGGAATCTTCTCAAAAAAGGAAAGTCTGAATGGATAGACACCGTCACAGAGTCAAAAATAGCATCCGAAATGGGACAGCACCCTATTCTGGATTCATACAAATGGGAGGTGAGGCTGGCAGACAGGCTGGTGACAAAGTTGTTAGCAGAACGTTACTCGAGATCACTTTTATTGGCAGATGTGCAGTTTTAGTAATTAACACTCAGCAAAAGCATAAGCAAAAACCATTAAATAGAAATCAAAACACAGAAATATGAGACTGTAGAAGAGCAGAAATAATGCGAGTTGTGTCAATACTGAATAACAGAAGGTATCTTTTGCACTTGTGTGCTAACCTTGTTATATCTACAGCTTCCTGTTTAAACAACAAATAAAACATAATTGGGTGTTTCCTGTCTGATTACAGTCGCAAATTTTACAGTGCAACACAAAGTGACGCATGCAAACAGAGAGGTTGGCAAGATCATGGGCATGAAGCAGGCAGCGTCCATCACTTCTTCATCTCCAGGATGCCACTTCCAGGTCCTCGTCGCTTTGCACTGCAGATGTTGCAGAACTGGACCTGAGTGGATATTCCAAGAAGATGATAGTTTCAACGTCACTGCAACTGGTCTCTACTACTAATATCCATACCCGTAATTTTACAAATGCCGCACTTAATATATTGACAACAAAAACATCTACCTAAAAAAGGTATATAAAACAGATGCATTCAAAACACAATTTATAATTGTATTATAATGCACCGGTCAGTTACTGTGTCTACTCAGGAACTATGCGGTGGTTTATGGGATACCACTGCAATTCCGAGAAAACAAGAAAAGAAACTAATTTATTAAAACCAAATCAGTAATCACAAGTATCACTGTTAATGGAACAATAGCTTTCGCCATGGTGGCTGTTTACAGCACTGAGTTATGGCACCAAGCACTGCATGAATTTAGCTTTATACGTGATGTTCATTAATAATAATGAATAAACTGTAGCTTATTTAATAAAGCTGACAGTGTCTAAGAGAGATAAAGTGAGAGAGGAAGGGGGGAGGGAGAAAGAGAGAGACTGACCATTCCAGGCGAAGGTAGACATTCCTTATGGAACATATGTCTGCAGTGAAAGACCACGACAGTGAAGTTCTTGGCTGTATCTGCAAGAGCGACATGGTTACTGGCAAGGAGAAAATGTGGCCTGAAATTCATACGATGGAAATCAAACAGAGATTTTGTAGAGTCAGAGTGTTTTTCATTTTGCTATTAAGCAGATATTAGCCACAACAGATCCTGGGGTAAACAAACAGTTCTACCACTGAGAGATATGTGGCAATGCTGCACAGTGGTCACCCAGTCATATTTAAAATGGGGGGAAACAAGGTATTATTTTCTCATATTTTCCACAGCTAAACTATTCACAGTTTCAAAACGCACTAGTCTTTTTCCATCCTAGTTAGTGTTAACTTGGATGGTTTCTGTGATTAGGATACTTCATCAACTCCACCCAATGGCTCTGACTGGGAACCCCTAAGGTGCGAGGAAACTGTGCTATCCAGCGATCCACCATAACTGGCAACCCTGGAGGGGTCAGGCAACGGTACTGCCCAGGCAACGGTACTGCCCACACACCAACTGCAAGTGGCAACCCTGGAGGTGACAGGAGCAGTGCTACCCACTGAGCCACCGTGACTGGCAACCCTGAAGGTGTCAGGCGACAGTGTAGCCCACTGAGAAACCTTGTTTCTGCACATCACAAATTAAATTAGGCAAAATTAGTAGCTGAGACATTGAATTCATGAGCCTTTTGGAAAAAGAGCTCAGGCTTTAGAGTCAAACAAGGAGTGTCTATGGTCATACACAGCCCATTCCTAAAGGCATATTGAGATGAGCTCATTGAAACCCATCAAGGACCTGCAGTTTGTAAAGTAAAGGGTTCTATTGATCTGAGCAGCCAGTGACAGACGGCATCAGGTTCGCAAAGCCCCGCGTGTCTGTCACTGCTGCTCTGATAGCTCACTTTCAGCTTTAATAATACCACCCATGCATTCTTCCATGCTCATTAGATGCTCCATACAGGACTGGTGAGTCCATGGCAGGGCAGGCACACACACCAGTGTCAATTTAGAGATGGGGGATATTTACCTCATTTTTGTGTGACTCTAGCAGAAATTCACAAATGAGCTCGTTTCAGTTTTACCACCGGCATATGCTTTGGTGTCTTGGTCTAGGGAATTTACCAGAGAAGCTGTACATCCACAGGAAGGGGAGACTTACCAGAAGGTAATATTGGGGTGTGGCAGGACTCGCAGATATTCTCCTCTACAAGGAAACACCAAGACAACAGGATAAAGAGGAGCTCAGCAAGTTCAGGAAAAGGCTGCTGTGTACAGAGGGCGTCAGCTGCATGAGCCGCTGGCCCCCAGGATCACGGCTCTGTCCTGAAGCTGTGGGTTCAGCTGAGAGCTACATCCTAATGCTAATCAGGAGCTCCAGGGAGGCAATTCGCTAATGCTAACACCTTGGGAGCAACAGGAGTCTGTTTAGCAGCCTTGAGAGAAATGAGGCCTTCAGTCCCACATGTATGTATAAAAGGAGATGTTCCAGAGCACTTCCCACTGTTTTTTTTTCTTGTTTTAGTTTTTTTAAATCAGTTCCTATTGGCTGAGACTGGCTAGTGATTGACTATGCCCAGCAAATACATGCTGTAAATTTCAGACCCTCAGATCTACATGTGACCAAACCTACAAACCAACCAATCAGGCTTCAGAAAGGCAATTCGTTCAAATGAATGAACAAACAAACGACAAAAAAACAATTAAATGTGAATCACAATAATGGCAGAGCCTGAATTTCCATTTCAGTTAGATTCATGACTTATAAAAATGAAAAGCACCAGCCTACACCTGGTTAAAACCTATTCTGGTTAAGAGCTCCTGTGTACTTACCTTTAGAATATCTATAAAAGCATGTTGTTAACAGAATGGGAAGTTATTCACATTTGATGTTAAATGACTGTTCTACTGCACCGTGTTTGCAGACTTTCTTTCTTATGATGCAATTATGTCTTGAAGTGGAAATGTCAGGAATCATGAATCATGAAACAATAGCACATAATATGAATTTTTAAAAAAAAAGCAATTGCTCGAACAGGTCTTTTGTGGCTAAATGCAGCGTGGCAACTTTACCATCGACTCTGACTCCTCTCATCTGGGTCCGATGCATCTTTTTGAGCAATGAGAGTGAGTCAGCCACCAGGATCTTCTTACAGCCCTCACGCAGAAGGATCTGCAATGGAGAAACGACGACGATGAACGACACACGGAGAAAGGGAATCTCCATCGCTGGCAGAGGACTACATAACCAATCCAATCTTTCACAGTCCCTATTAATTTCACCGTGAATATCAAATTACAGAGAGCGAGAAAGTGTAATGTTAATACTGAGGATAGGCTACATAATAATGGAGGATTTGGGTCTTATTCGTGAGTTTAATTCTAAATTTCACAATGCAGATTTGTCCCGGGGTGTCTGCCAGGGAGCTATGCATCACACTGGAAATAAAAGTTAATACTATAAAAATGTATTTAAGGATGAGCACAGGTCATGCGATCATCACGTGACTCATACCAACCACCAATCATGTTTGGCGTTGTCACATCTGGTGTATATTTAAAGAGATCACTGGCTAATTTCTTTTTAAATGTATTTCAGTTCAGCTCTGGTTAAATTGCAGAAGTGTCTTTTGACACCGGGTGGGCGATTATCAGACGGACTCAACAGCATAAGAGCTTGCGTAACCGAACTCAAATTCTCATGAAAGCGTGTTTCGAAAAAAGTTGCTTGAAGTTGTCATCAGTGTTTTAAATCTTTGCTTAATTTGGTAATAATGCAAAATTACACACATCAATACTACAACATGAAACAATTATAATTACGTCTCATATTTAATGAAGATTTCCTGACCTTCACATTTTTTAAGACCTGAGTACAGAGAAGAGACTTACTGTGTAAACAGATTTTCCCACAGACCATTCTGGCTGATTAGTCAGTGTGTGGGTGTGCTTGTGTATATAAGCAGAGCAAACGACTCGGGCAGCCAGCTTTGCGTTTCTGTGATGCAGTGCTGCCTCACTGCTGTGTCCCTCAGTGTGTACAGGGGCAGGAAGCTGTACTCAGGGCCTTGTGGGGCAGCCAGCTTTGCGTTTCTGTGATGCAGT
>JAODKF010000001.1:27303019-27318806 GCA_026779585.1 Mormyrus proboscirostris
GGGGCAGGAAGCTGTACTCAGGGCCTTGTGGGGCAGCCAGCTTTGCGTTTCTGTGATGCAGTGCTGCCTCACTGCTGCGACTCTCAGTGTGTACAGGGGCAGCCAGTGGTTTGCTAAGTTTTTGCCCCCCAGAGGATGCCGCCCTGGGCAGTTGTCCATCTTGCCCACACCATGATCCTGCCCTTGTTATAACTAGACAGCAATGCTTCTACTTGGCCTGCCATGTGGCTTAACAACTCAGCCATGTTTGAAATGTCGAACAACGTCACACATACTTCGCATTTTGCTTCCTGGTTACATTTGGCATCCAAATCCAAACAGATACAATATTTGGGATTGATAAGGTGGGGGGGCTCTGTGAAAATTCGAGCACTGACAACATCATATGTCGGGGATTTCAACAAGAGCATTAATAGTTAAATATTTATTCATTCATTCGTTTATTTGTTTGTTCGATATTTAGATTAAGCCAACCAGGCCAGGCATGGAAACCTCAGACACACCCAGGCTGACCTGAAGGTTGTAGTCCTGCAGGATCTTGACAAGCGAGTCCCTGAGGTTGGGGATCTCCATCCCCTCCTTGATGCGGTGTATGAGCAGGATGGGGTCCACGTGGGTGCCGATGTTGTTCAGCAGTCCGGTGATGAATGCTGGAACACAGCAACATTGTCTCAGCATCCGTGGTGGCAAAGGACCCTCGGGGAAAAGCGGTGCAAAGCAACAGTCGAGATTCTGTTCCTGGGTGCCCTGTGCGACTCACGCGGCTTATCGATGGAGTAGGAGATGAGGTCTTCCCACAGCTCGGCGTCATCCTGCTCTTTCGCAAACTCGATGGCCTTGTCCACATCCCCCAGCTCCTCCATGATCATCTGGAGAGCTCGCCTGCAGTTCCCCATTCGGCCTGCAGGGGGTAAACATCGTGACATCATGTATACAGAACAAAAAAGATTCTACTCTTTGAAACATCAAAGCTGGGTTGTAAAAGAGGGCATGAAATGATATACAAAAGTACAATCATTTATAATTTATTAATGAAGATATTTTCATCAATGTATATTAGCATACCAATTATAACTGCACAAACCTCTAAAAAGGATATTACTACTGAAAGTGAATTAAAAATTAATTTTATTTGACCAGCTGTATCAAACGGCATTAATTCTTAAATGGATTTAGGCATATTTGTGGTCTTTTAAAAGAAGGCTTCTTCTGCAGATGGTATGTCATTTCTGAATGTCTACAGATGCACATGTCTACAGGCGTGTTCGTCAGCACTGAGTATTCCATCCATCCAATTATCCTATTCAGGGTTGCGGGGGATCTGGAGCCTATCCCGGAGGCTATGGGAGCAAGGCGGGAACCACCCAGGATGGGGCACCAAGCTGCATGGCAGATTGCTTTTGATCACTTAGGTATCAAGATGAGCCCTAACTCCACCCCCCCCCTCCAAAAAACACCCAACCCAGACTGTGCCTGTACCAATCCCATATACATTTGTACATAACATCTGCACAATAACCCTGACAAAAAATGACAGGATATCAATAACATCCTGCTCCAAAGTGAAAAGCTCACATAGGGTCCCCTGTGATTAACAGGAAGTGGCAGGAATTAGCTTCAGCATGAGTGAACATACGCACTTAGTAAGAAGACGGTCTCCTCCACAAAGTTCCTCTGCTGACAGATCTCCAGGGCCTGGGAGATGGGAGAGAGAGACAGAAGCAGTCACTGAGCCGCAGGCCTACAAATCTGGCTTTGTGGACATCTCTTAAACTGCACTAGAAACTTTTCTATATTGTGTCACGCTAAAGCTTTTCATAAAGTAAACAATACTACACTATTATTAGTGGTATTTATTGAAATAGTGTATATATATATATGATGGATATATAGGACACAAAGCAGATCCCTTGAGTAAATAAAAAAAAAAAAACGGCGAAACTGGAGAGAGAACAGCTATAATACACAGCCTAGAGCAGATACATGGTTACATTTCAGTGCACTGTGGTTGCCTGCCACCTGCTGGTGATCAAAGTTATTACATGACAATGCTTCATGGTGTTAATTATTACTGGATAGGTTGAGTCCAGACTGCAACTAGAATGCCTCCATTACTTAAATTGCTTAATTTTAAGAGATGGCTAACAAAATACCAGACACCTTTTCCAGGGGGCAGTGTGTGCTGTCTCTCAGGAATGGCAGCAGGTTGGGTCTGTCATACTCCGCATACAGGCTGATCTGTCTCTCATGGTAGCTTTGTCCTTTGTGATGGTCCCGTTTGAACAGTTTATGTAGGTACTGGATTCGGGGACAAAAAGCAAGTATCACTGCTCACCGAACATGACACTGAGGTGAAGAGAAGTCATCTTTTCTAGGAGCAAAGTTATGAAAATCTGTTTGGCATAACTGAGGACTGCAAGGGCCGGCGAGGCATAATTAAAGAAAAACAAGATTAAATTACATTAGATTAAATTAGACCAGATCAGATCAGATTTTTTTTATTGTCATTCCATATTTCTTAATAAGGAAATTTGGTTTGAAGCAAACCACTGAACTTAGCAGTTCAAAATCGCATAATTAAAAATTAGGCCATGTGAGGTAATAACAGAGCTAATAAAATGTAAATTGCATCTCATCTTTAAAGTGCATCTCAGTGATTAAGACTAAATTACTCAACAAGGAAATTCCAGTGTGCGATGGCATGTCACTCTGAAGCTGTACCGGGACTAACCACAAGGGGGTGCATTTTAAGCTGGAACAATATTTTGAATTGGAAGCTCTACTCACAATGTGCAGCAGTTCAGGTCTGTCTGTTAATTCCTCCACCACTCGGTCAGTCTAGGGTAGAGAACATGTGGGGAGATATCCATAACTGTGACTTAATTAACACTTGCAGACACTCACGTTTTCATTCAGCGGTCACTGTCTGGTCGCAAGGAGTTAAGCCACCAGCAATGTGTTAACAATGCAGAACTATAAGTCATTTTGCCCGGCGGTACCAGACACGGCAGGTGTCCTATCTGATAACCAGGCACACATACCGATATTTTATCTTCATTATCCAGCAGCATGTCCACCGCTTTCTGGAAAACAAGACAAAAAACAGGCAATATATCCTTGGGCTGAGCATGCGTGTAAATGACTGATTGCTCCTTGTCTGAATTTCACCAACACATTGTGCCGGTGATGAAAATGTTAGATTTAAAGGCATATAAGAACAGCTGAAGCTGTTTTATTCCTTGGACATGGTTAACACAGGCAAGCAAAGAAAAAAAAATGGTGGGACAAACTGAACTGTATTTTTTCCCAAGATCTTACCTCTTTATCGAAGTCCATGAGTAGCACAATCTTGTCTTCAATGGAGGAGAAGAGGTTGTGTTTGTGGATTAGTTGATACACATCCTTGTGCCTCAGTCTCAGGTAGATCTCCAGGGCTTTGTCATAACGTTGGTCATATGTGTAACTGCACAGGAAATCAAAGACCAAAATGATCTGTTCTGTGCATCTAAACACCAACATCCTATTTACAGCAGTAAGAAGGACATGCAACCTTAACACTAAAAATAATTGTAAAACTAACCCTAATTCCAACCTTGGCTAAACGTAACCCTAACCCTAACATTAACCCCAATGCCAACCTCTAACCCTAAACCAATCCTAGGCCTATCAGTGACCCTAAGTCTAAGCCTAACCCTAACCATAAGAAAATCCTAACCCTAATCCTAACCATAAGAAAATCCTAACCCTAATCCTAACCCTAACATCAACCCTAATTCAAACCTTAATCATAAACCCAGGCTATATGAATATTGCCTCATACCATACAACATTTTACTGAGAACAGTATAGAGAGTTAGTTATCCAAACACAACAACAAACCCTCAACACATCTTTATGACCACGGACACTGTCTATGGGACAACTATCTACTCACAGCTCCGCCAGGGTGGTCAGTAGGGTGCGATTAGTGGGGTCTTTCTTTAGATGGTCACAAACTGCCTGAACGATAGTCAGATTGTTGTAGAGCTCCCCCGGCCACTCCCGAATAAGCATGGCGAAGCCCTGCACAGGAAAAACCCGTTTCAATATGCATGCTAATGCTAATGCTAGGATAAAAGGAAGCACTCAATGGATAAGGAGATGCATATAATTAACCAGTAGCACAAGTAAGGAATAACTCATGACAAGCCATATATCATATGGCTCCGTAGGCAAAGAACAACCTGATGCATATCTTAGATGCGACCCAAGGCACCATCCTTAATTGTAAAATTGTTGGTTGTTTTGACTGTAAGCTAGTTATTCAAAATCAACTATTGTTTTATAATAGTGCATTGGATTAAAGCATCAATGATTCAAGTAAACCTAATGGATGTAAACAGATAACCTCGTAGTCGCTCTTCAGAAACTCATGCAGGATCATCTCGTAGATGGCTGGTCTGAGGCGCAGGTCACCCCGGGGCAGGTACTGACTGATAGCCTGGTGCAGGAAGGCATGAACAATTAGCAGGATAGACTGTACCCATCGAGAATAGCAGTCCTGTCAAATGTAGCAACTAAAGCTACTCTGGAAAAGCTAATCTAGAAAAGCAAGATAAGACTATACCCATGGAGGACAACACTCCTGCCAAATACAGTAGCTGAGGTTGATCTGGGAAGGCATAAGTGAATAGCAGAATAGACCACACCAGTTGAAGATAACAGTCCTGGCAAATTATAAGCTAATGTTAAATAGTAGGTCCAAGTGGAGAAATTAACAGCCAAGGTTACAAAACACTAAACAGGTTATCCAGATGGTAGTAAAGTCACTTTTTGTCAAAAGAGGGACAAATTCTTGGGCTGTTGCAGAGGGCAGTTAAAAACACAGGTGACCAATACAGAATCAATGAAAGACTTTACATTTATGTGTTTAACTCAGGTTCAGGTGATGGCCGCCTAAGCCTTCTGGCCCCATCCTTACCTTCAGCTGGCCAATGGTCTTGAACCTGTAAACCTCATTCTCCCACAAGTCCATGTTCTTCCCCAGCACCTTCTGGCACTTCCTATCACACAAGAAAAGCAGGAGAATGGATGTGCGTATAAAAATAATACGAAATGACACGGAGAGTATAGGACTGCAGATGTGCTCACCGGGCTGCCGCATCATAATCACCCCTCTCGACCAGGTGACTGATGTAAGCCATGCCGATTTTCTGATGAGAGGAGAATCACAGTCAGAGATGAGCTGGGGCCTTTCGGCAGACACTGGGTGACTCATATGATTAAATGTGTGAACTGAGGCCGCAACATAAAAACAGCCCCAGTTTCAGGGAACCGTTAAGTGAAAACTGTAGCTCTATTCCCGGCATCCAGGCTCACTCTCTTATTGTACTCTCCATCGAGTGTTCTTTGGCCTATAATTACTCAAGATTTCTTGGTTCTTAAATAGTTCTAAGTTAGCACTTGTTCAAACCAACAGATCAACATTCATCTCAAACAAGTATAAAAAAAAATTAAATGTAGAATGTTAAAAATTCCCAGAAAGCACCAGGAGCAAAAGGTACCTGGACATCGTGCCGCTTTATGTTTTTAAAGCTGATTTCAGCTGCCATCAGGGCCTCCTGTAACAGATAAATGACTCGTGTCAGTAAAAATCGGTAGCACTGGATAATTCTGACCTACACTGATGTAAAGTGTTGATATTGCTGTTGCACTACATAACAGCTTCATTGCAGAATGATTATTACACAAAATGAGCATACCGCTCTTAAATGTATAGCTTTCAACTTATTCATGGCTTGAGCTAATGGACTGATCTAATAGAGGATACTGAAACACTAACAGGAGAAATTCTGCTGAAAGGCAAACAACAGTAATGTGTGGTAAGGTAGGGAGCGCCAACAACAGAATGAACCACCTCAAGGATGAGAACCTGAACGCAGCCATACAGTGGGTGACACCTCAGCACCACACTAGTCCAAATGGAATGGGTCAGTGTGAGTTTTTCCCAGTGACTGAAGTGCCAAACCTGCCACCAACCCCAAATTTTCCCTGCAAGTTGGAGGACCTGCTTGCGGGGTTGTATGTAAATTAACGTCATACCCAGGATGAAGCAATTGCAGGTTAAGGGCCTTGCTCAAGGTCCCAGTGGAGTAGGATCACTGCTGGCATTCATGGGATTCGGCAACATTTCAATAGCCAGTACAGTACAGAGCCACCACTCCGTCCTCCGCAGTAATGATGCACTCATTTTACTCCCAGGAGTCAAATTACAACACAAATGAATACATCTGGTTCAATCCCCAAACAAACCTCGTATTTCTTTTTGTCGAGCAGCCAGTCAATGTGGTCATCCTGGTCACGCTCCTTGGCCACCACAATGTCCTTGGGGCTGATGATGTAGAAGAGAGACTCGCCCTCTGAATGCTCTGTTCAGAGACAACGACACAGGACAGATACATTGACACATCACGGCAATTCTCTCATGACAGGGGCCTTACGCTACAGGTGAATGGTTAGTGTCAGCTTTGTTAGACGAAGGAAAAGGCCCCTGGATTCCTGTCACACCACAGGGCCTTACGCTACAGGCTAACAGGTAATGTCAGCCAAGTTAGACTGATGAAAGGGCCCCTGGATTCCTGTCACACCACAGGGCCTTACGCTACAGGCTAACAGGTAATGTCAGCCAAGTTAGATTGATGAAAAGGCCCCTGGATTCCTGTCACACCACAGGGCCATACAGTACAGGTGTCTTCTTTTAAAGATGAGCAGATTAATAAGGATCCCAACAACTGCTAAGAAAGCGATTAAAAAGCAAGCAGCAGAGATCCTCACCGAGACGATAATCTCTGCACTCGTTCTCCTGGAACTGTCGCACGGTCAAAGCATCAGAGGAGATCTCTTCGCAGGTCTCCGGAAGAGGCTGGATGATGTCTAGGCGAGGACGCGCGCGGAACTCTTCCTCCTGACCGGCAAAGCATACAGCAGAGTTCTTCCCTATCCAGATCTCTGGGAGCCACAGCCAGTCCACCTTTTTTGCTCCCTCCCAGACAATGCACATTTTTGCTCCCTCCCAGACAATGCACATTTTTGCTCCCTCCCAGACAATGCACATTTTTGCTCCCTCCCAGACAAAGCACATTTTTGCTCCCTCCCAGACAAAGCACATTTTTGCTCCCTCCCAGAGAGAAAAAATGTAAACTGTCTGTGGGCAGCTGGTAGTACTTATGGATGGGTGGTTGAATGTGGGAGAACAGGACAGAGAGGCCACAGCTCATACCACATGGTCGGCATCCTCCTTCACGTAGTACAGCGTCACCAGCTGGTCTGCTAGTGGCGCCAGGCCGCAGATGTAGAATTCCATGTCAAACGCAGACACTGCAGGGAAATGACTATTACCACAGAGGCTATTATCATATTAGTTTATTGTATTTCAGTCCGGATACAAACATATAGGACAAGTTGTGTCCCATAGCAGTTCAAAATGGACACAGTACTTTATTTTTCAATACAGGATGATCTCATAAAATACAGGACAGGTGGCAACTCTATTTGAAATTAACGTAGCCAAATCGAATAAGGGTAGAATTAACAGTCATTGTATGTTCTGATGGGATTTCCAAGGTCCATTGCACTGTGGGAAATCAGTCCTGCATCTCACTCTAAAGCACAGGTACACTAGAGCTGAAAATGATTCAAGCTCGTGTAGAAATACTTTTGCATCCGAATTCCAACGTGTTTAAGTGACCTGATGAAGATAAATTTCCCTCTGCGTGTTGACATGCGTGTGACGTGTGCGAGCCCTTCAGTGGACCGTCACGCTCTCTCATGGGCTTTAGATCACCGTAAGCTCACCTATTTCCACGTAACGGCTGGGCAGGTCCCTCATTTCAGAGGGGTCTCGCTCTTTAGCGACACAGATCTGAAACGCAGGAAGGGAGATGAGTCGTAGGCCAAAGAAAATGCATGAATACACATACACAAGACACCTGTGACAATAGCAGCTACAGTCGTCTATTAGACCCATGCACACAGACAGACAGACAAGCAAGCAGGGAGGCAGACATGCAGACAGACAGGTACGCAGGTAGGCAGACATACAGAACTACAGATAGGCAGGCTGGCAGACAGACAGAGAGGACTGAAACAAGCAGGCGGACAGAAAAGCAGAAAGATGGGACATAGAGGGCAGACAGAGCAGGCAGGCAGTAAGAACTACAGATAGGCAGACAGGCATATAGACAGGCAGGCAAGCTGACAGACCGGCAGGCAGAGAAGTAGACAGACACAGATGGAAACGGACGGACAGACAGACAGAGAGGTACCTTGACTGAAGTGCCCCAGCCAATGATAAGGGTACAATTGTCCTTCCAGCACAAGCTGCACGGATACATGTCAGGCCGTAGGGACATGTTGTCCCGGACCACGTTGGTGATTCGCTGCTTTGTGCTAATGTCGTAAATTTTCACTCCCTATCCGGAGAAATGAGAACTACTTTCATTGTGATTTTACCAGAAAGGAAAACAGAACAAGTCATCTTGACATACAGAGAACAGAAAGCATCCGACTGTGAATACTATTACTTTGTTACTACATTCATTCATATTAGACCTTCAGTGATTTTTTTGCTTTGTATTTAGAGGCTGAAACTAGAAAACAGACTTAACAGGTGCACCTACTCCCCCACTACGCACTACTGATGGGAGACACTTGCACTTAAGGACAGAAAACTCTCAAAGAAACATGTACAGCAATTTCATTCCACATTTTCAAAGGACTCTGAATAAAAACAAAGATCTTAATCAAATCAATGTGTCCTTACTGAGCCTTGAAACTACAGCAGTTACATGGATGGATGGATGTCCAGCATTTTTAAAACAGAGAACTACCCCAATGCATTTGGAAAATGTTGTCCATTCTTGCTTGGCCTCAGTGCCCTGTGTCTTAAAATCTCAAATGTTCACGTCAATGTGCCAGAAAAGTCTGTTGTTTGCTGTGGAATATATGCTTTTCACATACACATTCAAAATGATAAAAGGATGGAAGAGACCCCATTCTGTCTGCTTTTGCCTATTGCTGCCCAGTTACATGTAATAGATGGAGAAATAGAGGCCTTTCTGCCATAAGTGGACCAATCATCAGGTAGGAATGGCAGCCATATTGAAACACACCCCCTGCTTTGGACAAAAGGAAAGGACTCCATATAGTTAATATACCAGCACAGCAAATCAGGGGCCGACTTTCGCAGGATCACAATAACTGTAGTAGTAATAACAGAATTGTTATTATAGTGATATTGTAACTGTTGTATCATTAATACCTATATATCATTATTAGTTATCATTATTACCCGCTAAACATTCCGCTCATTAAGTAACACCTGCACAGACTTGAGTTCCAGCAATCAAAAAGCTCCTAAGAGGGGGGACCTTAGATTTATTTATTTCTGAGTATCTTCCAACTCCCAGAGGATCTTTTCAGGCTAATTTCTTTTCTTCTTTTTCAAGAAGGACATTAAGGTTGGGTGCTGATTCCCCTTTTAAGGGCTGACAGATCCATGTCTAAATCTACATTTAACCAGAGGAAAATGGGTCATTTCAAATTATATAACATTTTTACTTAGTCTGCCCTTAAAAAGGATATTTTTGACAACTTCCCCCCACACAAAATCTGGATGGCATCCTCACCACATTATTGGCCCAGGCTATGAGGTTTGCCCTCCACTTGATGTTGGTGATTATACCCTCTCCCTCATGCAGAGACATCATCTTCCAGCGATTCAGCCAATTCCTCTCATACAGCAGCAGCTGCAGGACACAAAAGTAACGTTACAAACAGGATTATCATGCATAAAAAGCGATATGCCATGAATAACTGGACATTTCATACTTCACTGGCTACGGTGAGGGTCTACAAGTGCTTTCGTTTCAGCTTACATCTCAGATTTCACCACAGGAATGACTTTCACGTCGGAAAACCGAGACACATTTCCAGAAACATAACACATCACGTCTTTCACAAAAGACATGAAGCGGTAGCAATTTGCTTTTGTGCTCAGAGACTGAAACAATTATTTGCCCAATTAAGCATAATTCATTTGTTGGCATGGGACAGCGGTAAAACACACTGCAGCTGGCGAGAAAGGGAAAGCGTCACCGACATAAAAGCTTAGACGACAACCTGGGGGACAGGTACGTCAAGGACCACCTTTACATGGGATCCTCAAAGCAAAGAATTCCACTCATGTTCCATCATTTTGAAGTTCCTCATTGCTAATTCCACTCATGAATTATTGTAACATGTACAAAAAATAATGGCATTTCAGTTTGTGCAAATCTGTAAAATTTGTATTTGGGTGCCTGGAAAACTAAACTAAAACAGAGCAAAAACACAAAACATATCAAACCACCCACCCCCCTCCCCCAAAAAAAACCCTGGTAAGTAACATACTTAAAAAGTAGCAAAAATCAAAGCTGAAAATCAGGTTTTTTTCCTCCACATTTGTAATGAAGCTATATAGAGGAATGAAACCTGACCAAACAGTTTGTTAATAACATGCCTAATGTTCACCAGCAGAGGGCAGTCGCACACTAAAGGATCAAATGGACCGATGCATTGTCAGTCTGAAGCCAAACGTCAACACACCATGTTATCACCTCAAGAATCCTTTCAAAAATTATTCCTCCTAAGCGAGACACTGCTCTAACTGAAGTTTTTCTTTAAATAAGGGGAACACGCACACACCGTAAGGTGATACAGTATTCTTCACATTCTTAAGGCTTTTAGTGGTACTATCTGGCAGCAAAGCCGACTCCTCCACCACTGATTGGTGTACAGCACCTCCGTTTGACACAGCAGCCACTCAAAGGCCTTGTTTCACTGTGCCGCCCTTAAGCAGGCAGCACGGGCCCTGGGGTCCCCAGGGGACTCATGCGGGGTCCCAGGCAGTAGTGCACTGATGCTGGATCCCGACGCTACACCCCACAAAATGGGGAATTATGACATTGAATGTCGACCCCTTTGGCCCAAAAATCTGCTTACCGTTAAACCTCACAAAAGTCGGCTCTGCGTACATGGCCTGAAAAAGCCGTCGACTCCATCAGTGTTCCTCACTAAAAGCAGAACACCTCTAATTTTATTGTCGTTCTGTTTTGCAGCTGTAAGTGCTACAGCAAGCTTGTGCTAGATTGAATCAATGGTTAATTATTAATTCATACACACCCGAGTTTAGCGGACAAATGGCGTAGCCAGTCTACCAGCTTTAAATGTGCTATGAAGCCTTAAAGACTTTTCTATCGATTCAACGGAGTAAATCTGAAGATGCAGTCTACCATGATTTAAACATTCATTTAACGTTCTAAGTCTGCACAGCTTTTATGTAAATGCAAGAATTCTCCAAGAAATATACTAGTCAAAGACAAGGCAGCCGCATGGCAACGTTTTTTTTTTTTTCTGCCAGAATTCACAAAATTTATTTAGACAGGAAAAACACGCAAAGTGAAATGCAGCAAAGAAATGGACGAATCAGCACTTTGGATTTGTTAACAGGTCAGATAACATGGAGGAAATATGACTTTACGTGCTACGGCGAATTGCCTGTGATGAGTTGTACCTTCTGCTGAAGCATATCGATTTTCATCAGTCACATTTTATGAAGTTATCATTTAAAACACGCAAGCAGAGAGAGACAACAGGGCAGATGGCGATCAGGGAACAAGCGGCCGGTATTACGGCTAATCCCTCACTGGGGCAGGATCCATTTAAAGGCGCAGTGCAAGCACAGTGTAGGGAATCCGAACTAGTTGCAAGTAACAATAATGATGAGAAGACTGCTAGTCTTCCTAACCATAGCTATTTACTATATTTTGGAGGAACGGCGGTTGATAACAGAGGCAAATGCAGAGCACTTAATTGAAATGGGCCACTGTCCCCTGAGTGCACTCCAGGGTACGAATAAGTGAGGCCTGCATTCCTGCAAACGGCTCTCTGGGTCCGACTGCAGTTACTTTCCCCAGGCAAAAGTGCTCGACCAATGACCTGCATTTTTAATCATCGTGTCCATTTCATAACCACTCCCCTTATTGGTTTGTATTCTCTGCAAATAATGCCCTTAAGTGCAACATGCACTAGCATCCTCCACCAGGGGGCAGCTGTGTGTAATAAGACTTGCGGTTGAGTCAAAAACATGTAACATCTGCACCGAAAGAGCACATATTCTTGTTTATGTGTATTCATAGCTCTTCAAATCGGTGATTACCTTGAAATACTTAAAAAAATAAAAAAAAAAAACCATACCAATTGCTAGAGTTTATTTCATTAAGTTTACGTTTGACATATGCATGACACAAACACGTCTGAGACACTGCAGTCGTGACATTCCACATTTTTTCCGCATATCCTTCAGAAAAATTCCTGAAAATGTCATGAAGCTAAGGCACTGAAGCACAATAACCTTCCCATCCATTGGGTCACACAATTGGTCAAAAACAAGACCCTCATCCTTAATATCAGTCATTGCTTCCAATGGCCAGGTTTACACCACCCCACCCTTAAAGGTTAAAACGAACGTGTACATGAAATGTGTCTACAAAAACTCAATTACACGTGGAATTAATTTTTAAAAATCATCAAATTACAGGTAGACTTTCCAGGGAGAGCAATTAGTGTCAGATCAGAATTTCACCATGTTCAATGCTACACTGGATAAGCATATGCTGTCACACTGAGGTTCTCCTCAAAGTTCCTCTGTGTTGGCCACCTGTATTCCACAAACATCCACAAGTGCACATATTTAACATGATGAATTGGAAACCATACACTTTTCCCAACAAGCATGAGATAAGAGTGAGAGTGGAGCACAGCTACATTCCCTTTAGCTTGTCATTTTACTGTGTAATGCATCTCATCTACAGACAGCTATCTATCTTGGGAATGAGCGAGAGCTTCCCCAAGTTCCCTCCTGAGGGCAGAGGCAACAACAGCCCCAAAATTAGCATATAATTCAGTTGTTCTACTTTAAATGTGTCAAACCAAGAGGTGGGAGTACGTCTGCTTATGCATTTTTTAAGTCATTTTTTCCCCATTAATAACAATAATGTATCAGCAAAAATGATGCATGTTAAACATGAACAAAAACCTTTAACTAAAATGCGATTTAATTGTGGGAAATGGTAAATTTAGTATCAAAGGGATATTATAAAGATGCCCAGTGAAGGTGCAATTCTTTTGTGCAGAGTTTTAGGTAAAATACCTTTTAATAGCCACTAGAGGCACTGGCTAATTAAAAGCTTTAAACTTAACATACAACTAATGCACTTCTGAGATCCATGCGATTAAAAGATCCCATGTAGCATTAGACCTGCAATCGATCCACAGAATTCTATCACGTTCTAGACAGCGAAACCGCCCATACTTCACCAATTGTATGGGTAACTCCATAATGTGCATAAATATTGGAGAATGCTGAGGAAGAAACACGTTTAGGAAAGCGAGGAAGCTGGTCAGAGATAAAGCTTCGAGAAGAACTTGCTTCAGTCTGCAGAAGCCAGGATAACGATGTACAGCAACAAGACAATGATCTAAAGAGCACAACCTCAATGACTGTGGAGTGGCCTAGAAGAGGAAAAACTCAATATCGTAGAGTCAACCAAGCGAAGTCCGGCACTTGTATCTTAATTACGACCGAGAAGGCCGCTGTCCAACAATAATGACAAATCTTGCTGACAGTGTTTTACAAGAACAGAAATACCACACTTGGTTGTCTAAAGCATTATCCTGAGGGTGAACACTTACAGATCCAACCAGTTCAGCTTAACTGTTCAACTATATTTTAATAATTTAAAAAAAAAAAAAAAAAAACTTTTCCAACTGGAAGCAACGTCTTCCTCTAAACTGTGTAAATTAGAAAAATCTAAGGCATAATTTCATGGATTCCATGGGATAAACATCCTCTGTATGCACAGTAACAATTCTGAGTTTGGCCCATGTTTTCTTTTTAGACCAGGAGTGAATTTATTGGATTTTAAATTACAGCATTTACCACGAGGAGCTCCTCGATCACACTGTCATTATATATGTAAAAATACACAAGTCGACACAGGGAGTTGATCTCCAGCCCAGCACAGCGGCATATGCCTCCTCTCTCCGAACCACACGCTGGCGCTGTGGGCTACGGCTCTGTACACCACTGCACTCCATCAGCTAACTTGGGTCTGATTCCGGTCACCCTTAATTCTGCAAACTGCGAGAGAAACATCCCTGTCTCACACACATCTGCTCTTCCCTACTCAGCCATCCCTTAAGACCTGAAAGTAGGGAGAGCTGGGGGGGGTGGATGTGTGGGGAACCCCCCCCAATCCATTCTGACCTTGGACACCCTTGGCCCCATCCCGAGGGCCAATTACAATCAGCACTCGCCTTAAGGAGCAACACGAAAGTGCACTTTTGGAATCCGCAGAGCGTCACGTTGCAGTGCCCTGAAATCAGGTGACCGCTTCCCTGACACTACAGAATGCATCAGAGCGAGCGGCAGACGTGTAAATCACACAGACGTGTGGTCCACCTTCTCCTGGGCTTCCATTCCCCCTGCGCAGCCGCAGATTCGGTTTTTAAGCTCATGTAAACTCTTATACCGTTAAAATGTAACCACATCTTTGAAAAGAGTAAAATGACAATTATTGAAATAGGTTTGTAACTTAATTATCTGATTCAGGTTTGAGTGGTACCCATCTGTAAATAACAAAAGTTGATTATTTCAATTAAATTTATTTACAATTGCTCTTGTTCTTACCGCCATTTATAATGCTAACAATAATGATGATTTGATACAGCATTTGATCAATTGAGCAGACACAAGGTTATGCATGGTTTTGTAGGCCATGGTGTTCTTGTCGTCTCCAGCCACAGTGATCGATTTGAATATGAGGATGGTCTGAGAATCAGTGGTTGTGATCGGAAGGGTGTCGGTTCAGATCTCAGAGACTGCAGGGGTGTCACTGAGCAGCCCCTGCTTTCTATATCGCTTTGGGCAAAAGCATCTGGCACATGAATATGTAAACTTGCAAAGTAACTTCTATTACTACTTAAAAATGTCTTTTATACTAACCTTGTTTCCGCCAGTAACAAACTGCTTGTTGTTTGACCTGCTGAACTGTGGGTGCAGCGCCACCACCTGGAGGGGAGAGAGGAAGCATCCGTCAGCTGACAGGGACACGGTCGATCTGCGGAGGCCCTTCAGAATCGGCATCCTTCAAAGAGCGCCCTAGTGGTCATCACAGCGCACGGTACCGTCATCATCGGCGGAGAATCCACACAACGGATCGGTGAAACCCCACAAACCGCCAAACGGAAAAGCGGACGGGGAATCGATGGGCGTCCCAGAAGCGAAACACACTCTGAATAACTGGCCAGTAGGGGACCGGACAGGACTGGGAGGGAATGAGAGGGGTATTCCAAGACGTGACCCGGGGGGGGGGGGGATAAGTGAATAACACAAGGATGGGGGCACTGGCTCAGTGTTGTGTCAGCATGGTGGGGAGTGGGGGGGGGGCAGAGTACAGCGGCAGGGGCTTTTTACGTTTGGCGCCCTAAAAGGATTTCACTTTATGTTATTACTCTTCTCCTCCTTAAGTCTCCATGGGCAGGAATATAATTTCATATTTTATTGATGGCCGCATCACTTTGACTCGGGCCCCTGACGTGCAAACACACTGAGTCTCTCCTCCCCCAGTGGTAATAAGGAGCCCGCTGTAGCCCAGGCCAGTTCTGGACACCCGTCACATGCTGGTCAGGCGCCCCCTCTTCTGGGCTG
>JAODKF010000001.1:27318906-27346576 GCA_026779585.1 Mormyrus proboscirostris
GGGGGGGGGGGGGGGGGGGGGGGGGGGGCTGGCGGGCACGTGAAAATGCACTGGCCCCAAGAGCTGACAGTGTCAGTCCCTGCCTAATTAGAGGGTTTTATAGCAGGGGTCCCTATATCGGTGTGTGAGGCCGGACTGTCCGGCTATCCGGATCCAAATCCGTATCCGTATCCTGCCACCTTGTGATTCTCCTGCACTTTGGAGCATGATACCGCAATTAAAGGTCATCACTCAGCTCCCTAAGACAGCAAGACAATATAGAAATATACTCCGTAAAATACAGAAGTACATATTTATAAATGGCACAAAATAACACATTAGAAAATTAAACATTTAGAAAATCAAGTGTAAACAGAAACTCTTTACTGTCATTGTACATGTACAAGGAAATACTCTGTGCTCTCTCCACCAATGCCACATACTATAAAAAATAACGCTAAAGTGTTTGGTTTAGTCGGTCGGTCAGACGGATGTAACATATATACAGTGTAGAGGTGCAGTGTATAGTGAACCAAAATGCAGTAGTGTTTCTGGGGCCTGAAGTGACCAGGATTACAGCTCCTGTCATTCCCTGTCTGCAATGCACAAGCCACTTTACACAGAACCACAGTTCATAAACATGTCTGTTATAAGGCATTTCCCCTTACACCAAATAACAATGATTACCCTGACTCTGAGCTCAAACTACAACTGGGGACACACACACACACACACACACAACACACACACACACACATGTGCAGGTGTGGATTGTCAAAGAGTCACTTGTTGTGAGTGTGTACTTGAGGAAACTGCTCTACATACTCGAAGAGCGATTTAAAAGTGAAATTTGCCCTCGAGCAGACAGCAAGGCTTTCCAGAGCAGCGCGACTCTCCATCAGCGAGCTGTAATTGTCCACTCATGCACCGTGGCTTCTCTCTCCTGCATGATAATGCAGCTCCACACGCTGGTTGTGCCATCAGTGTTGATGGGAGTCACATAATCTCTGAATCATGTTGGGGTTCAGCCTGAAAAAAGCTTCAGGTTGAACTAGATGCTGTTGGAACGATAGTAATATATTCCTTGGATGGATCCATCACCCACCCATATAATCCCTACTCCTCCCACCTCCCAACCCATACCATCTCAAGCCCCTCTACACACTCTCCCATCTCTTCAAAAAAATCTTTGTTAACAGCCCGACAGTGTGTGACTTGTCTCAATCAGTTTCAAAGTCTGTCTTTTTCATATGCTACCACTCTGTGGTACTACTTTAATTTTGGTGTTACATCTCCAAAAATTAGTTCCAGAATTTCACTCCTAGAATCTTGGAGTTTTCTATGTTTGAAAAAGATCTTTCACACACTTTTTGAAGCATCATGCATCATATAGAGATCAGGTGTCAGTGGTTGCAGACCAATCTCAAAACCATGTGCAGTTTCCATTGGGGGAGAACAATGGTAGTTTTTCTGTTGATGTGGTCAGTTCATGTAGGACACAGAGAGTGATCAAATAAAATGTTACGCTAATGACTATGATGAAGTTGCTAGCATACCTTGATGGGACAGTCAAAGTTCTCGTGGAAGCCCTCTCTGGTGTAGAGTCCAAACACCTGCACCTGTACACACCAAAGAGATGGGAAAAGAGGCTGAGAAAGACCAACATTAAGGAGCAACATCTGCACAACTTCTGGGTAATGGGAAACAGAGCTTTGCAGCAATGGAGAACGTATTGGCCTTCTGGGAAAAACTGGAAAAACCCACTTTGGAAGCACTCAAAAACCAGTAAGCAGACAGCAGAGGCCCACTCCGCAACAACTTTGCCTAAACACACCGGAACCATAGGCACTTCCAGGCACAAGTTAATTGGGTGGCGGAAGCTTCCGGCACATTGCACAAAGTCAACGACATCAGACCCTACAGCCTGACCATGGAACCACTGATGGCTTTTCAGGTGCATTCATTATCTGGATGCAGACCAGCTTCTTCCCCATGCCCACAAACTCACACTGTGGCCTCCTATTAAAGGCAAATCTGTGCGCTCAGTGATTGCCAGTAACCTGGAGAATTTGTTGAACGGGAGGCATGAGCTTAACTCTTATCAGACTCCTCTCCAGAAAGTAAAGTAAAAGTAAAAAAAAAAAACTGTATATGGGTGTAAACAGGTTAAGAAACAAGATACAAGATGCGTCACCCAGATATACAGTACAGGGGACAGAGAAGCTTATGGTCAGCGCTTAGGGTCAGCCATTTTTTTGTTGCCACTTCTAATTTTTGGGGTTAAGGTCCTTGCTCAAGGGTGCAAAAGTAATTTAATTACTCTGCAGGCTATGTTATTCAAACCAGCGACCTTCTGGAAAGGGGCACAGACTCCTAACCGGCAGAGCCACATCACCCCCAAGATCAATTTGATGGCCTTTATTTACCTTTATTTTCTAATACCACTCTGTTTTTTTTGAAGGAATGCAGCTATTGTTCTCAGTTTAAAGACATTTGGTGCAAAGGATGCAACAGCGAATTATACTCTGAATTTCAGGCTGTTGCACAAACACATCAATGGCTGCAAGTCAAAGACGATTCATTTTCAGGGGCACCGCGATCACCCCTTTGCTCTGATCTATATAGTCACTAGACCCCAATGTATGCCATGTCATTTATAAATTCTATTCGTCAAAAATTTTTCAATTTAGGAGAAAATCTGAGTTTTTGTTCTTTTCACAGATGTCTGCATGGTATCTGGTGCTTTTCACGAATGGCCTGTACCTTGGATGCATAAAAAACTGTACAGTAAAGCAGTCATGCGTCTTCTGACGAGAATCATATGGGTCAAAGTGTCACGCGGGGACTTCTGTGTGTCCTTTATTGACAAGGCATATTTTCCTTTTCACCCAGAGCTCCACGAGAAACAAAACGGTGTTACACAACAGGCATTCACTTAGCTGTTATTCACTTCAGTGGGATGGCTATTCAGAGAGCATTTCGCGACAAAGAGTGGACATTCCAAAGAAAGGCGACACCCACTCCATCCACACCATCCTCCTTAGGTCAATACCATGAACTCCTCTTTCTGTGCGCGGGCCATCTGAGCCAAAAACATCCCATCTTCTATTAAACCCGTGCATAATGTCTCACAGCTGCCGTAGAGCTCAGATTTGATGGGAACTTTTTGGAGCCTTACTGCTCACGGGAGGACCTAAATTCAGGTCAGTTCAGAGAACGTCAGGTTACTTTGTTCAGTGTACGTTCACAGTATTAGCTCTTCCTACAGGTCTCGTTAAGGTGACAGGTTGAAGACATGCTGGCAGACCTGCCCACATGAAATACACACTTTATTGCCAAAAGTATTGGGACACCCCTCCGAATCATTGAATTCAGGTGTTCCAATCACCTCCATTGCCACAGGTGTATAAAATCAAGCACCTAGGCATGCAGACTGCTTCTACAAACATTTGTGAAAGAATGGATCACTCTCAGGTGCTAAGTGAATTCAAGCATGGTACCATGATAGGATGCCACCTGTGCGATAAGTCCATTTGTGAAATTATTAAATATTTCAACTGTTAGCGGTATTATAACCAATGGGAAGAAACTGGGAACAGCTGCAACTCGGCCACAAAGTTGTAGGCCACGTAAAATCAGAGCAGGGACAACACATGCTGAGGCACACAGTGTGCAGAAGTTGGCAGCTGTCTGTAGACTCTATAGCTATAGACCTCCAAACCTTGCGTGGTATTCAGATTAGCTCAAGAACAATGTGGAGAGAACTTCATGGAATGGGTTTCCATGGCTGAGCAGTTACATCTAAGCCTTACAACACCAAGTGCAATGCAAGTGCCGCTACTGGACTCCACCAGTGGAGACTGGAGTGATGAATCATGCTTCTCTGTCTGGCAACCCAATGGATGAGTCTGAGTTTGGTGGTAGCCAGGAGAATGGTACTTGCCTGACTGCACTGTGCCAAGTGTAAAGTTTGGTGGAGGGGGGATTATGGTGTGGGGTTGTTTATCCGGGGTTGGCATTGGCCCCTTAGTTCCAGTGAAAGTAACTCTTAATGCTGCAGTATTTGAAGTCATTTTGGGGATGGCCCTTTCCTGTTCCATTATGACTGTGCACCAGTGCACAAAACAAGGTCCATAAGGACATGGATGAGTGAGTCTGGTGTGGAGGAACTTGACTGGCCTGCACAGAGCTCTGACCTCAACTCGATGAAACACCTTTGGGACACTGCAAGTCAGGCCTTCTTGTCCAACATCAATGCCTGACCTCAGAAATACTCTCCTGGAAGGATGGTCAAAAATTCCCATAAATACATTCCTGAACCTTGTGGACAGCCTTCATTGAAGAGTCGAAGCTGTTATAGCTGCAAAGGGTGGGTAAACTTCACATCAAAGCCTATTTGTTAAGAATGGGTTGTTCGTGTGTGTGTAAAGGCAGGTGTCTCGATGCTTTTCCCAATATAGTGTAACACAGATCAAAACTACATACCTGAATTTTTATGTATTCCTGGACATTGAACAAAAACGGAGTGTGACAAAGAATAACCAAATGAATATGAAATTACACCACCATAACTGTGCAGTTATATTGCAAAGCAACTCATCTAGCTTAAAGACTTAAAATAATCAATAAAAAAACATGATCCTCCAAGTGCATAAATCGTTTTTGGTCATCTGCAGGACCAAAAGGGAAGCAGAAGAGAGTCTGAACTAAGCAGAATTGGATTCAGAGGAAAAATGGCAATTTTAATTTGTACCTCTACTACCAGGGAGACAAGATCTTGTTTTACCATCAGAGTGCGAGTTTCGGGAGTTATCAGGGCGCATATCTTGACTACAGAATCTACCACGGACGGCGATAATGAGCAGGGCAGATGAGATAACAGCTGAGCAGAGATCAATAGAAGAATATCAATGGAAAACACATGTGTTTGGTGGTGGAGGAAAAACCGTTTTAAAGAAAAAACTGCGGGCAAAAATGCCTGAACAGACAGGTGCCTCATCAGGGTAAATGCAACAGTGGAGTGTAACAGACTCCCAAGGAACCATCATTTCTCTGATGCGCATCACAGGTGGTCGTTTAACGACGGCAGTAGGCGATCATTAGCCCGGCTGCTATTCAGACACCTGATCATAACATTAAAATAAAAAAAATAAAAATAAAAAAAAAACAATCCAGTATAAACCACGACATCTGTTGCAATGACTTAAAAATAAAAAAGGAGCTCTGAAATTCACGGGCACCAGAATATTAGCACTGGTTCTGGGAACAGACGTCTGTCAGTGCTGTGAATTTGCCGCCTGAGTGCACTAAGAGCCAGACTCAGAGTACCTGCTCTCCCGGCCACAGCAGTGGGCTGCTTTCCGTAATCGGCACCGCCCGTCAGCCCTGCGGCCCTCCAGAACCCCCTCTACCCAGCTGGAAATTAAATGAGTGCCTGCCGCCCAAATCGAAATGCGCCAACATTAAAAATCACCCCACACTTTTTATATCATAAATCCTTATTTTCAATCCAGTGACTCAAAACTTCTTCTACATCCTGAGCATATCCACTTCACCAAGGTTAACACACAGTCACTGGACGGTGTGTGGCTCTGCTGGTTAGGACCCTGCCTGTGAGCAGAAGGTTGCTGGCTCAGTTCCCATTATCGCCTGAATGATTCCATCTTTGGGTATTAACTCCAATTGCTCCAGGGACAGCAGGACCCTGTTTTCTCAAATATACGTTGCTTTGGCATCTGCTAAATGAGTAAATATAAACACTCTGGCCGTTGATTAAATTCTCAAGTTTATATTACAAGATGCCTCAATTTTCCATTGTATTTACTGCTGGAGACTCTGATGAATTTTCCACACAATTACCCAATATCCCTCAAACACTCCCCTCTGGTTGGTGTAGAAATACAGTACCAGTATCAAAAGTTACCCATGGAGAGGTTTCTTAATTCTAAAATGTAAAGAACAGTAAAAAGATAATAAAAATATAAAACAGAATATACAGAATTATGGACTGACCAAAAAAAAATTGAACAAAACATAGATGAATTTGTTGTGGGAGGCATCTCTGGGGGTTGGGCCTCAGAAGGTTGCTGGTTCAAATCCCCTGGTCAGCAGAGTGATGCATGATAAGTAAAGCCCTTCCCTCCAATTGCTCCAGGGTCTGGCTGACCCTGCTTTATGGAGGTGGCCTCCTGGGATGCTTTTCCAGCTGTCCTGAAAAACTTCCCACATATACTGAGCAATCACTGGCCACTTGTCCACCACTCTCTGGTCAGATTCCTCCAAAACCATCTCTACAGGGTTTAGGTCAGGTGGCCAGGTCATGTGATGTGATACCATCACTCCCCTTTGAAGGTCGCATGGCATGTCCAAACGTTTGACTGGTACCATACAAACGATTAAAGACTCTCAAACAATTACATCCAACACAAGCTCAACCCCTTCTACAGACATTAATTAAAAATACCTGCTGTGAAATGTAACTAATTCACATGACAAAGAACGGTTGTTACAAAAAGAGCAAAGATAAACAATTATTCAGCCAAAGTGAATCGCTATTCAGCATGATTAAATGCAATAAGGAGTGGTACATTTATTCATATTATCCTCTTCAGTCCACAGGGTGGAAAACATGCATAAAAAAAGATATTTCTTTAAAAATGAAAAAAAAAAATCTACAATTCCATTAGGGGGCATAAGAGATCCAGCCGTGCTGCTATTTACACCTGCAGAGACTGAAGCTTTGTGTAAAATCATGTTTTCTTCACAAACATACATTTCACCAATAACTCCTACTATTTACAATAGTAGTAGTAGTAATAATAATAATAATAATAATAATAATAATAATAATAATCTCATTTTTCATTATTCAAACAAGGTATGACCTACAGGGTTAGCATGCAGCACACAGCAGGGGGGACAGAGAAGTTTGTTTTCCATGAGGGGCCGTCTGGACTTATTAACCCGAATGGCTCCAGGAAAACCTCGAGTAGTATAAATGGGCAAAAGCTGCGAGACGCTTTGAATGAAACATGTCAGCATCGGATGTAAATGCAAGAGCGCAGAGGTGTGGTGCACGGCTTGGTTACCTTGCCATCTTCAGAGCAGACACCCACATGCTCCCCACCCTCATCCAGGCTGATCTGGTTGATCTTCACCGAACTCTGGGGGAGGAAGAGTGTGTCAGTGTGTGTGCACATGCACGACGACAACACCGCCTTCGGCCTCGCCGATTCCGATTCCTACCAGTCCAGTCCGTGTCTGCTACATCCACTAGGACCATGAGAACACGGCGAGCCGCTTTTAAAATGGGGTGGGATGCCATTTTAATCATGAACCAGAGCTCCCCCCCCCCCCCATCAGTGCCAGAGAAGCACAAGGAGCCTGTGCTGAGCCTGTGTTGAGCCTGTGCTGAGCCTGTGCTGAGCCTGATGCTGGACCGTCATCGGGCTGATAGGCAGTGCGACTGGCACAGCCTGGGGGAGCACATGCCCCTCCCAATATGGAACATTATATATCATATAAAGAAATAACAACGTCATGGTACTTAAAATCTACATGCTATTCAAGTGTCCCAAAACAGCTGTGAGCCATGAGGCATGGAGTCCTCAAGACCTCTGAAGGTGTCTTGTGCTTTCTGACACCAAGTCACTAGCAGCAGATCATTTAAGTCCTGGAAGTTGTGAGGTGGAGCTTCCATGGATCAGACTTATCTGCCGACACGATGTAACAGATCATCCATCAGCCATTAGACCAGGCCACTTTCTTCCATCGCCACATGGTCCAGTTCTTACACTGACGTACCCATTATAGATGCTTTTGATGGTGGACAGGGGTCAGTTTTGTGCCCTCTGACCAGTCTGCAATCCCGCAACTCCATATGCAACTAGCTGCGATGCACCTTTCTATCATAGCCAGTATTAACTTTTTCAACAATTTGGGCTACAGTAGCTCTCATTTGGGATCAGACCAGACGGGCTAGCCTTTGCTCCTCACATACATCAGTGAACCTTGGGCACCCATGACCCCGTTGCTGGCTCACCGGTTGGCCTTCCTTCAACCACTTTTGGTAGATACTAACCACAGAATACCAGGAACACCCCACAAGACCTGCCGTTTTGGCAGAACCATCACGATTTATTTGTTCAGATCCTTACACTTGCCCATATATCCTGCTTCCAACACATCAATTTCAAGAAGCGACTGCTGACTTGGCTAATGTATAACGACATCCTGGACAGAGAGATAATCAGTGTTATTCACTTCCCGTCAGTGGTATTAATGTTATGACTGATCGGTGTATATAGGTCTGACGTTAGGTCCTTGACAACTTGACCTTTCAAACAAAACAAGAGAAAATCAGTTAAGCACAAGACAGTTAAAACTCTCTCTTTCTTTCTGTAATCCATCGATCCACTTAACCCAAGCACTGCTGCTTACAATTACCTATTACACTTAACTAATTTATAATTAATCTATTAAAATAGCAAAAAATTCAAAAAAGCCAAAGAGAAAACACCCCGCCAAACAAACGAATACCAAAAACAACCTTGGTTCACCTACACGTAGAAAGTACTGGTTTAAGAAGAGGGGCAGGGTGGAGCCCCTCCGGGCAGGCAGAGGGTGACTGCCTCCAGCTGCCCCCGCCTCCAGCTGCCCCCGCCTCCAGCTGCCCCCGCCTCCAGCTGCCCCCTCACCCTTCCTCACCCACTGTGACCCACCTCCCATAACTGAACTACATGTATCATTATGCTGAAAAACATTCAGCCGTCTGAAACCCTCAGTCAATGTACCGAAATGCAAGGCGGCCGAATTAATTCAACCCAATCCCTGCGCCGAGTCCATACAGGCCACCAAGTCACGTGAACAAAGCACAGCAGATCTTCAGTCGTTTCTTGAAGTGTTTGCGCACCTGTTCCGTGCGCATCATTGATGATACCATTTGATTATTTATCCATCTTTATATGCTTAGCGTTTCAGTGAATTCAGCTTTGTTTTGACAGGCCTTAACCCTAATGTTCTTTTTTGTCACTAAATTAAACATTTCCCTTGTATTACCTTCTGTTTCATCTTGCCAAAATCTATGCTACAACACAACACAACACAAAACGCCATGTTACACCCAAGTGGCATTCTGTCTACCAAATGGACCAGGAGTGTTTGGTATATATTCTTCCATAAAGAACCAGAAGCTCTCCCAGGTCGACTGGGTCTGTGTTAGAAGTCCACATGTGATCACTTTAAACCTAGTTATAGTGAAAACGTTAGCTGTTAAACAGTTGTCAGCTGTATTTGGGTAGCACGTACTTACGATTTCAAACTTCTGAGTGATATTTCCTTGAATGTCAAGCAGATAAACCTTTCCGAAATGGGTTCCCAAAGCCAGAAACTGCAAAATAAGAAACAGAGAAGACAAGCAACAGATGACCATTAGTTGAGTTTAATACAGAACCACAGAGTGACAGGGAATACAGAGCCTGTCTACAGAACCACGGGCTGCACAAGGCAGGGGTCACCCTTTATGGGATGCCAGCACATCGCTGGGCTTACCCACAACTTAGAACCATCAGCTCACATTATCGAATGGTTTTGGACTGCGGGAGGAAACTTGAGAAAGCAGGGAGAAGATGAAAGCCTATCATAGGGAACACAGAGCAGTAGGCGGGGCACAACCTGGACGGGATGCCAGCTAGTTAAATACTATATCAAAACACAATTAATCATACATAATAAACACAGAAATGGAACTTCAGGCTAAGCAAATTATATTTAATTTGTGACAAATTAACTTACAGAGGAGAGGTCTGCATCTGATCAATAATAATGTGATACAGAAAACAAAAACAAACAGTAAAACTTGAAAGTAAAGCAGCTCAAAAGAAGAATTTATCAAATATAACAGGAGCATAAAAGCCCAAAAATGCAAATCTAAACAAGTCCAACAAGCAAAAAAAAAAAAAAAAACAGTTGTAAATACTATAATTGGCAATGGATTCAATACGATAAAGAGCTTTATTAGTAAAGTACTTGACATGGACTCAAATATGACATGAATTATAGGTCAATATATTTTGTTTTTGGTGATGATACAACCTTTAAAATATTTTTTCCCGGTACTGAAATTGTCATAAGTGAGCTGCATTCATTAATAAAGATGCATAAAAATGGCAGCCAACATATACCTAACCGTAACATAGCTTCTCGTGGCTGAAAACTTCAAGCAAAATCAAATAAATCTTCAAATCCCTAGATTAAATTAACCATTTATCAAAATAAAAGACCATTCACCCCACATTAGTAAGCATTTAAAGATTTATAGATCCATTTGAGTGATGTCAGATGGTTTTGTATCTTGCGGGTGTGTGCTAATTTAGTACCCAGCTTCATACTAACCACTTCATACTGGACGGTGCTACCATCCAGACTGCCAGCCCTCGAACTTGGAGCAGGATTAAGGTGACGATGAGGCCCAAACGTTTGCCTGGAGCTGGCAGTGAAAGGTGTGCAGGCACGAGCCAGACCACCAGCACCCCGTACCGCTGGACCAGGGCAGGGAATTAAAGCCGCCGTCGGATGCACGGAGCCAGGGGCCCACGGAGCGCAGAGTGTGAAATTGCTGGGGGAAGCCCCATTTATTAAAAACACAGCAGTGTGAAATGGCGTTTTCAGCACATCGGCATGCTTAAACATCATAAGCGCGGCATGGCCACACCCCCTCCGTACCCCATTGGCCACATCCGATCCTTCTGCTCTCCACCTTACATTCATTCCTCCGCCTCCATCTGTGGTCTCCTGGCGTGAGATGCAAGCCTGTTTTTCGCTGATCTTCCCGCGACTGGGGCAACAGACAGCAGGATTTTCAGTTGGAGGGCCAGCGATGAATCCAGTACACCAAGGATAATTCAAATCTTAACTTTTATTTTATTAAACTGAATACTTAAAGGAACAAAATAAAAAAATAGCTTAACCCCCCCATATAAAACTCAATTCTGAAATCATACCAGCGATACAATACAGGTACGACAATGTGTAACTTTTATAGATACAGCACCTATTTCTATAATCACACAAAGTGATTTTCCTTTTCTGTAAAATTGAAAAATAGTCTTATTTTATTGCCTAAATCCATTACGCTTAAATTTCGCGTAAATTGTACCACTGCTCAGTCCACGACCTGCTCACTTGACTTCATGGAAAATACAAAACCTACGCGAACCCCTGAGAATGCTCCTCCTCTATGACCCCTGGTCTCCAGACCCCAAAGTCAGTTCAAAGCAAATACTCCAGAGAGCATTTACCTTCTAAAAGGCAGCAATAATTATGCCATTAAGCTGTTTGATATCTTTGAGTCATACGATAACTGATTAATTGATTGTTGTATTAAAATTTCCATTAATTTATTTATTGGATTCACATGCTAGAAAGGACTAAAATCAACCAATGATGTACAACTGATTTGTGGCTTGTTAGTCCTATCAGTTTATCAACCTAGTATGGGACGCTCCTCAAATCCCATCCAAACTGGCCAGAGCACATTTCCATTCCCAAAGATACATAGTAATAGTAATTACACCTTTATTGAAATTCTTTTTACGCCTCCCTCAAGTCGCTCTTTGTAGAGGGGCAGCCACCTGTTGGTGGGGTTAAGGGTCTTGCTCAAGGAGCCGCAGACATGCTGAGGCTGGGTTTGAACCTGCGACCTTGTGATTACAGGCATGCAGGCTTAGCCCACGGCGCCACATGCTGCCCCAATACATGATCAGAGGAGAGGTAAGGCGCATGCACTGATTACAGTGCGGTGCCACCTCCCTCACACAGCAAACCACCTCAGGGATGAGAATCTGAGGACAGCCACTTCACAGTGACTGGAGTGCTTACAGGGCTGGATGTAGATTAACATCATACCCAGGATGAAGCAATTGCCGATTAAGGGCCTTGTTCAAGGGCCCAACTGAATAGAATTACTCCTGCCATTCATGGGATTTGAACCAGCAACCTTCCAGCTGCTTACACAGAGCTCTAGCCTCAGCTCCACCACTCTGCCCTCAGTCAATGTACTCAGTCACTACAATATTAAGTACGCTTAGCTAGTTCCGGACAGGACTCACCTTATTAGGTGCACCAAGCTAGTACCAGTTAGGACTCACTTTTGCCTTCAGAACCACTTCAAAGCACAATGTGTGTGTTCAAAGAAGTCTTTCTGCACACTGCTGTTGTACTCAGCTGACAAAATTGAACTTCCTGACCATGCTGTTCGCCCTAAAGTGTGGTTGTTCCCTGCCGGCCTCTCTCACGAACAAGGCATTGTTGACCACAAAAATGCCACTGACTAGTTAATTTTTGTTCATAATACAATCATGTGGGAGGTGGGCAAACCCTCATGTGTAGCACCAACAATCACATCACAACCAAAATCAATTAGGTCCCAAGGCTTAGCCTCTCTTATGGTCAGTCACATAGAAAAACACCTCTCGACCCTGCTTGCGTGCTGCCGTATGATTCACCGTTTGAACCATAATAACAAGCAGGTGTAAAGCAGCCAGACAAGCAAGCATAAATCAGGTTTTCAGCATATGTCTAATGAGTACATTTAGCTTCTAAGGACTGATATGAAAAACACTCTGCATTAACTTGCAATACAATTGAAAAACTCATAAACAGACCTAATAATAAAGTAAAATCACGACAAGCGTACACTGCATGCATGTCTCTAGTTAGTTATGTACTAATGTGATCGTCGCACCGTTAAAATATGTAAAATACAGCTCAGTTTCGAGAAAAAAAACAGTATTTGGAGCGAAGAAACAGCTATCCTGCCTTAGTTAAATAGCTTCTGGGTTAAATACTATTTTAGCCATAAAAACAGCAAATTGACAAATAATATAATAGACAAATTATACAAACAGATTATCTGAGAAAGGAAAGTCAACTCAGGATTTAGGAAGAATTTTCCTACAAAAGTGGCACCTTAATGTAGCAAACTACTGAAAGTTATATAAGCTAACCCTCGTGAGCTGGGGTCTGGCCTGGCACACACTGATGGGCCATGACCCCCGCTCTGCTGCCTGCTATTGGTCGATTCCAGACGAAGAAGCTAATCGCTTCCTGAAGGCCACCACTCTCAGGGGTGAAGTCGGCTAAATGCTAGCCAGTAAGGAAGGAAATTTAAACCGGGTTTTGGGGGGGGGGGGGGGGTTTTATATATTGCACCCATGCCCCCCGCCCCTCGCCAACCCATCGACTCATTTCCCGCTTTCTCTCTGTCTCCCCATACCACGCCTCACTGCAGTTTATAATGAAATGCTCATATTTACAGGCACAACCGAGCATGTCAAGCAGAGGCCCCGACAATCTCCCAAATAAAATAAAAAAGACAAAATAAATAAATAAGGAGGGCAGCCTTGCGCATAAGAGGGGGTCTTAAAAGGATTTATCGGAATGGAATTTCTCAAATGAAATTCCGATTGAGGCACTTAAAATATGAAGCAACTTCAGAGACTAAACGGAGCGTTAGCAGGTCGGGGTGCATGGTCAGGAACTGGCACCCCCACTAAGGCTCACACAGATAAACAAAAGGCGGGGGCTGGAAGAGACTCATTGGTGATTCAGTCCCTCGATGGCATCTTTCATTCTGGTGAGGTTGCCTTTTTCAGGATGGAGAAGAAGAAAGAAAATGGGGGGGGGGGGGGGATCCCCCGGGGGGAAAAAAAAAAAAAAAAATCAATAGTAGTTAATAAAACATCAGGTGAGGAGACATAACTAGGTGTGACTATTCCGCCGCACAGGCCTGCACGACTGCACTGGGTGCCATGACAATTAGCCGTCCTGTGCAGACGGGCCCGGCTGGAAGAGGTGATGCTTTAAAAAGTGAAGAAGAGGAGGAAAGAGGGACAATTGTCCAAGAAGAGAGGAGGCTGGCAAATAAAAGACGAGCACCGACCGCAGACGAGCGTGCCGATGCCGTCTGAGAGACGGTGAGCCGGAAGGCTGACTTTCCACGTAGCTGGATTCGGATTTAAATGCCACGATCGCTCCATTAGATCTGAGACGCCCAAGTTTGAAAATGTAAATAAAGAAGATATAAAAGGCCCATTACTGCAATAATAAATAAACTGAAGTTGATTTTAACTTTTAAAGATTTAAGTATAATATAATCCAAGAGTAAAACTTTACACAGACGTCACTGAAATATACCTAACATTCATCAGTACCACAAAAATAAGGCTTTCTTTAATAAATGTTTTTCCACATTGCCTGTAGAGAAAACTAAATTCCTGACACATTCATGAAGGATGTAAAAAACAATAAGAAAATAATCAAGGCTGATACCTATAAAGGTCTTACGTCGTTGCAAACATCTAACTCTGGAAGATGGCATTTTCTTATTCCATACCAGTCAGAATTATTTTTGCAGCAAAGCTAAAAATACAGTTGCCAAGAATTGTCTACATCATTCTTTCAAGATGATTAGATCAGACATGATGACTGTATTAAAACCGTGTAAGCGACAAATTATGATTATTTTATTATTTATACAGAGAATAGTTTTACTATAAACCTTCATGTAGTTTTACTATATATACACAAACATACACACATACATACATTATGTGCATATATATTTAATACACACACACACAGATTATAGTGTAAACCTGTATATCACAGGGGTATTGCAAACAGAAACATTTATCAGAATAGCACCTCAAAACTGCCATTTTTTAAATACAGCAGAGATCCATTCCAACATACATTTACGCTGATATGACTAGAAATGATTGTGCATTTTAACTTTTATATGCATTATACATCATTTGCAGTATAAAAGGTGACAGAAATTTCTTATTATTGCAGCGCAAATGTACATAAAATACATGCGGATTTGCACTGTTACAATCGAGTGTTGCACATATTGCTTTGAAAGGTGCATATGTACTTGTGTACCAGTAAACAGAATAGAGAAAATCAGCTCTAATGTACATTATAGGCTTGCATACTGTAAATATAGGCAAGTGTTTTTATTTATTCTGTATAATGAAAAGGTCTAAGGGAAACTCCAACTTGATTACTTTGTTTTAATTTGCACAAGCACTTGATGCTGAGACACCGCGGCTGCCGTTTCCACAGCCAACGTCCTCATACAGCGTATAATGCAAGTCCAGGCAGTGGTTAAACGGGTAGGTCGTTAAACGGGTAGGTCGTTAAGTGAGGAGTATTGTAATTCTACTTATTGTAACTCGTCACTGTAGAGACAGCATGTTAGCAAAAAGCCGCCCAGGCAGCAGAAGGGCGGCGCTAGCAGTCACACCTTGTCGTGAACTGTCATGCAGCTGGCTGCATCCTTCTGCAGGATCTCCGTCACGCCATTGGCCAGCCGCTCGTACTTCAGCTTGGGCTCCTCTTCGCTCTCCTCCTCCTGGAAGACACCGATGGGACAGACAGGCTTGTTACCAGTATGACTTGGGAGGACAAGCTGAGCATAGCCCAGTCCTGTTCTCCTGACACATTCCGCATCATATGTTGGGTTTTTTTTTTTTTTTCCTTTGGAGATTCTAATTAACGTGGCTTGATTGAGGCTTTGATTAAATATTGATCTGACTTTCACTGCTGTAGTCATAGTTCAATAAGTACTGCTGGAGGTATTACAGCAAAAATATCGTATTTACTGTATTTACATAAGCTCCATGTTACCAATATCTATCCATCCATTGATCAACTACTTATTATAAACTTAATATTCTTATTTTAGGCATAGAATGTCAAACACGATTGACCCATATCTGAAAGTGTGCGTTTTAAATTCTGGATTCACTGTTTAAGCCTATATGACCCACAATCAGGGTATGTATGTATTTTCCCAGTCTATAAATTAAATAAAATGTGTATTACCTGTTTAAATATCATGAATTAACAGCCATGAAATATGTATTCATCACACCGACATTGGTGTCATGGTGAAAGTAAATAAAATTTCCTTGGTAGTTGTGTTTTGAAATGTAAATTTTTTCTGATCACACATAAGAAAAAACAGGAAAGAGGCAAAACACAGGCAGGTCAGTCCTTTCCGGGGGGGGGGGGCACAGCTTGAGCCTAGTACCATCCACACCTTCAGCTTTATTTCTATCCCAAATCTGCCTTCCCCTCGTTTCACCTGATCCCATACCTCACTGGAAGCTTTACTCTACTCTGGTCAAATCCACTCTGAGGTCCAATACATCCCCTGTCTATATAAACACCCTTCCATTATCCTGCCTCCTGATCCACACCGCGACCCTTTAATATTACTTATTGACTCCGGCTAATCGTACATGACTCACTGTGTTGTTGACAGGGCGCTCCACACCATAAGATTTCCCCAGTATTAAAGCACAGGGCCGAACTCGCGCTTAACTAGCACAATCCTGCCTGCTTATCCTAGGATGCAGAGCCGTCTCCGAGGTGCTTCAGGAAAACAAAGGAAGCCGTAATCAGGACCAGTATGAAACACCACGGGGGGGGGCGGGGGGGATAAAAAGGTTTCATTTTCAAAAGCATTTTCTCTGCTCTCACCCAACTCCATGTCTATTTCCTGTTTCTGCCAGACATGAAATTTCTAATGCCTGGACATTCGTCATGGTCTACAAAGCCATTACAGGACAGGGGAGGGAGGAAAGAGAAAAAAAGTTTCCTTTCTCGAAAAGAACTATTTAGCGAAACTTTTGCATTCTCTTCATTTTACAGCATCTGCACAACGAGTGGATAAGTGTAATTTCCTATTTTTAAATAGAGCCGCGAGGTAAAACTGTCTTTTTTTCTTCTCTTCCCTTAACTAGGGTGACAGACACACATCATTCCCAGCAAGAACAGCTGTAAGCTGAAGTAGAGAGAGAACCAAAGCAAATGAGCGAAGCAGACCTCTTCTCTCTGTCTATCCATCTATCTATACATCTATTTCACTATGAGGCTGTTTTCATTCAAAATATAACTTAAATTGCTGCAAAACCAAGCCAATCAGCCCCCACATCATTTCCACATTACAATACTGATGTTGGTGAGAGATGACAGCAAAACGTTACCAGTTAAAATTCCAGATGCTCCTTCACTTGAGGAATGGAAACATTCTGAACAGTAGCTCCAGAATCACACATCTTGATCAGGTTCCTTTTTACTGATTGGACTTTAATGAAATCTGCACCCGATTTAACGAATGACCTGTGCTTACACTTGAAAACTGATAGCTTATCTTCAGCTGTATTCAGATTTAATAAGCAGATACTTTTATCTAAACAAAAAAAGGAGGATCAGCCAGTCACTAGACCAGTCGAAGGGTTAAGGCCCTTGCTTAGGGGCCCAAAGCTGAGCCTGGGATTCGAACCAACAACTTCCTGATCACAGGAACAAAGTGCTAACACACTCATAAACCCTCCCCCTTCCCCTACAAATGCATTCCAAATATAGCGTCATATATAACTCACACTCGTAGTATGTTTTGGCAATTGTGACTGTTATTCAAATATCCTTACAATGTTTGAAATGAACACGCAACTCATTATATACTGGCACAGTGGAGGACTGAGTGACTATTCCATGCCCCTAGTTGATGAGGAGGTCTGGAGAAATCTCAAGGACACGTTCAAACAAGAGATACTTTTACCTTAATCTGAATCCTAGACATCAAAAAATGAGCAAGTCATCTCTAAAAAGCCAGATAGATAAAAACAAAAGAGCCATGTGTTTGACCCTTTCAAAGTAATCAGGTTTTATGCTATAATTGTAAGCGAAACTGCATATCACATGCTGTATGTCTGATTACACAGATTCTTTCTCTAGGAACCTCTGTTTGAGGATGAGAATCCACTCATTTGGCTCCGAGTGGCAATTATTACTGCAGCATGACAAGAGACATATTGGCTGAGAATATTATACTGAAGTATTTCAAATGAGAGGTTTATCTGCCAAAGTGAAGTGTGATTTCTTTTTTTAAAGGGCATTTCCTTCCACAACTCAAAGCAACACACACTGAACCCTGATGGTGATTCGACATTAGCCCAGAACAGGGAGAATCCCCTCACAGGAGGGAACAGACATCCTTACAGACATCCTGCCATCATGGAGCAAACCCACAATGTCTCCACCCTATGTCAGCGTGATGAAAACCTCCGTCACAGAAGCAGCGGAATCAAAACCACAGACGCAACCGTACAGAAAAATAAATAAAAACAAAAACAAAGTAAACTAGGTTTGCATGGAAGAGAGAGATACTCAAACTCCAGGGCATGTGTGCAGAGGGGGTGCACTTGTGGATTTCAGAAGGGGGGGGGGAATCTCAGCCACAGGCAGGATTTCATTTGAAGGAAACTTGTTTATTTATTTTGCATTGTTTTTAGGTCTGAATTTCGTTTGTTGCACATCTTCCTGACATTCCATTCCGTGTAACACTAAAAGGAAGCTCCATCCGCTGCTGATCTGACATGTTATATTTTATTTACCACTTCATACACACGCCGTAACAGGAGCATTCAACGGTGCAGAACAATGCGGGGACTCTCCCAATCCTTTCTTTCCATCAGATGGGCTCATGCGTGAGGTTCCGTCGTCAAGGTGAACCAATTAGTACATCAAACAGACCGTGGGAGCTCCGGAACTCACAGCAACCGGTTCAGAAACTGAAGAAATCTGATGCACATTACCCTCTGAATCCAGTCACTTATTTTATAAAATATATAGACATGTCATATACAGACAGATTATAGCCCTGGTACAAGCCCAGTAGATGTACCAAGGGTAAACTCAGTGAGCATAAAAAAAGAAAAGAGATCAATAATTTAACTTAAATTTTAATAATCCTGGAAAACATCCAAACGTAGCCATCAGTGCAGTGTAGATAGGCCGGTGGCGTTTCTATGACAACTAGGCAAAACCAGAGCACATTTTTGACTTATAGCAGGACAAAAAAAAAATCTAAATAAATATGAGTGAAATTTTATGGGTAACTGAGCAGAGTGCTGGAAACTTTAAAAATAATCATTTTAACTGCCTTTTGTTCCATTATAACTGGGAAACAGCAGAAAAGAAAAGAAAAGAAAAGAAAAGAAAAAAAGAAGCAGGCAATCATTAACAATAGCGCTAAAAATCACTTCAACTCGCATTTCTAAGATCCATACTTGCTGCAAGCGGGCTACGGCATACACAGTAACATTAATATAAAGTGCATCTCCGTGACAGCCGGTTCAAACACCACGCGGACAAGCCGAGCTGCGCAGTCCAGCTGCGCAAACACACAGCGCATACGCGCCGCTCACTCAGAAAACCATTGATCTTGGCAACCAAGCCGCCGTGACCTTGGATCCATCTGCTTAACACCGAAGCGCTCGACCATCCCGGCAGTCCGCCACGGGATGCCGCGGCCGCAGCCGTCTCTCCCCGGAAACGGGGAGCGCGGATTCACGCGATCCGAGAGACAGCACAATGCATCATTTCAGGCCCTATACCCCGGATTAACTAGATTGGTGCGGCTCCACATCTAGGAGGAAAAAAAATGGATCGATTCATGCCGCCACCATACTGAGTATGTGTAGAGCAAAAAAAAAATGTGTTTCTGGACATAAAACAGCAATTGAACAATGCAGGACATCAGTCAGTCAAAAACACAATGCATTTTCTATAATTTCTGGTGTAGAAAGAACAATCGATTGTCTCATATGAATCTTATACATTCAACACCTGAGACAACAGATGTAAAAAAAGAAAAAGAATATATAAATATTTGTATTTGAGATGGAGAATTGTCTGGAGTCAAAGAAAACACAAATGGTGTTTTTAAATAATAATTTCCATATTTTAAATGGTACTTTAATGTTAATCTTAATATTAAACTGCAATAAACCTGTTTCCATGTTTTTATAGCGATGATCCACATTAAGAGCTCAAAGCCACATAAAACATTTGCAATTCAATACTGCTTCAAAATGAATAATAGCAAACAAAAATCGATCAAATCCCATAAAGACGGAATATTGAAATGAGTGCGTCATTCCTGTGTCTCCTGCTTTGCCCATATCACACCTTTAGTGATGGCTTTCATAAAACATCTTACTCTGCCCCACATAAACTTAAAAAATGGCCCCATTTAGAGGCACCTGCCCAAAGATGGATGCTCCGTTGAAGGGAGTATAAAGGTAAACAGGAAGAAGAGGAACGAAATGGAATATAAGCCGGCACACCTGTGACTACACACACGCACAGCAAGCGGACACCCGGAAGGGTCCTGCGGTGCCGCGCCCCCGCCTCACACCCCCCCACTCCCAAGCGTGCCATTTAGACAGAGCTAGTGTTTCCAGGGCACATGGTGTGAGACCACTGAGATGCTGAAAATCTTTGTAAGGCATTGCCATGGAAACTGCTTCAGAAAATGCATTCCCTGCCTGTTGCAGTACAATAAACAGTGACTCTTAGGGCCCAAGTCATATTACGTCAACAAACCTTGAAGGAAACCAAAAAAAAAAAAACTTTTTACACCTAAAAATCATTATAAAATGTTGTACAAAAAAACTCCATTCATGCACATTAAAAGCAACAAAACCTTAGATTCAATATTACTACAAAACACTTCTTTGTCGATCTTTCAATGCTACAGGTATATTTCTTTCTACCAACAAAAGGTCTAAAAAATTGCTAAGATAAAAATGTCAAAGTCATAGGGTAAAATGATTGATTCGCACCATATTTTGTGTCATACTGCCAATTCCTTAAGACCCCAAGAAAGTAAATGCATGAGTACGTATAAGCCATGCCATTAAACATCAGATTCCCAATCTGAAACATTTACTGTGGGATCAAATGCAGTGTAATGCAAAGAAATCATTCCTACCTCTGACTCATCTGTGGAATCTTCACTTGGTTTCCTTCCCTAAAAAAAGAACAGGAATTTACCCTTTACGCCTTTCAAATACGACACTTCTTTCTCTTCAAAGTGAATGGAAAGCTTCAGTTATTACTGCTCTGTGTGCCGCAGACCTTCACATGCATGTTCAGAGATGGCAGTGCTCAGAAATTACATTAACATTTATGATGTTTGACATGTTAAAAAGTGAGGTCTGCAATAGGGATACCATTCAGTTGCATGTTTAGCTCAGCTTTTAATTACATTTAACACATTTCAAAATTTATAGATGAAGTAAAAATAATTGTGCAGTGTACGGTTTGTATTAAGCAGAATTATTATTCAACAAGAATCATTAAACATCAATTAATCAATTCCTCTTGAGAAAGGACCATTTCAATATTTTTGGAAACCTTGTAGCAACATGCTATGGTATATGGAAAGTATAAATATTACAGTTTTAACATGCTCGCGTGTATATCCAGCATCCAGAACCGTATGATTTATAGTTCAGGAAACAGCAATGTCCCAATGTTTTGGGACAATTTTAATACTACATAAAATGTTGCAATTAGTACAGGCAGTGAACACTAAGTGGAGAAACTGTGAAGGCTAAAAGCTAACCGTACAGCCAGTGCTAGGCCTGCTACAGTAGGAGTCCCGGTCGATATCCAGCTTGCAACCGCTCATGTCTATGATGCGTAAATCGGACACTTATTATGCATTTGCCCTAAATATCACATAACCTGTCACGTTATGATCCCAAACAGTAGCACAAGGAGGAGATCCTCCTAGAACTGGAATCAGTACTTGAACTCGCAAACAAATAAATGATTTCGCTACTACACAGGTATTTTTAAATACAGTCTTTCCCTTTTCTTCGTTATTAGGAGCATAAAACCAAATATGACCAGTCATTGTAGCTAACGTGACACAACTACTAAAATATAACACTTCATAAAAATTCAGATATATCGCAAAACAACTAAAAACAAAATTAATCTGCAGTAATAAAGAAAACGTTTATTAAACGTTAAAAACTTATTATTTAGTAAATTAAACGTTTTAACCTGTACATTCCAGTTCTGATTTGAAAAGCTTACCTTCTCCACTGCTTCGGCCATGATTAAAGCTAAGAAATGTCATGTGATAAAAACAGGAAGTAGTGGCAGCTGGTGAATCTGGATTTTGTAGTTTTTCTTCATAACCCGTCATTTTCGCTATTCGGACTTGGAGGGAGGAATGTTTCCGGGCAACTTCGTAAAGTTAACGGTGGTCGCTCACAGCACAAAATGAAACAGCGGGGCTATAGAGGTGACCGTAGCAGGACTTGAAACTGTAGCACACGCATTTTCACTTGATTTATAGATGAATTTACCCAAATTAAAAAATAATGAGGGTCTGAAAGGAGGGTTACATAGCATCCCTAGACATTTCCAGTTCTTGTATAATTACTTTCAGAATCTTTGGCTACAAGCCTTGTCCCGTATCTGCACTATATTCTCTTCTGATTAAGAGATGTCGTACTGTAAGGTGTATTTGAAAGATTGGATCAATTGATCCAAGAATATCTGAATCAATTCTCACCTTGCACAGCTAAGCCCCTGCAACAGAATAAGAGTAAAAGCATCAATGCACATGATGGCTCTCTTCAGTGGTTTCTGAGGGCTCAAGCAAATTTTTACAAAAATATATGGGTCATTTATACTTATATCAAGTTCCCACATAAAAGCTATTCACTTCCATATAGAACATATATAATTAATTATCAGGCTATATCTCTACATCTGTTTGTCTGTTTAGAAGAGCAGGTGTCTATGTAGAGTTAATTTTTAAACACTTAAGTTGTTTCAATGTTTAAATGGGGCCATTCTTTCAGTTTATGTGGGGCAGAGTAAGATGGTTTTATGAAAGCCATCATGTTTTACGTATGTGGCACAGACTGCAGTGTTCAACTAGATGATCAACAAGACGTTGACATAATTAAACATTACAATTTTTAATCTTAACTGTAAAAGATTTAAGTGTTTACAACATATAATCATTTGATTATTGTTATTACTTGATGATGTCAAGTCAGTGCTGACTCCTGTGATCCATATAGATCAAATTCTTCATTTATTTGTTCATGAAGTTTACATTTATACTATTCACTATTTACTATTATAATTTACTATTAGTATCATAATTGTAGTTATTGTTTAATATCACACATGTGAGAGGATGCCTACTCTTCATATATGGATTCATATATAAAAGCCATATATCTCTGGCAAAAATGTTCGAACTGCAGTTCTCATGTCTCAGGATATTACTTGGACAGAAGATGAGTTATCATCCTAGGATTTAACCTACGATTTCAAAGTCTAGTTCCTTAACCTTGTAAAGCAAACCTTGCTGCCTTGATTTCAAAACAAATTACTGCAGTGCTCACACCAATAAACAGTGTAGATGCATTGGTCAAGGACTGCCTGAGATATTTGTTTACATCTCCTTTGAAGCATAAAGGGGGAGAGTAAAGACGAATGCGTGTAACAAAGCACTATCTCGGACAGACCAGTGTGCCTAGTAATGCTAAGAGAATGCTATTTCAGAGATATACTTGACTTCAGAAGGTTCCTGTACTTGATTTAATGCCTCTTACTTTGATTTGAGTTCGAGACTGTCTGGAGAAAGACTCTCCAAAAGCACTGGGAATTACTTTGCTCCGATGTCCCAGATTCATGCAGCACAAATATGACTCTCACTTTGTATAATTTTTGCCCTGTTCTGCACTGAGCACTTTTGTGAGGTCTACTCAAGACTAACCTTCGCTAATTTTGCATACATGCAAAACAGCATATTAGCTCCTCTCATAGTTCTTAGTCTACTTTCAAATATCACTTCATTTTCGTTCCAATGTTTCACTCAAAAATTGCAAGTCAAGTGCAAAAACCGTTTCACAGGCAACAGCTACATGCATGAATTCCCAGCACTGAAAGCACTGTTTGTAACTGCTCTGATCACAGTCACCTGCTAAACTTGTGCGATGTTTCAGATTTAACATTTTTATATATGTGTGACAGGCTTTTGATAGCTGAAAAGCAATTTAGTTTTTCATTTTTGCATTTTTCCATGAGAGGGAGGTCCGGGCATCCCTGCTAAGACTGCTGCCCCCGCGACCAAACTCCGATAAGCGGTAGAAGATGGATGGATGGACGGATGGATGGATGGATGGATGGATGGATTTATTTGGCACTAATGTTACTGAGTATATTCTTTTTTGAATGTATGGATACAGTATACGCAGTGTGAGTTAGCAAATATTAATACAAGCATTAAATATACAATATATACACAAGAATATTCTGTATGTAGATAACGGCACCGAATGAAAAACAGAAAGTACGTAAAGTGTAAGTGTTATATCTGTTTGTGTTTAGTATTAAATCCCATCTGCCCCAGGAGAGACATTTGATCCGAAATTGCACCCCGAGCTCTATTAAACTGGATAAATAGGATGGTATCTCGTGCTGGTCTGGGTCTAAGATATTTGTCATTGTCACCTCAGGTCCGCAGTAAAGCAAACCCGTGGCATGCTAGTTGGCGGCTGCGGGAGGGGGACGAGCACGTGTGAGCCCGCCTGGACCGCCGCGTGGCCTGTGTGGCTTTCTGTTTGATTCCCTCCAGTGGTTTCTTCAGCGGGCTTCGGCGTGTTAATTGAAAGATCAGCAAGCAGCCCCTTGACTTGAGATAAATGACTGGCTGGAATGCCTGAGAACGGCTGGGTGCCGGAGATGCGGTAATTGGGTGGGCGTGCTATCAGGCTCCTCTCTGTACAGCATTGTGTACATGACCTGGAGTTGGCAAGCAGCGCCCTCTGATTATGTCAGAAGCATAAATCAGGTTTTACATTGAGGGAATTGTATCCGGGCAGGGACAGGAGAGAAGGCAAACACATTTTGGTAACACTATCTGAAGGGGTACAAATACTTGATATTAACTCAGTTACTCCTGTAGTATAAATCATGAACATATTTAGTCTGCTTGAGATAAAAGATGCACACAATTCATTAATGATGAACAAACATGAGATCAGTATTTCACTTGTGTTATTCATTACTTGTTCATTTTTTCAGTTCCTTAGGAGTTCCTTAGTAGTTCCTTCAGTAGTTCACAGAGGTTTACAGAATTAACAGATATAGCAACAAATATAGTAAGTGCTTGGGATAAATGTTCATTAATGATGAACAAATATGAGATCAGTATGTAACTAAGACTTAGTTTGTGGTTAATGAATAGATAAGTAATAGTGTAGTACTATACTAAATGTGCCCCATCAAGTAAAATTTTACCCCGATTAATAAAACAAATAATTGGCAACAGGTGAGTGAAGAGGCATGTCAACTGACTTTGGTGACTTGGTTTGTCAAGTCCATGTGCTCCTTTGACTTGCATAGGATAGAAAGAATTGCTGGAACCTGCAATCAATGGAAATCACAAGACTTGTATAGATGTGTGTTTTTGAACGTTTCAAGATTTCACATCAATTTTTTTCCAGTCTATAGCTTATTTGAGATTAACTTCATTCTCACTGTATTGTAAGACACACAGCCATTCCAGCACCACTTGGAACAGCCTATGATTGAAGCTACACCATCACCAGGGTAGATGTTTCGAAATCATTAATGAAGGACAGCCCGCTGTACAATCAGCCATTCGGGGGGGTGTATGGGACAGAATGTACATGCAGTTAAAATACATACACTGCATTGAAGAAAGGTCCACGGTCCACCTAGTATCTCAACGATTACAGTTTCCTCTTAATTTATGATCTTTTACACTCATCAGTAAGTGTGACATCATAAAGATCCTCGGACAGTGACCTGTATCAGAAGGAGTATGGCCGCAGTCGGTTGTGTTTATTGACATCAAGATAAGACATGCCTTATTGATCCCATGGTGTATCATAGCTGCATTGTATATCCATCTTTATGTTTATATGTTTTTTGTAGGTTAGCTGTGGTAAAACAAAAATGATGTTACAGTTTCATAATAGCCTTCACCATCAAGGACAATATGTTTGTGGTGGTACATTGTTATGTACGAATCGTGCAGATGCTTCAAAAATTGAGACTAATTTCAATGATCAACACGGTGCTTTTAAACATTAACCTGACATACTGCTATAGGTTCATATAGCTTTTTCTCTACAGGGTCATTCATTTGTTTCTGGTTAGCAATGGAAGCTTTAGTAAATCCACCGTTCTTTGACAATTCGTTGCTTTTTAAATCTGCCTCAGTTTCTTTGGACTAGAGTCTTCTGAATGAGTAATAAATAACATTTCTTCTGCTTTCTTAGAATCTAAATTTTATCGCATAAATGATCATTACAAAGCAATGAGGGGATATATTTTGAATAAATGCTGCAGAAATAGCAGCAGTCTCACAAGCGAATCCATTTCCTCCTCCCGATCGCCACCCTTGGATTTGAACCAGTGACCTTCTGATCGCAGGTGCACTGTCCTGACCTGCAGAGGAGCAAGTGGATGAAACTGACTGCCCCTCAGCACAGTCACACAGACACCAGCATTTTCCTCACAGAAACACAGCACTGAAGTCAAGAAGGTGGCTGAAAGTATAGCTGCATGACATGCTTTGAAACACCAACGGTGCACGTTCATCCACATTTCAGGCCTCTAATCGGTGGCTCATATCCCTCAACAGGACTGCTAAGTCCCACTGTAATTCTGACAGTGGGGTGACTCAGGGGAAGTAAGGTGAGGGGAACCACAACCTCCCATGGGCTACTGGGTTTGGTCCGGCTGGGTCTCTGAGCTGACCTGCCTGGCTCAGTGTGAGCTACTGCAGTATGACTCCTAATGGGGAATTTCTCTAAGGGAAATTTAATAGGGGTGTTGTGTACCTCTGCGTGTTACAACGGTGTGCCTGTGATCAGAAGGCTGCTGGTTGAAATCCCAGATTGCAGAGCCCTTAACCTCCAGCTGCTTCAGGGACTGTTTGACATTTCTTTCTCAAAAATATATGTGACATAGGATAAAGGTTTCTGCTAAAACAGAAGAATGTAACCTAGTTGCAGATTAACAGATTAAGTACAAATGATCTGCATGCTTCAAAATATCGACCCACCCTCAGAAACACAAACATAAGGTGTTCCTGCCAACCATTTCATTTAGGATGCAGTTTTTTATTTCTCCCACATTTTCCAGTTTTGTTTTACTGTGGGGTTAAGTTTGCTGTTGTCCAATCTAAATCTACCTCAGAAAGATCCCCTTTACGTAGTGAACCAGCGGTCGCATTTTCTCGTTGTGAATCGATAGATTGAAGGAGCGTTTTCTAAATCCGAAGGATTTTCAAGGGAAGCATCGGCATGATGTGAAAAATGGATCTGAAAACAACACAACAGGAGCCGCATGCTACACAAATGTTTCAAGGATATGTGTTTAATATAATGGAAGTATCGAATATGGATTCGCTTCAGTGTGCTTCCTTATTGTCGAGACCATGCGATTCCGGCCACAGAGATTGAGAAAAGGCCATCGCGAAATGAAATGGGAATGTGTCCGTGGCTTTAGCAAATCACAGCTGAAGATTGTACTATACTGTGGCCTCAGACCCATTTCAGTATCAACCCAAATAGTCCTACATTCCTCTGTGTATTTAAAGCTCACAGTCTGGTAAATATTGTCCACCCTTTTTTCCCTAAAAAAACAGATGGAAGGAGCATTTCACAAACTACATCAGAAAGGCTCTTGAAGAACATAAGAACATAAGAAATATACAAACGAGAGGAGGCCATTCGGCCCATCAAGCTCGCTTGGGGAGAACTTT